>VYXC01001555.1:261108-322866 GCA_013397175.1 Platysteira castanea | reverse complement strand
GGCTGCTTTAGCGGAGCAGGAGCGGCTGGAATCTTGCCAGGCCGTGCTGCGAGTTGTGGCCCGGCCTCCCCCGCAGGTTCCCGCCGGCAGGGCCCAACCCGGCCCCGCCAGGGCCGGCCCAGCCCCACCGGGCTGAGCGGCCCCTCTGTTACCTGTGCCGACCGGAAAAGCAAGAGGGCTATTCCCGCCTGTTTGTCTTTTAAAATGTTGTATTCACAGGGCATAAACCGTTTCTGAGTGGTTCCATAAAGCTGTCCATATTCAAATCAATTAATTGATTGGCTCCATCAAGTTCTAGAGGAAGTTACACCAGAGCTTTACAAAAAGCACATCACTTCCTTGGCTCTGTTTCTCTCCGAAGAAACAGTGCCGGAGGAAAGAAAAAAAACCTGAAGCAGGAGGAGTGCTCCCCATGCTTATCAGCAGTAGCAGAATACAGAGCAGCCATGACCTTGGGACAGACTGCTAAGAATCCTCAACTAAAACTTCAAGCTGGGGTTAACCCATGACATGAGGGATGGCCTGAGTGGAGAAAGACTTGTCATATTTAATTGTTCGTTTATTTATTTATTTTTTTATCCAAAGCCAGGGCAGGTGGTAATGTGTATATGGCCACCTTCCAGAGTTGTGAACAGAACATATGCTATAGTTTTGAAAGGAAATTTGTAATAAAAGTACCTAAGGAATTTAACTACTTTCAAAACCAGAACTAGAATTTAAAGTCTTAATCAATGGGAATGATAATTACACAGTTTCTATATTTAGGATATTTAAGGGTTTTTTTCCTAAGTCATCCAGATGCCAAAATCCCAGTGTTAGAGGATTTTACCATTTTCAGACATTCATTTTTATAAAAACATGGTATGTGTATACCTGTATGGGAATGGGACCTCAGCCAGGAGAATCTTGGTTTATTTTGGTGTCAACATGTGTACTTCTACCCAGTATCACTGGGTAGAACCCTGCAACAAACAGATTGCTGGATGCTCTTCTTCAGCCTCTGGTTTTGCTGTAGTGTGATTTCATGCAAAACCCCCAAAATTCTTTTCTTTTGCTATTTTTACATGATCCTTCAAAAAGTGAAAGACTTCTTTCTTAGAAGATGAAGTAAAAATGGGGAGATGTTGTGCATCACAAAACACAGAGGAAATATTTCCTTTTATCACAGTAAAATCAGCCAAATGGTTGGGTCATGTGAGTAAGTCATAATAAAGGTTCTTTTTCTCAGTCTATACTTACCTCTACTTTAGCATTCTCAGTCTTACAAAATCACTCATCTTACTAAGATGAGAGCTTATAAAGCCCTTATACAACTGCATGTTCATCAACTTTTTACACAGATTCATGTTAAAAAAAGAATAAACCAAGAAATCCTTTCATTAGGGGTGCATCTCTCCCAGTAGTGAAGGATGCAGTTGGAGAAGAGTGTGCCAAGAAATCAGTGTGAGGCAGGGTGTGCATAATAGCAGTGTTCAGGGATGGTCCCCTTGGACACACACAAGTTCATTACACTTTCAAGGCAGTCCTCTATCTTGAACTCCCCACCCTCATTTTCCTGTTCCCTTATACTTGTGTATCCAAATGTTTCTGTACTTCATGGTCAAGCCCCACCTTGGCTTCATACTACTACATGACCTTCTCTTCCCTCCCGAGGAGTCCAGTTTCCCCAGGGGAATCCCAGGAGCAGCTGCCTTTTGTCTGACTGAAATCACGTCACTCTTAAGCTCCAAATCCTTCTGTTTTAGATTTCCTTTCCCATATGCCACGGCCATCTTTCTTCTCCTGCCTTTTGGTGGACAAAAAACCCCACACCAAACAGACCTGTGGTGCTTCTACATTTGTAGGACTTAAGAGAGTATGTTCCAGGACAGCCTAGGAACAGCACTAAGCTCACAACTCCTGTCTTAAAAATCAGCTGTTGACACCAAATCACCAGGATAGCTGTCCCTACTCACCTTTAAACTGGAAAACAGAAGCTGATTTTTAAGTCTAGGAACAGTATTCCAGGAGAGTTTTTGAGGAACAGAACCTCAACAGTTACCAAAAGTAATTCTCTAATGGATTTACTTGCTGGAGATGAGAACACCATACAGTGGTGTAGGAGATCCCTTCCACTCCAGCACTGCATCCTGTTTTCATCCTTTGGATTTTCTTTCTCCTTTGAGTTCCTATATTCTGTCAGGCAAATCCTGTGTCTTCCAACTGTCTGTAACACCCCCAGAACAATTTCTTGTGGGATAGGAGTGATATTCACCTGCGGACCACATTAAATATAGTGTAAGTTTCTCAACAGGATGGTTTTTATCAGCTCTTGTCCCCCTTTTCTTAATAATAACATAGCTGCACAATAAGCAAGGAAAAATAAAGCCTGTGCTTTATGCTGCTAGAGGCAGAATAAAGAGATATTTCTTCACATAGGTTTGATGGGAACTGCTTTGAAATTAACCGTAATAAGCAATGCAAGTATCATCTGGTGTTCTGAGTGTGCTGTCAAATAATGGATGTTCTACAGGGTATATGTAAAAGAATAAGACAGCATAAAATGTTAACTATAAAATGGCATAGATAAAGCTCAAAATAATAATAAAAAAACACTCACTATTGAAAACAAACCCGACAAATGATAAAAGTAAATGATAAAATAAAAATACTCCATGGGAAGCTAGCTGTAAAAAGCCTTTTAAATAATGGATATCCACAGAAGTTTCAATTTTGACAAGAAACTTGAGTCTTTTAGAGACTGGTGGAATAAACAAAAAATAATATCCCAAATAAATTCAAAGAACAGGAAAGAATAAAACTATACTTTTCAGCTCTGTCTTTTATAAATACATCTACTGTTTTACCACTCCATTAAAAGGCACATCCCTTCCCTGAAAGATGTGCTTTCCAGACCTTCATTTTCTTTTCTTCTGTAATGGCCAAGAGGCAGACCTGCTTTGATCCTCTCTGATTAGCAGATTCTCACAGCAAAGCCTTTATGTGGCTGAACTATCAGCTTTTGCCTTAAGAACAGGGAATCTAGAGAAGCATACTTTGAGACAAGTGGATATTTTTCCAAGCTCAGAGGTGAACTTGTATGTTCCTCATTCTCCTCCCCATTAATTATAATTTACATTTATCTCTTAAAGAAAACCCTCAACTTCAATGCTGACATGAGATTAATGCAATAATCAGTTCATTTTTTACCATACCACTGCAAATATACCTTTTTAAAACAGTTATTGTGGCCCGTCATGGTCATCACTTCTTCACTTGGGCTAAACTCAGCACTTTAAACCATGACATTTACTTTGTTATGATCAACTGTGTGCTTGTGGAAAAGCAAATTAACAATGAATGTAGCAGTATTGGCTTACAATATATTGCCCAACCAGTTAATATTTTGTCCTATGTGAATACATAATAAGGAATTCAGCAACAGTAATTTTTTTGCTTATTTTGCTATTCTCCTCCTATTGACTGTGAGCTCCTGAAAAAATTATGTAAGCCACTGCCTAATTTGGCTTATACTGAATTCTATGACATGTACAATTATGCTCAAGGGTTTTTCTTTGTTATATTTTCTTACATTCTTTCATTTCTACTTACTAACATTGTTCAGACTCAGTGATACTAAAAAAAGAAGCTCTGCTATATGTCATACTGTAACTCTTCTCTCAAAGGTTGATTTTGCATCCCCCAACAATATCACTTGGGGTTCATTGTTCTTGTTTCACCTACATGTCACTTGATATCGAAGTCTTGGCTTGGTTTCCAAATTGAATCAGCCTAAGGTGATACTTTCCCATAGTTTTAGTTTCCCTTTTTTCTCTTCTGCTTGAAAACACATTTCATTTAGTATCCATATAATTACTGGTGATGTTTTTCACAACACTATGTTACATAAACAATGGCCTGTGTCATATCTGAATCATGCAGTTCTTTATTCACAACGTTGCCTAATCAATTATCAATACTTTATTATCTCTTTCTGTGAAAGCTTTTTCTCTATGGTATTGATTGCTAACAGTCTCCTAGCATCAGTTATTGTTAGGGGGTGTCAAAAAAGTAAACATTAAAAAGATAGGATATAGTGACAAATTTCTTGACCCAATGCTCTCTTTGAGTAAAGAGATTTGGTAAATCAAAATTACAGGCTTTATTCAGGAATAAGAACAATTTTCACAAAAAGATGTGCTTTGTAGGAGAATACTCAAGAAGGGGAAGAAAGCATGCAAAAAGTATGAGGCTGAGCATGACACAGTGAAATATCTAGAACAAACTAAAGATATTTGAGCCATGATGTTTTCCCTACCAAAAGAATAACCTGTGAAACAAAGAAGTTCAGTATCTTATCCTTTTTACTGGCTTGTGCATCCAAAGGATAATAACTAGTTATGTCAATCACTTCAAGAGCTCAAGAGGAAAAGGTCTGCGCCATAAATCGAGATCTTTCAAACTGGCAGATGAACTCTGATTAATAAGTTTATGCAATGAATTGTGTCTGTAGTTTGTTTTTGGAACAGCTCAGGAATAACATTCCAAACCACCTTTTTATAGAAGTTTATGAGTAACATTAATGTTGTGTAGGAAATATAATCTGGAACAATCGGGTTAATACAGAAGTCAAAGAATATTTCAATCTTTCTTATATGTTTGGGAAATACATTTAAATGTGTTTCAGAGATTCAGAGACCCTTAGGGATTAATGTGATAATCTCCTGAAGTGATATGTACCCTATGCATACTGAGCCCTTGAACTCTTTTTTAACAGCTTTTCCTGCACAATCTCTAGTTTGCCAGCATTGTCTTCAAATCATTTAAGAAGGTTCTGTTGGAAACAATCTATTATATTGATCTTACCAATACTGTATGAAAAAGGACTATCTCCCTAATTATTTCCACCCCATTTTTATGTGCAGAGTCACATTAATTATGGGTTTGCTCTGGAATTTCCATAATTTCTAAATTTTTTTTATTTCAGAAAAACAGCCTTCTCTCCTTTTTCAATGCCTAAGGTCAAATTTTTCTCTCAGTTAACCTTAGCCTTTTAAAATTTCCTTTTCTTGCTTAAGTCACCTCAGTTCCTTTTCCTGTGAGTGAACAGAGATGGTTTCCTACAGAAGTTGTTTCATCCAGTGCTTACATACATGAACTGACTGCCTAGAGATTCCTCTGACTGAAAACCTGCATTTGAGGCAGTTAATGTTAGCTAAGATTACTTACTTCCAGAGGAAAACTAGAACACTTTTTCATTTGCCTCTATTCAAGCGAATTTGTTTGAATGAGTCCAACTTTTCAGTCTCACAGACCAGTAGACTGGTAGAGCAGTACCTTCAGCCACAAAAACATCACTCACACGGACATGAGCAGCACAGACCACGTGGTCCTTCCCAGCTGATTAGGTGGAAGTCACTAGTGGCAGACCCTTATTCATTGGAGTCCATCAATCAGAGACCTAAGTGCTCTCATTTTTGTTATTGTCTTCATTATCTCTGATTAGGCTTTGTGTACCTTGGTGTTCAATTTATTAGTTTTTCAGTCTTTTGACATTTCTTCTTAATTTGAATAGCTGTTTACCAGATACCCTCAAAACTCTTACATCCTCAAAGGTCCTTACATTTCAGGTATCCACCTGTCCTTTACTTTACATATATATTTACAATCCTGTTGTGATAAGAAAAAAAATTCCACTTTTTTTGACAACTTCCATTGGAGAATCTCAAAACATTTGATGAAAAATAATGGATGAATAACAGGACTAAGACATGTAAAAAATCTTGTGAGGCAGATGTCTTGTATCTTAAAGGTGAAGAAAAAGAAGCCCAGTTTTATCCTGGCTGAATTCAGCTAAGGGAAAAAGAGTACAAATGGTTTGAATTTGTCATAGGAGGTCATGTTTATGAAGATTTCCCATCTGTCTAAACCCCATTAGATTCCTTGGTAACTGAGCATAGTTAATTGTGCCATAGTCCTGAAAGACATGACATAAAAATAAGTCTCCTATAACATGTGCCTTAACTAAAACTTGTACCAGAAACATCTCAGGTTTTACTTTTCCCCNCCCCCCCCTTTCATGGATTGGATTAATTGCCTAGACTTTGAAAAAGTAGGTGTGGAAGTTTCTTTCTACAAAATAGAACTAATTCCCAAGACGTTAAAGATCATTATGAAAGGAGAGCATTGACTCTTCGGAAACCAGCAATTATTCACAAAGAAGTCTGTGGACCTGAAATCTGCCGTTTTATGAAAATTAGGAAATGCTCTCTCCAAATTACACAGGTGAAGCTGACAGCCTGGCAGCTAAAGGGCAGAGTGATTTATCCTTGTGTGAAAAATAACTCACATCTGTCACACTTGCATACCTGGAAATCTATGTCATTGCTGGCGTATATTAACTGTTTAAATTTCTTTTTATGTCTCAGGTAGGTAAACAAGTGAAATAATGGGAGTAGAAGAAAACGTAAGTATATAGCACAGTTGAGCACTCATTAGTACAAAGTTTCAATGCAAAATCACTGTGGGGTAATGAATATAAATTATATTCAAGTTGAAAAAACTAGCTTGAAAATACCTTTGAGCTCATATGTCAAGTCTGAAATGTACTCAGAGCTAGATTCAGTACCCACTGAAGTAAAATTATATCCTCTTGGTGAACACCAAATAGAGAAGGAGAGAAGGAGTTGTGGGAATGGTTAAGAATAATGTCAAAGCTCACATAAAACTGCAGAGAAGTAGAGCACAACTCAAATCTGCTTTGCAATTCAGTGCCAGTAATGTTCTGGTATGTTTTGCATATCTTCATATATCCCTGATATGGCTAAAAAAAAAGTAAATATGCAATGGAAAAAAAAAAATCTGAAACAGCCAAAGAGCCTGCAATATATGGAAGGCAAGATCTGTGTGTTTGCCAGTGAGTTTGGTTTTCATCCACCTCTACAAGAAATTTAGTGGTGTCTTCAGATTTATTGATGCCTAGCCACCTACTTTTACTATAGAGATTATGGTGTTATCTTTATAGTAGAGGTAGTGTTAGAAGTCTTAAATCTCCTGAGCTCCAGTATGTATGGTAATCTCTTTGATGTGTGGGCACATCTTTTGCCTGACTGCTGAGAGTATTTCCTTGAGCCGATCATGAAGGATAGGTGTAAGCTCAGCAATTACTTAAACATGAAAGAGTGAACAAACAATAGCAATACTTGTGGACTACTAAAATATGCAGAGTGCAAAATAGTGACAGCAAGAGATAATACAGATCCTTTTAGGCAAACCCCAGAGAACGCTAAGAAAGGTTTGTTTCCAATATGAAGCATCAAATTTTTTTCTCTACAAATGGCCAAATAGTGGCAGGTAAGCATAGATCCCCAAAGGTTTTCTGCCTTAGTATCAAATCAGGGATGGGATTTCCTGCTAGTTTATGTGGTCCTCAGATTTCAAGACCACAACTGCTAACTATAACCATTTGATTACTACAGGAAGAAAGGACAATTTTAAATAAGTGAAGAATCAGTAGTTCAATAAATATTAATCAACTAGAAGTCAGATGAAAAAGAAGTTGTTTGAATGACATCTGGACATGGTCCTGGGCAATTGACTCTGGGTATTCCTGCTGGAGCAGAGCTGTTGGACCAGGTGACCTCAGGAGGTCCCTTCCAATCACAAACATTCTGTGATTTTCCGATTCCATGAACCACAATAAACCAGCTTTATCTTGATGGATAAGTCAAAAATAAACAAATGGATGCAAGTGAGCATGACTCCAATTTCCTCTGAAGGTTGTCAAGGTGTTTTAGAAGCAGCTTATTAATATCAGCAGGAGATGACAGATGTAGAAATACATCATCAGTTATCTGCTCCCTATCCTTTCTGTTTCTGTTGGATTTTGAAAGATCCGTTAAAGCCATGCAAACTTTGTGTTCTCTTGACAATTTAAAAGAGGATGCAACTGTTAAAGCTTCCTTCTGGACATCTTGTTCAATAGACAGTTATTTAGAGTTCCTCCCAAATGTGCTTACTAGAAACTTCAGTAAAATATAATCTAAAAATTTATTTCCATTGTCTTACTTAGAAATGTATTTCATAATACACATGCGTCCTTATACAAATAACAACAGCATCCATTGAAATGTACGAATAGAGAAACTGTAACAGAAGAATTATTAATATAATGCTTACTCTTTCACTTTTTTGTTTACTTGTGTCCATGAGTCAGTGAATTACCTCTAGCAGTAGGCTTCTGTCTTTTATATTTAAAATAGCAAGCAAAAAAAAATTAGACAAAAATGATAAAAGTTTTGTAGGTCTGCAAAAGATTTTCACCCTCAAAGCTTGAGTATGTTATCTAAAATAGATGCATACAGTTCAGCTTCACATTCTGTTCAAATGCAAATTCATAAGTAGATGTATTTAGAGAGCTGAGATGCTTGACTGATAATTCACGGTAGGAATTTGTTCTCAGTAATCTGATGCATATAATGCACATACTTGCTGAGCTAAAACCCACTGTCATTTCTCAAAAGAATATCTATCTTTAGAAGACCAGTGAAAGAATTTCTAATCAACAAGTCAATATAACATCTGATTTCCTCCTTTTCTCTTTGCCTGTGTCCTAAGCACAGCTCTCTGCTGCTTAAAACTCTTTGAAGAGTGTATTCAGTGACTTTAATATCCTTCTTTCATCTGTAGGTTCACTGAAATATTTTAATATCCATGCATGCAGTGCCTTTGATTTAGTTTTGTCTGTCATCATGTAATACTACCTCATCTACTAAGTGGGGCATGTGACATTTCAGAATATAGGCATGAGACATTTCAGGGAAATTTTTGACCAGAACCTAGAGGCTGTAAACAATTATAGATAATTAAGAACCCTATCCAAGGAGGAAGACAAGTCAGCAATTTAACTGGGCAAGAGATGACAGTAAGGAGTCTCTTTGTCTCTGCCTAAAAGGAGGGTCATGCTGGCCTAACTGGGCTGTGCTCACCACTGCTTGCAAGGAAAGGGTGAAATTATGTTTTCACATAGTTCTTCAACATCTTTATGACCTAAACAAAATCACAATAGAGAAGTTATAACAGGGGAATTAGAAAATTTACAAGACTACAAAAAGAAAATATGTAGAAGGAGAAGAGGGAGATGTAAAGAGCTGGAATGTGAAACACAAGATTAGGAAGAGTGCAAAAAGAAAATAGCACATGTAAAAGCACATGTAAATATTAGGATAGAGAAGGAAAAGAAGGCTGCAAGACAGCATCTACTATTTGTTGCTTTTTGTATTTACAGCGTTTAAGACTCTTCTTCCTCCCCTCCAAGTGTGCTCTTTACAAAAATGTTAATTGAAAAGAAGCCTTCTAGTGTCTCTTGGTCCTTTTTATTTAAAAAAGGCTTACCTTTCACAGTAGTCAATACTTAAATCATGGAGTAAGTAGCAGGAAAGTAGTTTAGTGGGAGAAAATTTTCACTCATGGAGTCCCACATTTGCCTTAACAGTTAACAATTTTTCAGTATTTCAGACCGTGTCTTTTCAATTTAAAAGGTTCATAGTTCCTCTTTCTCTAGAGAAACAAAAGTCTAGAAGACTCATCAATCAAACCCATTTACATAAATAAATTCCTTTGTTATTTATTTGTAAATTGTAGGTAGTTTAATATACATGAGAGGAAAGCAACATGCTCAATTTTAAACCCACATTAATTAAGTGCACATCAACATATCATTGCTACCGTATCAATATCTGTTTATGCAGAATCCCAGACCTGAAGAAGAGAACATTATTTTTCAGATACAATTATGCATTATTTACGGTAATATTTTAAATTATTTTGTCTTAGCTGTGCTTGTAATAGTTATTCCATATTCTTAATTTCAGCTCTCTGACATTTACTTTGTTTTTTAAAGGGTATTTAATTAATCTCCAATTCAGGACAGAGTTGTGCATCACACTGGCAGACCTTTAATTTCCAGAATAGTGCCTGTTTTCTTCTGTGCTGCTTCATAAAACAAATTGCTCCTTATAATCTGCAAAACAATAAGCAAAATTATTATATCTTATCCCATTCATACTCTACTGCTCTTCTTAACACCATTTTGTAAATCAAGAAGTGAAGGAAATTACCAAGGTAATGACAAGGGAAAAAGAGACAATTATTTTGAAGAGATTGGGAAAAAAAAAGGAGAATGTAAATTAAGATTAAATGAAATTAGAATTGTATTTATGATATGATCTAATTTTAAACTAACTCAGTTTAACCTTAGTTCGAAAAATATACATGAAAAAAATACTGGTTTAAAATTATATATTAATTGTGTAGAAGAGCATTCATAATCTGTATAGGTAAGCTAACTGTGCTGGTAACATTTTTTGATATCGTTGGTATAGCATGAGGTTTGAGAAAGGGCTAAAAAAAGACAAATATCCCAGAAAAAAACCCAAAAAAACGCAGACAAAACAGAGTTTAGAGTTTTCCTGTGAAATATTTTTTAATGCCTAAGTTTGTCTATTTACATGGTAGAACTGCATTTCATTTCCTTCATCGGTTCAGTGTCACCTACACTGACAGGAAGACCACCCTCTGACAGTAAAGGCCTTGAGGCAGTCCCTCACTGACATTTTTATGTCATCTCATCTTCTGCAGGGGCCCTAGCACACGTCTCACACATTCTTGCACAGACTTGTTCTTGGGGTCTTACTAGACTATGAATGTGCAAAATTGTAATAGTGTACAAAAATGTAATAAATGAAAACATGACCTTGAGCTACCCGTAAGAAAAATATGTGCATGAGAACTGATGTGAGCTCCAGCATGTCAGAGGAAATCTGTCCATTCATTCCTGCTGGGGAAGACTGAGGAGAAACCTTACACATGAGAATACTTTGATGATTTTAAGATCATCAGCATTGTGTTCTTCAACACTCTAGTAAGGCTGCTGCTCTCTGAAGGCCTAGGACAGACAAAGCAGAGTTGCTGTCTAGGACAGGACATGAGTTACCCATAGCCTTTGCTGAGCCCAGTTCCTCTGAAGCACGTAAATCTGGAGTCTTCAGACAGCCTCAGCTCTGCTCATTCCAGTTTTGGAATAAGGTGCTAATGCATAGGTTTCTCTAGCTTAGTTGGCTAATGGCCCTGAATGCAAAACAGATATACATGCTGATTCTTTTAGACATTATCTGTACTTTTTCTTAAAACTAAGTGATCCAGATTTGATTTGAAGCATTGACGTAATGTAATGGCTAAATTGCACTAGAGCTTATGTTTTCTGCCTGTCTACATTTCTGCTGGTTTCAAGGGAACACAGTGTTTCCATGTTGAACATATTGCTTTCTGTGTTTTAGTTGTAAGTGTTGCTGATTTTCACCCTAGGCTTGTCAGGATTTCAGTGATGGGAAAGTGATCCCTGTAAATACGATTCTTAATTAGTTTGTAGAGTTTACTGACATCTTTGCTTGAAATACATCAGTTGTTATTGCCATGTCTGAATTCAGACCCAAACATATTTATCTTAGGTATTTTAAAGATGCCTTTGGAAACCCAGAAGAGGAACCATAATCCTTTTCTTATAATCAGAAATAATAAACTCACCCTTTCTATTCAGCAGTTTGACTTGTTCTTTGATTTTAAAGCAAATAGTATATTCTAGCCAGAGGGAAACCTTATGAATTTTTACCAGTAAAATTAAATTACTGCATCTCACTATTCCCCTAACAACTTTAACATTTATAACAAGAAAGCATTTTTCAGCTCCTCTACCATTTCAGGTTTAAAATTGGTTAAAATTAAATTATTTACATAGAAAAAAGAAATTTCTAGACAGAATATTTACTTGATAACTAAGACTGACTCTAACTTCGTATTTTCCAATCCTGTCCATCCCCATGATTATGGAGCACAAGCTGAGCTATCAATGTGCTACAACCTAAACACAGCACAATGTTTAAGGATTGACTGAGGGAAACATTTTACTACTCAAGGTAGGGGGGCATGTGAGAAATATAGTGAAGTGCAGGAATGTCTCCAAAGTGAAAATTCTAGTTCTTACACAGTCCATACCTTCACAAAATGGAGGGAAAAAAAAGCTTAAATAGAGCTTTTAGTTTAAGGTCCTTGTAAGAGAATGTGCCCAACTTATCCTTCTGAGAACTCAAATCACAGAACAGACAAAATTACAGAGAAGCTTTTACTCTTGAAGGCATCACTTTGCTTTGGTAAAGTGATACCAAAAACTTGCATCCATGTAAAATGTTTGACTGTATTTCTTTGTTAGTTAATAACAGCATTTTGGAAAATTGATTTTAGTAAGTTTTGAAATAATTCTGAGGGCTAAATAGATGCAGATGTGAGTCTCAACAAGGTTGTAAGACGTAGCTTTTGATAAAATTTACATTATTCATGTGTAGAATAGCATAGAAAAGTTTATTCTTATAGTTAGCTCATATGAATTATAGAAAATAAAGATTTTTTTGTAAACCTGTTATTACCAAAAAAAAAATCTCTTGATTACATCAATAAACATTGTTTTAACAGTCTTGTGTACTTCTTGGTGAGATATGAAAAGTAGTAGTTCCTTGGTTCTTATGGGATAGACGGACTTTAAATGCGTTTTTAAATGCATGATGTATATGAAAATCCAAATCCATAATTTTAGGTATATAAATGCCATGTAATGAAGGCCATATTGGATTTGTTAGAGTTTCTCTTCAGAGATCTCTGCTAACTATATAAAAAATATGCTGAGAGTCCAGAGCACAGGCAGGACTCTGAAGAAGTGTTTGATGCCTCTCTGTGTAAGTTTAAGGAGAATGACAGCTCTAGATATGCCTAGTTACAGCTGTCTATGGGCTCACCACTCCTATCTTTTCCCAAATTGCCTCTTTGAATTTTTTGAATGTCTGAGGTAAAATCACAGACTTGTAGAAGAAAGCTTCCATATTCTCTGTTCCCAGCGAGGCTGAACTCACTGCAGTCTTGGTTCTTGTGCTATGCAGAAGGTCAGACAAGATTTGCACAGTGGCTCCTGCAAGCCATGTAATGAATGTAGTAGCATTAAAATGTAGAACATTTCTTCATTTTATGTTCTGCTGAGGCTGCAAATTTTGTAACAGGCAGTTATGAGATAATAACCCTTATTCTTTTTAATAAGCATAGTGTATTTGAACCAATGTATTTTGCCTTAGGTTCTGCTTCTTATGTTCTAGTTTCACAAAAGACTAGCACACGTGTTGGTTTATTGATACTTCTTCCTAAATCTGTTTTTCCTACTTGCTCATTCAAACCTGTCCTGCTCAGAAGTTGGCTTGCATTAAAATATATTGGTATGACCCATGCCGTATGAAGTTTCAGTTATGCAAAAATAGATCATTATCTTCTTTTAATGTTTCAAATTATTCTATAAAGTCTGTCTTTCTGTTTGGTATCCAGAAATGTCCAGAGCCTTCCCAAAGCCCTTGTTATAAATATTATAGGAGTAAAGTCTAGTTAAAGATTTTAATTACATTATTGAAAGACGTACCAGATGTAGCTACTCTAAACTGACATGAAATAATTTGAAGGTCCTTTATTATTTATAATAAGTAACATCATTACTCTGTTGAAATCAAACTCATTTTTTGTTGTTGTTGTTTTTGAAGGCTTATTAGAAATAATGGATTGAAAATATTTCTTGATTTTGTAAGAATATTTTTAGAAATTAAAAAGGAAAATATTGTGATAATATATTAGGCCAGTCTATTTCAAAGCATTCCTGTAAGCCATAAGTGCATTTGTTAAAGATCTGGTACAACTGTAAGAATCTGATTTGTGGATTTGTTTGGATTTGAAGTGGAAAAACATTGTGACCTTGTAAGCAAAACACTCTGAAGAAGACCACTTTTTGGGTATTACCGCTGTATTGCCAACATCTGTCAAAATCAATGTTTTAGGAAACCTTTAGGAAGTCTAGTCCTTGCTTCATCTTTGTCTGATTTTTGAGATGATCTTGCCTGAGGGATTGCTATGAAAGGTAAGACGTACAGGAAATTTCATCAACACATAGGAAATTTTTCATTGGAGAGATTTTGCTGAAAACCATTCATGGCAGCGCTGGCTCTGAAACCATACAGAAGACTATAAATAGTCCTAAAGAAAGAAACTCTTGAACTGCAAATAAGCTTCCTCACAAACTGGCAAACAATGAGCATTAGCTCTTTTTTAAATTCCAAGGCTTTCCTACTTGCTCCTGAACAGTGAATGCTTATGTGCTTGCTCTGGCAGAGAAAGAGAAGCAATGTCCTGAATTTCTGCCTTGGTCTGTGCTGGTCTGGTCATGACTCTGCTCTGCGTTCACAGAACAATGTCGCTTCCTTATCAGCAGCCAGCGTTAATAATCAAACACTGTCCACTTCCCTGAGTAATAAATGTGATCAGACCCAGAAAGTGTAACTGCTTTGAGAACACAGCCAGTTTTCTCCTTAACTATTACCTGCTTGTACTTAATCTCCACAATCTTGTGCACTTCATGTGAACAGCCTAAATAACCACAATCTCTGCCTTGCAAGAGAGTCTACGGTGAGACTGAGTATTCTCTATTTTAGTGTGTTTTTTAGTTTATGGGTACAGTCCACCTCTTTGAATTCTAGCATTCTCATTTTATTGGCCACTGCTTTTTGCTTGCTTGCTTGTAACTTTTGAGGTGGAAAGAAAGAGGATTCTGTCCTATACAACACGTATTTTTTTTAACTCTTGGAAAAATCTTTTTCCTTACGTCATTACCTTGATAAAACTTCAGCTTAGAGCTCTAGCAAACACTTTCTACATGATGAGTTGTTGTGTTTCTTGTGAGTAATTCTTAGTCTTTTTTTGCTTTTGTTTTCTTGTTAGTATTGAAACATGTTTTTGCCTAGTCTTTCCAGTCATTTCTCTGCTTGCTTGCTTCCTCCCTTCCTCTCCTTTTTTTTCCTTGCATCCTTTCTACATTTCTTCCTCCCACCCTTCCCTCTCTTCAGTGCTCCTCAGCCTGCCTCCTTTTTTTTTTCTTTTTTAAATTATTCACCTCATAGCAACTCGTGGCAAGGCATCAACAGCACAACATGATTCTTGCATGTGGTCATTATGCAGTTTGCAGCTAACCTCCAGCTTCAGCGTATTATCATATATATGGAATCTCAGCAAATATCAGGACAGTTTTGTCACCTGCTAAACTGTTATTCCATGTGCCGTTAGGTTGGATTCTGTCCATTTTTATGTTTAGACAAAACAATTCATTTGCTCATGTCCAAATGAGTATATTTTGCTCATAAATGCTGTTCCAGCAGCATGCAGGGGGGACTTGGAAACTTGTAGAAAGTACATTTCCTCAGCTATTCAACCTGAGTATGCAAACTCTAAAGTCACTTGAGAGCATTTTCTCAGCCAGTTCCAAGGAAAGCAAGACAGCTATCAGCAACAGAGTCATCAACAAGTAACAAAGAAGGGCCACAAATATTCACACACTGATAAACCATGCAAGTGTCTTTCGATAATGCTGCAGCTGAAACTGAGGAGGCTAATGATCAAAAAGTTACTTAAATTAACTCTTAAAAGATACTGTTTGTAATAACAACCATGTCACAGGAACATTTTCCTTTTCAGTTAAACAAATTTATAAATAAATGTGTAAATAACAAATAAATAAATGTGTAGATGAAATAAATGGTAGGAGTAAAAAAAGGTCAAGGTTTTGAAAATATTCTTTCAGGTTTTAGGAGAACTGTTAAAAAATTTATTAGGGCTTTTAGCCCAATTTAGTTGGGCTTTTTTTTTTGTTTTCTTATTTCAATGCAATAAAAAACCTGCTCATTAGGTAAACTGCTCTATGAGATCACATGTATGATCATAGTATACCCCAAATACTCCAGGTAGAAGGGAAGCACATGCACAAGAAACTTCTTTAAAATGGAATGAATTGCACACACTTGTTTCTTATCCTGCGTCACTGGTGTTGGTTGCAACCTTCTGTGTGTCAATTCAACTCCTGTGCAAGAAATGTCTTTATTTTTTCACTGGATTATTGGTTCCAGGATTGGTGAGTTGAACTGACACGAAGAGATACCTAGTGAGTACCAGATAAACTGTTTCAGGAAAAAAAACCCCGCAGATGTGGCTATACAAGAGAAAAGCACAGTAAAGGAGCAAAGAAGAAAGGCTTCTTTTTCTTTGCAGTCATTAGTTGCTAAATTGCCTCAGATATCTTTCTTAACTTCAACATCAGGGTTAATCAGGCAGTTTACCTTACATGTCACCGTGTATAAGAAAGGGAAGGGTGGTAACTTTACTGAATGGAAAAGATAAACTGATGGTTTATAAAATATTTAAAGAGCATAATTTTCTCTTATGATGTAGAACAAACACCCAACATCTTAGATTCTCAGATCTATTTTCTGGAATTGGGAAAAATAAATCTAGTATTTTCTTGTTGAGGATAAAACAACCATAATATTATTAGTGTCCAGGGTAAGGCAATCTCAAATGCGTAAATGAAAACACATTCACCTTCTTTGAAGAAAGTCCAAACTTTGAGGATATTTTTCTTTCAATATCCATCAATAACATTACACATATTTCATACACAGAGGATTAGTCCAGCTAGCTGATACTTTTTATTGCAATTTACTTTAAGTTTAGGGGGGAAAAAAAAAAAAAAAAGCTGTCATATACATGTTTTATTATTTGTCCTTAAAAACCCCCCAAAAAATTTCAAAAAACAAATTTACAGTGTGTTGAAGGAATTGTTCTGGAATTCCAGAAGAAAGACAAGGCATCCATCTGTCAGGTTTTGCCAGTGTGAGTTGTTATTTGAGAAGCCAGTGAATAAACTCTGCATGTTCCTGTGTTTCTATGCATGTTTCTACTTCAAAGAAGTAGACACAACTGTGAATAAGGGATAAATCAGTGTGAAACTATTTTAAATTTTCTGATCTCTATTCACATTTCATCTGTTTTATGCAGGAAAGCAGATGTTCCCCTCTGAGCTGAAGACCTCTTAAACCCTTTTTCTGGAAGTTGGTAGTCCATCCTTGCATTCCTTTTTACTTTCCTCCAATAATATTCCCATTTACTTCTCTACTTTTTGGATACTTGCTAAAATTTGAATAAAATCCGAGAAAATGTTAATTCAAGAATCTCGTTTGGAAGTTTTTAAATGCTAATGTGATTAAATGGTAATATGATTACAAGAAACACTTGAAGAAAAATACAACAATGTAGGATTGATTACAGTGTTTTAAAAAATGAGTGTTTTTTTCAAAGAACCATCCAAATGAAAACCTTTGACTCAAAAACACATCCCATAATAACACAAGCACAATAGCTGTAGAGGTAATGTGTCCACTGTCACAAATAGGTCTCTGATATTATCTTAGAAACTATTGTTAAAAAGGGGATTATTAATCTTTTCATACTGCTTCTGAGGTCTCCCAGTGTATTTTCTCTTTCAAAGACAGTTCTCATTACACAGACAGTTGCTGTTTTGAGTAGGGGTTTTGAATTTATGAACTTCTGGATTTTTATCTGAAGAAAAACCAAACCTTAGGCATGGAACACTTTATTGACATTGTTTAATAATTTGCAATTGCTTGGTTAATGTTCAGTAACAGAATGAATTACATGTGCCATCAAGGACTGGCTCCTGATGATGTCTGCAGGCATGTTTGCAATCATTTTGTAGAGTATTTCCAGATGCTTTACAAAGTGCAAGCAGTCCACTGACCACAGGCTGAATGATTCTTTGCTTACTGGGCCCACTTACAAGTTTCCTTTATTTATTTTCAATCCTTTTTCAGTCTTAACAATCTTACCTAAGGTCCATGACTTATTAACTACTGATAGATGACAGATAGTAAAGATGTGTTACAAGGAGTACAGTGCTTGCATTCTAGACTGTCAATAGATGTCTTTTTTTAATACCATAATCTGTATGTACTTAGAGGATTGCTTTAACTAAACTACCTAACTATTAAACCTTAGTTCTAAGGAATGTATTCTATTTTCTCTATCATTTGTTGAAGGAACCTGGGTTCCCAGAAATATTTTTATCCCTTTCTAAAATAGGCAGGCAAAATTAATTTCTTTGTGGGATAACTGTGATGGGTGTGCATATCTTTCTCCTCTGGCTCCACTAGTGTAGAAAGAGCCTAAAACTAGACTTAGTGCTTTGGTGGACTTAAACATGACAGCTGATTTTAGGATTGTTTCTCTCAGCAAAATATAATAAAGGATTTCCCTTCAACTCTCCTATCTCCTGCTCTGTAACTCAGCCCAGTAGGGTCCTACACATAAACAGAATGTATTTCTCACAAAGACTGAGAACACTCAGTAAGAAAGAAGTATGAACAATTTTTTGATTGATTGGGGTTTTTTTTGATCCAGTAACACTAGATGCTTATTTTCCACTACAAAGCAAACACAGTAAATATCAAATTAAATGGATTTTTTTGTAGTGCATTAAAAACAGTTTGCAAATTTTGCTTTATTCTAAAACCATTTAGTAAAGACATTATTTCTAAGTCCGCTCAAAGTAATACTGTGTAAATAAGAGAGACTTCAATATAGGAACACACTTGGGAGGAGACGTACTTAAGGTTTAAAACTCTTTACAGACACTTATGATCTACTTGAAATTACATGTCTAAAAAGAATTAAGTTCCAAAGTAATCTAATGATCATGGTTTAGAACATTTCTCTGTACAATAAAAAACTACCTTACTTTTGAACAGCATTTCATGATAGGGGTGCCTGTAGCATGTTTTAAAGAGACACAGTTTTCTGGATATTCTTCTCTTAGGAATATACAGGGAGAGAAAACCATTTTATTTCTGTCAAACTATAACATATTCATTGCTCAAACTGTTGACTGCAATTAAGACAAAGCATGTTTAATGAATAATGACTATCGATATGGGTAGGTGCCAATGAGTGTGAGCAGAGTGATGCCAGACACGTTAAGTGTGCTCATTTCTACAGTTTCTTGTGCATAGTTCTGCTGCATAAGGAGAGACATGGACAAACTTTCTGTATCTAAAAATTACAGAACTGCCTTGTTAAAAGCAACAAGATATACACAGCCTAGTTCAGACTGAGAGAGAGGGAGAGTTGATGAGCTGGTTTCATGACAACCATATCCAAAAAGCCCTGGCAGTCTGTTGTAAGGCTGGATGTTTTCTGGCACAGCCCCTGGTGTTGTTGGCTCACGTCCCCTTCGCACTGGGATTTGTGTCCAACTGCTGCCCATTGTGCTACCCACCATGGTCTGTCTGCTCCTGTCTTTCTAGTGTAATTTCTGGAGAAAATACCAGCGCGTTTTTGTTAAAGCGTTAAAAAAGGCATCACTGGGAGTTGAAAATCGGTGATAGCAGACTATCCCAACTTTTACATTGTGGCTCTGGCTCCCCATTGGGCTGTAAACAAATGAGAGGGAGCAGGGATCTGTGACTGTAGGCGTATGCTGCAGCAGACAGTGCTATTGCATTAGATGTATCTTGTTTCAGGGTTTTATTTGGACTTGCTGAATGTGATTATCGAGCATAGAGAACCAAACAAAAGAATCATCACCATCTAATTATGGCATTTGTTACTCATGCTCTTTTTATCCAATACTGGGGAAAAGCCTTGATAAAATGGCCTCCTTTAAAAAGATATGTCATAAGTGATGACATTTTATACTCTTTTCTTTTTGTGTATATTGAACTCATTCTCAGCACTCAAACTGTGAAACCCCTCAGGTTGTGGTACTTTTCAAAACAAAATAATTTTTGGAATAGATCTCAGGGCATTCTAGTCTATGAGAAACTTTATGAGGCTGTTCTGGCATAAGTAGAATTTGCCTAGCATCCATAAGCATCTGCGTTTTGTGTCTTCTAGAAGTATTTATTGCATGCTTATGTTACTGCTATTTAAAAATTTAGGAGGCTGGACTAGGAATTATGAAACTACAGTATCAAATGCTTAAAATGAAGTTATCCAAAGGGATATTATTATTTTAAAAGCTATTTTTTTTTAAGTGCACCAGTCGATGTACAGTTTTATGTAAGTTCATGATTTGGATGCAGAAATATCTGAATGCTGGATTACTTTGAGTAAAGGTGGAGCATAACTTAGTATAAAGTCTTTGACTCCTGTACCCTGTTTATAAACAACTCATATTACATTGTTGATGTCAAGAGGAATTTACCAGGTGCCTGAATGGCAACAAGACAAACTCATAGAAGAGACAAATAGGAGTTCCTACACTGCATCACTGAATTCAGACTTGTATTTCAAGTTCCTGTATTTTATTGAAATAAGTCTTCACACAGAAGATTGATCAATGCCTGAAAATACTAAAGCAGGTTTTCCAAAAATATTAATCTTTACTTTATTAATCTTTCATTCATTCTAAGACATACTTCTTGAATCTGACAGAAAGGGAAATTAAATGAAAACTGAAAAACTGTACTCAGTTCATAACTGTCAAAGGAACCTTCAATCTCTCTTGCTCCATCACTTCTCATGGGATATTGCTTGGTCAAGCAGAAATAGCTTTCAGAGTCTCTTTTTTAAAATGATTTTTAGAATTAAAGGCCCCTAAAATAATAAAGACATTCAATAAAATTATCACTGGTTTTCAGCTGGTCAAAATATAGCCCAAGTAAAGGAAAGCATGTTTAATTTGGAAGGGACCTACAACAGTGATCTAGTCCAATGGGGTGACTGCTTCAGGGCTGACAAAAATTATATGCTGTTGTCAAGGGCATTGTACAAATGCCTCCTAACCACCAGTTTTGGGGCACCCATCACTTCTCTAGGAAGCCTGTTCTAGTATTTGACCACCCTCTCTGTAAAGAAATGCTAATGTCCAGTCTGAGCCTCCTCCGGTGCAGCTTTGAACCATTTCCCATGTGTCCTATCAGTGGATCCTATAGAAAAGAGCTCAGCACCGACCTCTCCACTTCCCCTCCTCAGGAGGCTGTAGACAGTGATGAGGTCACCCCTCAGTCTCTCTTCTCCAAACTAGACAAGCTCCATGTCCTTTGCTGTTCTTCACAGGACATAACTTCCAGTGAAGAAAGCAGCTATTGATTCCTGAAGAAAGATACTGCCTCTACACTACTCTATTATTCCTGGCTGGCATATTCCCTTCCTCCACATATTGTTTATGAAGATCTGCTAACATATAATAGGCCAACCACCAGCAAGAGTAAATTATGTCTCTTTAGTTCTTAAAATTGTTTGTGATAATTTCTATAGAATATTTGATCTTTATTATCAAACACTGTAGAGCAGTACAACTCAGAGAAAGTTTAGACTCATTTTTCTTATAAGAGTATTTATAAACTTCTGGAAGTTTCTCTTACAGAAGTGCTCCCCAGTTCCTGCTGTTCTTATGCCTCCTTACTCCTCACAGGATCTCTTCCCTTCCCTGTCAAGCTTGGTGACCAATACATTAAGCACAGTTTGTCTCAGATGTTTTCAAAGAAACTCAAGAGATATTTAAGCTGTGCAGCATACTATGGTCATATACTATGATCAGTATTTTACCATCAACTAACCAGGCATAAGCACCATGTGTGTGCTGTGAATACAGGCATTGAAAATGCAGTTTGAAACTTAATTTTGAAAAACTCAAACATTTGACCTTAAAACACAGTCCTTCTGAGTACTTTTGTCCATGAAAGTAAAGGCTTACAGAAAGAAACTAAGGAAGTTTCATGATTTTAAAGTCATTAGGGTTGGAAAACACCTCCAAGATAATGGAGTCCAGTGCTTGACCAAACACTACAATGTCAACTAAACCATGGCACAAAGTGCCACATTCAGTAATTTCTTGAACAATTCCAAGGGATAGTAACTCCACTACTACCCTGGGCAGCCCATTCCAATGCTTGACAACACTTTCAGTGAAGAAATTCTTCCTAATGTCCAACCTGAACCTCCCCTGGTTCAGGTTGAGGCAACTTCCTCTTGTTCTGTCACTGACTGCCTGGGAGAAGTGATCACCCCCCACCTTGCTACAATTTTTGTTGTCCACTTGAAGTTGTACAATCATGTATGGGTAATCGATTTATTTTTAGAACAACTGTAATCTCAGATAAGTGAACTGAATTGCTTCCCAGCACCAGTGCTGTAAAGACTGAGCTGACTAAAAGGTTAGTATCAGGTGGCAGAAATTGTGGACTGTGAATTACAGTGCTTTATAATATGTGTGGTTCAGGCTATTTGAATCAGCAGATCCTAAAAGTTTTAACAAAACCAACATCAAGTACAGTGATAATATTTTAAAGCTGTTTACATTTCCTCCATCTTCTTTTTTGGTATGTTTTATTAAGAGTTTGTTTTTATATTTTTCACTGGGCTTCTGTGTGCAGTTGCAATATAGACTTTACAGAATGTTTTTATAAACCAGTTGTGACATTTTTGCATGTTTCTCTATTTCCCAATAGTCTTCACATTTTGAAAGAGTTGCTATCAAAGTAAAGCAATGCAGCTTGCTTAGTATCTCCTGTACCTTTTATGCTGAAACAAGTTCAGTTTATGCTATGAGCTAAGTAACTCTTTGCAAAGGGAACCATATTTTTTGATTTACTTTCTTGTGTGAGTTCCAGCCATGACAGTTAGTGAATCTGTGCCATTTTTATCACCCCTGTCTGACAAACTCAGGCAAATAACAATCAAAACTTGTGAGTTTTCTGCCATTCACATGAGGGAACCTCATTTGTTAGAAGCATCCTGCTGGATTCTCCTGGGACTGCCTGGGACAGAATTATCCTACTGTAGTGGGCTGACCTTGACTGGCTGCCATGTGCCCACAAGCCGCTCTATCACTCCCCATTCTCAGCTGGGCAGGGGAGAGAAAATAAACTTGTAAGAAAACAACTTGTAAGTTGAAAAAAGGCAGTTTGCTAAAGCAAAAGTGAAACGTTGCACAAGCAAAAAGAAAAAAAAATATTTTATTCTCTACTTCCCATCAGCAAGTGATGTCCAGCCACTTCCTGGGACGCAGGGCTTCAGTATGCGTAATGGTTGCTCCAGAAGGCAAACATTTTAAATGGTGAATGCCCTCCTTCCTCATCCTTTTCTTACCTTCTATATCTGAGCTGACATCATAAGGGGTGGAATATCTCTTTGGTCAGTTTAGGTCAGCTGGCCTGGTTGTGTCCCCTTCCAAGGCCTTTCCCACCCCCAGCCTACTAATGGGGAGCAGAATGTTGGCAAGACAGCACTGATGCTGAGCCAGTGCTGCTCAGCAGCTGACAAAACACACAAAACACTGCTGTGTTACCAGCACCTTTGTAGATACCAGTGCAGAGCACAGCACTGTGAGGGTTGCTGTAGGGAAAATTACCTCCAGCTCAGCTGTACCCAATACACACAGAGTGACACAGCTTCCGAGGAATCATTTTATTAGTACAATGTCTTCCCCCACAAGCATCAGTGATTTTTTTTTGAAGTTGTTACTTACTCATACAGTATCAATTTACATAAATTTCACTCCCAGTCTAAAAATTTTTAGTTCCTACTATTTTCTTCTAGTGGAAAAAAGAAAAAAAAAAACCTTAACTGACATTAATGTCTGGAAAAGATACAGCTTAAAACTTACTGTTATTCCAGGTATGCATATTACTTTAGTTCACTATGAAAAGAGTGCCCACAGATGCATATACAGCCTTTTCCCTCTACCCTCCCCACCCAGCAGTAATCCAGACTATGTGTAAATAATCAACCAAATACATAGAATCATAGAATATCTTGAATAGTAAAGTACCCATAATCACCATTAAGTCTAATTACTGCTACTCACAGGACTACCTAAATCTTAACTCTCATGACTAAGAACATCATCCAGATGCTCCTTGAACTCCGGCAGGTTTGGTGTCATGATCATTTCCCTGGCAAGCCTGTTCTGGTGACAAACCACCCTCTCAGTGAAGAACTTTTCTAATGTCCAGTGTGAACTTCCCTTGATGAATTCCCTTCATTCCATTTCCTCACGTTCTGCTGCTGGTCACCAGAGAGGTATCAAGCACCTCCCTCTCTACTGCCTCCTTGGAGCGAGTTCTAGACTGTGACCCTTCAGCCTTCTCTTCCTCAAGACGAGCAAACCAAGTGACATCAGCTGCTCCTCATAAGTCTTGCCTTCCACCACCTTGATCGCTTTTCTCTGCACACACTCTGATAGTCTGATGTCCTTTTTATGCTGAGGCACTCAAAACTGCATACAGTACCTAATGTGAGGCCACACCATTGCAGAGCAGAGTGGGACAATCTCCTCCCTCAAATGGCTCGTGTTGCTCTGCCTGATGCATCCCAGGACGCTGTGGGCCCTTTTGACTGCCAGGACACTGCTGACTGATATTCAACTTGCTGTTGACCAAGTCCCCCAGATCTCTTCCTGCAGGGCTGCTTTCCAACCTCTGGAAGTCCACAGTCCCTCTTAGTCTAGTATCATCAGCAAATTTACTTAACGTACATTCTGTTCCTGCATCCAAATAATTTAGAAAAACACTAGAAGGGCACTGGCCCTAAAATTAAGCTCTGGGGAAGAGCCACCAGCCCAATTCACTGTAGCTCTTTGGGCCTGACCCATCAGCTAATTGATCACCCACTGTATTATGGACTTGTCTAGAAGTGTGCTGGACGCATCCAGAAAGAGAAAGTGAGCGACAGTATCAAAAACTTTGCTGAAATAAAGCCCTCCACATCTACTCTCTTCCCTTGGTCAACTAGATGGACAACCTTGTCACATAATGAAATTAAGTTGGTTGACCAGGACTTTCCCCTCAGGAACCCATGCTGGTTATGACCTAAGAATGCATTGCAACTCAAGTGTTTCTCAAGAACTCCCAGAACAACCCTCTCCATAATTTTATCAAGCACTGAAGTGAGACTGACAGGACTGAAATTACTCAGTCCTCCTTACACTTCCTGAAAATTAGGCCAGCATTTTTTATCTTCCAGTTGACTGGGACCTCTCTAGGCACTCACAAACATTGAAAGATAATGGAGAGGGCCTGCAGTAGCATCAGCCAGCTATTTCAGTTCTCTGGATGAATCCCATCAGACCCCATATACTTATGTGCATCCAGCTGGAGCAGCAAGTACTGAACAAGTTTAGTGTCAGCTGGAAGTTTGTCACTCCCCCAGCCATGGTCTTGAAACACAGGTCTACAGGGCTCCCAGAGGCCACCACAGGTATTAAAGACAAAATATGAGATGGTATAGTGGGGAAAAATGCTTCATGTAGGGTCGCACTTCTGTGGAACTTGGTCTCACATTGTTGAAATTACTGAATATTTTAGCTCACACCTGTAGGTGTGTAAGCACATACGTGTATGCATGTGCATATATCAGTCACACATGTATGTCTTACACATGCAGAGATACAGAACCATTAAATCATCGAATCATTAAATGATAGAATCACAGAATGGTTTGTGTCTGAAGGGACCTTAAGAAACATATAGTTTCAAGACCCTCTTCCCCCAGTATATGCATATACATGTTTACAGATATGTACATGCATGACAGAAACTCAAGGATTTCCCTTTCTCAGCCTTGCACTTTCTTGAGATTTAGCCAAAGAAAATGATCTGTAGCCTTAGGGTTGGGGTTGGGTGCTGCAAAGTGGCTGACAAAGGAAAGGAAAAGCTACCAAAAAATTATCCCATAATAATTTTTTCATCTGGGATAGGCCTGACTGGAACCATTTTTTTTTTTTGGTTTTAGTCCGTACAAAAATTTGAGTTTAAGATGAGTCTTAGCAATTCAAAATAGGAGAGAGTCAAAACCTAGCATACCATTTAGATTGGAGCTACAGAGTCTGCTAAGGGAGGGTAGGTTGCACATAGTACTTTCTCTGGTGTCTGTTTAATCTGGGCCAGGTCAGGGAGTCCTTGTCTGAGGGTCAGAATATGTGTAGGGTTATGGTTAGGGTGAGGATAGGGAAGGCAAAAATAGCTGAGGTGCCATCTGTAAGTGGGGCTATAGAGGGTCTGTCAAAGGAAGGCTTAGCTTGTAAAAATAATTTCTCTTGAAAACATTTTCAAATGGATCCTTGGCAAATGCTGAGTGCAGGTTTAAGGTTTAAAACCTGTGACATACATAAGGGTCCTTGGCAATGGAAAAGGTTAGGACCATACCTGGAGTGTTTATCTTTAGTGTCTGGGAGAGAAAAAGATCAGACCTCCGTTTGGGTGTAAAGTCACCAACTAAGGAAGGCTTACGCTGCTGAAAGACCTCCCTAGCCTCAAAAATAGGTCAGATCTTTGGCAAAGAATTCCCTCCTAGGGGAGGCTTTCTGAACAACTAAGTAACTTCAAAAGCATAATTCTTTTAAGGAATGGTCTTACTTTGTTTTATTCCAATCATTATGCTGATTTGTATCTAATATTACATTATTTTATTTCAATATGTATATGAGTTTATGCAGAAATATTTCCGTGTTTACAAAAAATCCTTTTTTTTGTTTCAAAGAGTGTGTTTGAAACAGAACATACATTACTACTTTTATGGTCTGGACAACTGGAGAACTATTTTTTTCTTTGTGTCTTGTTCTTAGTCTGAAAGTGGCATGTAGGAATTAAGGTCTAAAATACCTATAAAATGCTTTGTGCTGTACTTGTTCTAGCTTGACTGAGGAACATAAATAATTCACCTAGAACAAATCAATTAATTATATTTTGCATTAGAATGATTTGTCTCCTTACAGGTTGGCTGTGGAAAGTGTGTTTTCCTGTCCACAAAAGCAGCAACTTTTTCCCTCTCATGGTGTAGACTTGAGCAATAAAAAATCCTACTGATAGACCAGACTCTGGAACTATATTTTTCTTTATTCAGGAAAGAAGATTTCAGAGCTGGATTGAAAATTACCTGTATCTCAAAGAATGAGCAGAAAGGAATGAACATATTAATCAGCAAAATCCTAAACAACTCAAATTTATTTTTGTTTTTGAGAGAGGAAAACCAGAAATTTAAGTTTTTCTTTTACTACAGTTTATTCTGAGCACATTCCAGTGCAGCAGGGAACATTACTGTAAACCAACAAGCAAGTCTGACTTTTCTAAGCGTGAGTGATTGGCATTCTCAAAGCTGTGTATGCAGTCCATTCACCTTTTACAGTAAGTCAAGCCATTCCTTTTATTATCCATAACTACCTAATAGTATTTCTGGTGGAGAAGCTTTTGATACAGTTCAAAATATAAGAAATAAAAATTACTACATTTGAGGTATGGGACCATGAGCATTTTAACTCTCTACCACATAGTAAGAAGAAGAAAAAATAGAACTGAATTTCCACAAGATTGTCTCATTATTTTTCTCCTCTCCATGTTATAACTTTATATAATTCTTCTCCAAAAGGTTAAAGGAGAGAAATATTTGCACTTTGGCATTTCTTTTCTAGCACATTTAGGAGTCTGACTTTGCTTTTTATGTTTCTTTGTAGACTGGGTTCCTGAACTAGCGTTCCAAGATGGTTTGCATCTCACAGGATGCCAAATGTTACTGACTAAATAGGTGTGACCAAAATCGTTCTACCCCAAGGTGACACAGCACTGCCTAAAACAAGATACCATGAAATATTACAGAGGGAATTCTGACTCTTGGTCATTTAAAATATTTGGGTTATTCATGTAAATGGATATTTGACTAAGAAGATTGAAATGCCTTCATGTTTCTTATGCAATGATAGGACAAATACTTTTATTATGACTTGGGTGAGGAAATGTAAGAGAGGAGCTCTCTGAAGACACCCATCCCAACTTTAACCAAATTGGCCTCCCTGGTAAAAAGTGATTTATTCTGTCTTAAGCACTGTGGGCAAAACAATGTCCCAGCTGCTAGAGTGGAGAGACATCTGGCTTTGGTCAAAGGAACTTTGTAATGCTCACCTTAAGCAGCTGCAACACAGGCTGACATGGGCAGTAGGTCTGTTAAACAAGAGTGTTTGAGTAAATGAGCAGTGAAGAGAAGGATGGAAAGGACTGGGTAAAAGCTAGATTGGAATATTTACTTGCCCCTTTGAGAAGACTAATGCTGTAATTATAAATGCCCAAGGCACTGGGGCACTTCTGCTGAAATGATCTTAAATTATTGTTTTCCTCTTAGAATTTGTTCTGAATTTCTTTCTAACTCTTCCAAAACAGTAAAATTATCTTTATTTCCAAGCCTGGAACGATAACCTTGTAAAAGATACTGCTCTTAGGGGAGCTCAGATAAAGTCACTTGTTCTTCCATGTAATGCGTAGACTTCTGTTCTTTTTATGATTTCAGAAAATCACTTCTATAATCAACGGGCTCCTGGAGATTGAATAAATTTTCAGAGATGTCATAGTGAATTATACTTGCTGATTAAAACTTTGGAGGCAGTTTTGTAATCCAGCATTTGCACATAAACTCAATCTTAATTAGAAATTTTACTGAATTAGCGTTTATCAGTGGTACAACTGGAGAATATTTAAACAGAGTGGAGAATTCAATGTAATCAGGGAGCAATTCAGAGTTTTTACCCAGAAGATCCTACACATCTCAAGAAGGGCAGGAAGCTCAATTAGCCACCCTCTGAAGCCAGTGAACAAATTCCCTTTGACTTCATTGACTGCTGAAGAGAGCTGAAGGATGAACACCACAGCACTGGGTTTTGATGACTTAATGAACAAATCAGTCATCAAGAAATATGCTTGTGAGTGATTCTGTTCATTGTAGCTACTGGTATATATTTTCTGAGCATAAGCAATAGTTAAGGATTTAACATTTTAATATATTTCAAGTAAGAAGGTCCATATTTCACCAGCAGGGTTTTTTTAACCAACTCATAGATATTTGTAGCTGTAATTCCAACAGACATTTAAGGTAATTTTCATGCAGTTGTAAATGGTTCATTGTATTTGAAATGTGGGTTTACAAAAGGTGACAGATCACTAAACCAAGCCTATCTCTAGGCATGTCCTCAGTTTCATGCACAATCACTGTAATTTCTCAAGACTTACGACTTCTGATCAGAATGCCTCTTTGGCTTCTACACTTTATTGTATCTAATAAACTACGTGATAAAACTACATGATTATAATTTGCCCTTGCTAACTTAATCCACTCAAATGATGGAACATACACTGAAAATCAAAATTTCTTCAGAAACAAACTCTACAAATACGTTGATAATAAGGAACATTTTTGTGAATTTCATTGTTCAAGAGTAAGTAAGACTACAGCTGCTCTTTATGGATGCTTACTCACTTGCACTAGAACTGATAAGGGTTTCCAGTATTCAAGAGTCAGAATGCTGCAAGATACCATGATTTAGAATTCTTAAAGAACATTCTATATCCACCACTTTTAAAACAGCTAGGTTTCCAATTGCCTGATAAGTTAACTCAAAAACCACCCCAGGTGTCTCAAATAAAATACTTACACTTTAAACATATCACTGAGATTTGTATGGGCTTAGGCAGGTAGACCACTCAGAAGTCAGTGCAGCTTCAGTGTCTATAGATGAAAATTTCAGATATCTCCAGAGGACTTGACATTAAGAATTCCAGCTAACAACCTTGAATAACATAGATACTAATCAACATTTTATCCTAATATTCCTTTGATGAACTGCATATATCTGAACTTAGGATCTTTGTGCCTTCTAGGAAGAAAATTGTTTGAACTTCCAACCCATCTCATCACATCTTCGATTCTGAAAGAGAACCTCAGAACTTTGCTCTAGGAGTGTCTACCCACTGAATAATGACCATGTGTTTTACCTTGTCCAGATATAAATATCCGTGATGTTGAGAGCTAAATTCAGGAGCAAATCACTCCTATTTTGCCAATAGAAAGAAGGTGAATATAGAGATTTTCTTTTTTTTTAATAGCTAAAAGTAGCCCTATGTACTTAACCCTACAGTAGCCTTAACCCTACAGTCTAGCAAGCATTTCTGAGACATAAGCTAGCACAAGAATAAGATATCTTACCCCAGATTCTATCATACAATAAACAAATTGGACAGTTGGACTGAATGGTTTTAAGGGTCTTTTCCGACCAAAATGATTCCATGGCTCTATGAAATAAATAAATAAATATCTAGTAACTAATTGAAGTTTACATATTAGTGTGTGTGTTGTCCTGTTTTTTGCTAAGATTTCTGTTATAACCTTGGAGTCAGAGAATTTTTACACATTTTCATGTAAACAATAGCCAATTTAACCGTCTTTTCTGTTTTTCATTCCTTTTGTGATAAGAGAAAGTTGGATGAGCATCCTTTTTCTCCAGTGAGATTGAGGAGGAAATGACATGTTCTCCAATCCCTGGTGGAATTGAGAACCCTATAAAGTATGATAAATGTAAATAAAGTCTCTCTTTTTCCTCTTTCTGCTGAACCTAGCAGATGTGAGAGTTTCCTTTATTGTGCCTTTACCAGCACATGTGTGTCTAGAACAAATGTAAATTTGGAGTTTGGAAACTCATTCGTTGCCAAGACTTGCCAGTATTTTTGAGTAGCCTACTTTATACATTTTTTAGGATAGTTCTGGTACCTATATTTTTTTCATATTCCAGGACACATGAAACAAACCTGTGCAATTGAAACAATGAAATTCCTTGTTCTACAAGGTGCTTCACTGAAGTCAATATATATTGTTTACATTTAATTTAAAAAATATCCTAAGATAACAGCAGGGTAGTTTTCCTGTCATTTACCTTATTCAAATCAAAAGGAAGGTCTGTGGAGATGGAGACATACTTGGATTGCTTGTGTTACCACAATATACATCATGCTGAACAGTGACATCCAGCTGTTTTACTTCCTATAGAGGCTCAGCTGCTCTCTTCACCATATACATGGAAACCCCAGAAGTTTGGCAGCGTTTCTGGGCAGTTTATAAAGAAATTCAAAGAATTCACATGTCACCATGTGAAAACAACTCACATGTTGTTTTCAATCTGTAGTTGATTGAAAAAACAACTCACATGTCAACACCCTTATATTTTTGGCAATAAACAGAAGCAAATACCTTGTTTTATATAGATATGCTAACAGGCGTAACATTTCCAGTAATTTTATTTGCTAAACCTGAAAAGCATACAAATTCTCAATTTCAAATACTGTAGTTCCTCCTCTGTCTCTGTTGGAGTAATGTGGAAACCTATTTACATATTTTCATATTTATATATTCATGAATCCTTTATTAATTCAGCCACAAAATGATTGGATTATTTGGAAAACATTACATGACATATGAAGAGCTTTCAGAATGCAGAAACACAGTATTGCTTAAGGGCATTCAAGGAATTCATCTGGTTTTTTTCTGAGTCATGAAAATGTACTGTTTTAGCAGGTGGAATCCAATGCCTTTGATCTGAGAATATGTGATAAGAAATTCACTGCCTGATGAGATTGAATGTTCGGTAATCGACACCACAGAATTGTAATACCTTCAAAAAGAATATGTTAGCAAATTCTTAACAGCTCCTTTGGATCTTTCTTCCTGTACAATTTGAACAACATTTATATATGGTGTTCCTGTTGCTGGTGTCTTCCTTTGTGCAGCTGCTTTTCAATACAAAGGCACTGCTGGCCTTAAGAAGCAACACACAGTAAAAGCTTTAATTACTTAATATTGTCTGACAAATATTTGACATTTTCACACTTTCTGTGGGAAGTGCTTTGTGTGCACTTAAATGAATCTGTATGAACAAGGCAATAACAATCTCTACTAGATGGAGAAGCAAAAGAGAAAAAGTTTATGAGCTGTTTTGATATTTATTTGCACGAAGTTGCATTGTCCACAGAATGGAAGTAGATGACACAAACAACTTTTCTTTAACTTCTCATGTAGGTTTGTTCCACAGAGGTTATTTTCTTTTCTGTGTATATCCAAATGCATGGGTCTCCGTATATATTTTAGTTAAAAGCAAACACATGAAGCTCTGTTTGGAATCGGTTGCAGTTGCAAACTCAGTATCCATGACTCTCTGGCCTCAAAATAAACCTCCTTACTGGCCTAAAGTTAAACCCATTACTCGCTGCCATTTCAGCAAGCACAGGGATGCAGTAGGTAAGTCTGTGCCTCTGTAGACTTTTTCGTTATAAAAAGCCTTCCACTGAATGAGCCATATTGCTGCACTTCTGTGCTTCTGTTTCACTTCTGTGAAACTCTTTTGGTTTCAGTGTCTGCAACAGTTGTCTGCTTTTCCTTTCTAATTTCAGCTGATAAACATTTTCAGTACAGAGTTTTCATTACCTCACAGCTCAGTCCCTGGCATGTCTGCATCTATTACTGACTGTACCTGGATGGGACCTCTCCAGAAAGCCCGGGAGCTGGCACTGTTTTCAGCAGGCTTTGAATCCAGAGCCAGGATGGGATGCAGCATTACTTTTGGTTTGACTTCAGAACTCAATCAGACAATTCAATCTTGCCTCAGTTACATGATTTTCATTCAGGTTACCTCCAAGGTGGCACACAGCTAGCATGGAAATCTCACAGACTTACATATAGTGTCTAAAATATTGTGAAATAATTCATCAGCCCTATTTAATGCTGGCTTAAGAATCATAAAAATAAATTTGTTTTTAAAAATGAATAATTTGATTAAACATTGACCTTTTTCTGGCTGCTAGATTACTATTTCTGTGAGTGGGATTATTGCTCATTTTTCTTATGTGAATGCCACAGTCCAGTAATCCCACCTATTGTGCCAGCTTTTAGTTAGAATGTGCTAGTGGAAGAGAGAGATGCCAATAACCATTAGTGTTATATTATTAAAGTGTACATATACAAATACAGATTATATTTGTGTTTCAGCCAAAAAACACCTTTATTTTATGGACTTTCTGATTGCTAAGTTGCAAGATGGGTATATTTTAATTTACAGTATGGGGTTTTTTTCCAATTTATATGTAATAAAATTTGTATTTGCCCTTTTCTTCAAAATAAAACTGTTTCCTAAGGAAGGGAAACGTTTCTCTTTCTCCTTTGAAGAAATGTATTGCAACATTATGATAAATGCATATATTCTTGCTATTTTCCTGTGTTGAAAAGCTTAAGGTACTTGAGACCTAATACTGTAAGATTTTACTGAATAATGAAGGGTATACTCTGCAGGTAAACTCAAGTACTTAATTTTAAATATATTGTGCTTTCCATTGCTTTTGTCTCGCAGCATGAAAACCAGAAAGGGAGCAAAGTAATTTGATAGAACAAAACAACAGTAGTGGTTTGTGTGTCAGTAAACACTTGAACAACAACTGGGGGAATTTCTAATACAAAACATACTATCAAATTAGTTTTCTGAGAAGAAACTTGATCTTATTTTGAATTATGTGCTTCTCTTTAAAAATAGAATTTTAATAAAACACATTTATGCAATGCTATGTCTCATTCTCTCATCTGATTAGAAACAGGGGAGTTGTCTTTCAGGCTCATATTTCACTGGGCTGCATCTTGATAACCATAACTATTATTCTGATTCAAAGCCTCTGGAAACAAGAGAGAAGTTTAATACTTGCACCTCTGATCGTATAGAAGATAGAAGTCGAAAAGTCATCAAGTTTGATGATCTTCTGTCATGATCCAACTTTGAGGGTGAAAACAAACACAGAAGGACCCGTGTATATGTGAGGCGAGTTTATTTAAAAACAATGTAATTGAAGAAGAAAGGAAGTATGTGACCATTTTGGTTCTGTAAAAAATAAAAATGAAGAAAATATCTAAGGGACGGAAAGAAAGAGAAGGAAAGGACACGTGTAGACAGTAGAAAGGAAAAATATCACCACCCACGGATCTAGCTATAACACTTGATCTTTGCAGTTTCAATGTCCGTGGTCAGACTGATGGTCGTAGTTTTGATTCATTTGGGGTGGGGGCGAGTGCAGCAGAGTTCTGTGGGTTATAGACATTCAGGCTTATGTGGGAATGCTCCAGAAGGGTTTTACACTTTCTGACAAAACCCTGTGGAAATAAGTTGGGGGAGCACTCAGGGGGCTTTGATGGTTTGTGGCCCTTTCTAAAGACATGACATGACAGCTGTTTGGCCCTCCTTCTTGTGACTGTCTAGTTGTGCCTTATAGCTAGGGGTGAAAGGCTAATAAATAAATGAGTCACCTAACAAACAAAATTATTATTTCTAAGTGAGTTAACTGAAGGAGGGAACTGAAATATTATTTAAGACACATTGATGCAGACAATAGGCAGAAGTAGGACAGTAAAATCTATCCATTCTACATGAAGCTTGGCAGGGCATGAACACAGTCTTGATGACGAGTGTTTGTAGTGAGTTTTTTGTTTTTCCTCTATATCTTCTGTTACTATCCCCAGGGTATTTATAAAGATGCTTTGCAGAATATGAATAATTCTCTAAGGGCCATGCAGCTGTTAAATATTGCATACATTGATAGTGGCTTTCCACAGACTGAATGTGGCTTGAGCTAACTAGAATCCAGTCCACAGAAATGGTATAACAAATTTTCTGCTTTGGAGTGAAACCTTTGCATTCTGTGTCTAGTGCAAGTTCTGAAATCTTATTTTAATAAGAAAAGAAAAAATTACATTTTTAGCTACACAGGCAAAAATTGCAGATGATTCTAGGTTGATCTATCTACTAGGTCTAAGGTGGTAACCTAAGGGGTACAAAAACCAAGGAATGGTGACAGAAGAGGTAAAAGGGTACAATTAAGTAAGTGAATTTCTGCAGGTCATTTAGACTTTCTTGTATTGGTATTTTTCAACAACAAAAAATCCCCCATACTCACATTTAATTTCTCTTTATATTCACTGAATCTTTAAATTGCATTCTGATTTTCTGCTTACTTTCAATTTAAACTAGGGAATGCTCACATTTGTGCTGTAAAAATACTTGAACCAGACAAAACACATTTCTTTTCCTTGACAGATACAGGAATTTAATTATGGAAATATAGAATAGTGGCTAGATTCAATCACTTGCAGCTTCATCTGTGTGTCTCACTTGAGGTGACATTTTTGTGACAGCTGTCTATTCCACTGCTTGTAAGTATAATCATTTAATTAAAGTTTATGACATAGGTCTGTCTATTAATAACATCATACCAAATACTAGGAATTTTGCCCAAACATGTACTGCAAGTCAGATTCTTAAGCTATTTTGGCATTTAAACAAACAAACAGACAGACAAACAATCAACCTGTAAAAAAGAGTTTTCAAAATCTTTAGGTGTATTCATAATACACCTAAATTGAATACACAGAAGCTTAAAACTTGTGATTGCATCTTGAAATCATGCTAGTAAATTAGAGTGCTATTGCATTTATGATAACATGAAATTAATTGTTCCAGGATTTATTGTCCCTTTCCACTGTTTTTACAGTATGCTAGACAGGCTGAAACAAGTGTAGATATCCCTCACTTTATTATATTGACATAGAATCATAGAATGCTTTGGATGGCTTACAGATCATCTAGTTACATACACACAAGACAGACACACACACCATGGCCAAGGATACCTTCTGCTAGACCAGGCTGCTCAAAGCCTCATGAAGCTTGGCTTTGGACACTCTTAGGGATGGGACAACCACATCTTCTCTGGGCAACCTGTACCAGTGCCTCATCACTCTTAGAGTAAATAATTTCTTCCAAATATGTAATCTAAACCTACTCTCTTTCAGTTTGAAGTCGTTGCCCTCTTATTCTGTCACTATGGGTCCTTGGAAAAAGTCCCTCTCCAGCTTTCTCATAGGTGCCCTTTAGGCACTGGAAGATGCTACAAGGTCTGAAGCCTTCTCTTCTCCCAGATGAAGAACCCCAGCTCTCTTAGCTTGTATGCATAGGAGGAACATTTGTCAATAAAACATAACACAGTGCACATGCCTCCGGACAAAGCAAATCACCCATGCAGACATTCCTGAAAATCTCTGTTTTCTACTAAGAGATTCTAGATTACCATTTTTAACTAGCTGCCAACACTCCACAGCAGCCGAAATAGGCCTGACAATTTACTCTCGTTCATTCATACCAGTTCTTAAATGAGGGTAATTATTCTACTGAGCAAGTGAATCAACTGAGTTTTTAAATATGAGACATTTCAACAAACAGGTTCTCCAGAGTATTTGCAACAGTCTGGCTTCATTTAACTATGCAGCCTTCAGACCCAGTCCAATATTCTTTTTCTGTCTGTATTATTGAAACATTTTGAGCATTTCATAAATTAATGAGTCAAGGCTAGACTAGGTAAACTGAAAGCTCTAGTAAAGGCTAGAGAGTAAACTGAAACAAATAAGTGAAAATTAATATTTAAATGTCTGAATATTCAGGGGCCAGAAAGGAAAAGCACTAAGCTGGCAGAATGTTTCCTAAATATTTAGACAGTCTAAGTAAAATGTATCTCTTATATTTTAGCTGGTTTTCCTTTGAACCATTCATGAAACATGAATTCTTCGTGACTTCTAAGTGAAGATAAATTTCAGTTACTGTTTCTACTAAATCTTTCTTTTTCTAGTAATTTTTTTTCCCTTTTCATTATCTTCTCTGAAGATCATGAATTCCTGATTAGTCCTAACTGGAATTACCTTTTTCTGGCAAAAGTATTGTAAGAATAGAATAATAGGTCAGCTAATGAGTGCTGCAGTGAGAGAAGAGGTGCTGGGCCTAATGGAAGTTGAGCAGATACAGAAAGTTGTTGAAATCGGACATTGCTGGATAATTCCATGCGGACTATGGATGTTTACAAGATGCATCAAATACCAATCAGGTGTAACAGATGACATAATTGTATTCTTCTTCTAGGAATATTAGGCCAGTATATATCACCATAATACAAATCCATTCTGTGATGGGATTTTATAGTTCTATGTATTCGACTTTGCAATGGAATGAATATATATTTCATCATTTCATGCATAATTAAATATTACCTAATACAATTTTTTTATCTGGCATATTGAAAGTAAAAAACATCACAAATATTATTTAAATTAAAATATATTTATGATCTTACCATAGAATTTATTAGGCTAAAGAAGATATTTAGGATCTTCAAGACCATCTGCAAACCTAATACTGTTTTGTTCACCACTAAACCAGGTTACACATCTACACATCTTTTAAATACTTCAGGGAATAGTGACTCCACCATTCCCCTGGGCAGCCTATTCCAATGCTTGACAATCCTTTTGGTGAAGAAATTTGTCCTAATATCCAATCTAAACCTCCCCTGGAACAACTTAAAGCCATTTCCTCTTGTCCTTCTGCTTGTTACCTTGGAGATTAGACCAGCACCCACCTGGCTACAATCTCTTTTCAGGTAGTTGTAGAGAGTGATAAGGTATCCCTGAGCCTCCTTTTCTCCAGGCTAAAAATCCTCAGGTTCCTCAGCCACTCCTCACAGGACTTGTGCTCCAGACCCTTCACCAGCTCCATTGCCCTTTTCTGGACACGCTCCAGCCCCTCAATGTCTTTCTTGTAGTGAGGGGCCCAAAACTGGGCACAGGATTTGAGATGTGACCTCACCAGTGCTGACTTCAGGGGAAAAATCACTGCCTTGGTCCTGCTGGCCACACTATTGCTGATACAGGCCAGGATGCCATTGACCTTCTTGGCCAGCTGGGTGCACTCTGGCTCATGTTCCATTGGTTGTCAGCCTTGTAGAACCTCATACAATTGGCCTCAGCCCATTGATCCATCCTCTCCAGACCCCTCTTCAGAGCCTTCCTACTCTTCAGCAGATCAACATTCCCGCCCAACTTAGTGTCATCTGTGAGCTGGCTGAGGGGGTACTCAATCTCCCTGTCTAGATCACTGAAGATACTGGACAGAACTGGCCCCAACACTGAGCTCACTAGTGACCACTGCCAGCTGGATGTATATCCTTTAACTACCATTCTCTGGACCCAGCTATCCAGCCAGTTTTTCACCCAGAAAAGAGTGCACCTGTACAAAGCCATGAGCAGCCAGTATCTCCAGGAGAATGCTGTGTGAAACATTGTCAAAGGCTTTAGGGAAGTCCAGGTAGACAATACACACAGCCTCTCCCTCATCCACTAAGTGGGTCACTTTGTCATAGTAGGAAATCAGGCTGGTCAAGCAGGACCTGCCTTTCATAAAACCATGTTGGTTGGAACTGATGTCCTGGTGGTCCTGCACGTGCCACATGATGGCACATAAGATCTCCATAATCTTCCCCAGCAGCAGATCTGTTCCCCAGATTCTCCTTCCAAGCCTTCAATTATCCAGCATTTGTAATGACATTTTTATGAGGTTGTTAACAATTTATTTTGAAATAGAAAATGATTGCTTACTAGTAACTGAAATAATTTATGATTTACAGAGAAATAGTTAATAATTCAGACTTTATGTGCATTTGCTTTTACATTTTCCCCCTTATATATGATAATAATATTTGATCACACAGAGGCATAGTTGAGAATTTTTTATCTGAGATATAATTATTACAAAATATGAAAGTCTATTCTATCTTTTTTTTTAATCTTGCATTTGTTTTGCTCCTCCATTATCCCAATTTCACCCCAGCCTAGTTTGGCTGATTTCAAGGGATAAAATTGTTTTTGAAAGAAGAATCAAGACTACTACTTTTCTGCTGCAGTCTCAGTGAGGAGCGAGCCACATCCAGTTTTCTCTTTCTCTGTATGCACAAGAGATGCATCCCAACAGGAATGTATTTGAAAGTGATACAGGGTGCCATGAGCCCAATATTGACATTGTATACATTTCAGAAGGTTTTGATACAGTTGGCCTTGAATAGTCCTATGGTCCTCTTTACAGTTTCCTATTGAAAGTTTTAAATTGTACTTTAAATATTCAGACTCAGATATATTCCACAGCAGTGTTTACCTCAATAGAGTTTCAAGCTTTTTGATGGCTGTTTTCATGACTTTGCTGCAAGGAAACAGTAGAAAACTTTTAGATACAAGGGAAAATGCAGTCCTATATCTTACCTCAATTTATGAGCTCAGTTGTAATCCTGATTACTTCTAGTGACTTAAACAGCTTCATTGCATTCTTAAATCAGACAAAAATATTTTGCCTCTCCTTTTATTATGTTTGTCAATACATTTATCATTGTACATGTGTCCACATGTGAAACTCCATTATTTACAGTCATCCTATTTTTGTGCCTATTGTTTTGCACTGAGTTTTGTTTTGGAGCCAACCAGCTTGTTCCCTCTGAGATAGGTCAAGGACTGATTCTATAGAAGGTTTGTTAAGGAACAGTTCACAACAGAAAGTGTTATAGAGGTTTAACTGAATCGCTTTGTCCTGTGAGTTCTAATGATGGACAAATCAAATATATTTATAAAAATGAATTATTTAGTAAGACAAATGAACATATGAAATATAACAGACAAAAGATCTTAATTAGAAATACTTACTATACTGTATGAAACTAAAAAGACTACTAGTAGTTTACAGCATAACATAAAACAGTGCACTGTATCAAGGTGCCTATACTAGAGATAGCAAAAGAAAGACTATTGATTAGGAGTTCAAGGTAACTTACTACTCAAATGAAGATAATGTACACAGATTCTTTCATTTACCCATGGGGAGTGACTGTGAAATAGGAATCCCTATTCACAGGAGAAACGCCACACATTTTCAGAAAAATGTATGGAAGTTTCGTGTGTCTTTTATAGTTATAAAGTGAATGGCTGTCAGTCAAAAATTCAGCTTATCTTGTCAAATCGCATTTCAAAAGTAGGGTGTTTATTGGCAGCTGGGAGATGCCAGACCAGTCTTAACCCCATGGTGCCAAAATAACTTACTACAGTACAGTTTGTACCGCTTGAGTTATTTGATCAGTTAAGAAACAATAGATAAGCTTTTGGGATGCCCTGCTACACTGGGTCTTTGTGCCCTTTGACAGTACAGGTACAGTCCCTGGCTGGTGTCCCTACTCTGCTAGAGTGACTTAAGTCACCATCAATAAGTTGTTCCCTTTTCATGTGTGATAGACTAGTAGACATTTCTGACCTCACAATGACTTCAGGAGGATAAATTTGAGGGTGGATGGGGTCTTTGGTCCCTGTAATAGGTAGTGACCCTAGTTTTCCATCACACAAGACACAGATTCATGAAAGAGGCCGTCTTCTAGGACCACGTGTCTGCAGAAGAGCTGCCCAGACCTCCAGGGACAGGTCTGTCACAGAAGCCTCATCAAGGTAACAGATGCTGTCCTGACATGCCACTGCCATAGCAAGGGACCCATGTCTCCCTCTTTAGCTGCTCTGTCTCACTCCCAAGCCACCATGTCATTTCCAGCTGGTGGGGAACAGTGCTGTGACAACAGGAATGAGAAAGCACATTAATGCCACTCTGCTGGTGACTGCAGACATCTCAAATGCCTCAGTGGGTAGATACCGTGGCGCTGAGGGCAACTATAAATGGACTGATCTTCATCGTTACATTTACTACACCAGGACACCTATATTTGTAGCATTTGGACTGTATTCCAAGTGCTCAGAAAGACACCATTAATTAGGCCAATAAATGAGAATTTGAATGATTAATTAGTTCACCTAATGCATTACTGGTATTAATAATGCATTCTTAAGTACTCTCCTGGTTAAAAGCTAGGGACTTGGTAGTAAGTAACATGAGAACATTATTAGGGTCAGATGAAATACTACATGATGGAGAATGCCTCTTACCCTATGTAGGAACAAGTTCGATAGGTATTTACTTTTGCTGTTGTTGGGTATTCACATGCTTTGGCTGTCAAGATGCATACCCTCATCCAAACCAGGAGAATACAGTGTCTGTAAGTTCTGCAGGAAAAGGAGGAGGAGGAGATGAAGGCAAAAACAGATCAGTGCCATGGCCCATTGCACTGCAGAACACCATGAGGCATTTGCCTGAAGAGGTCAATCAAGTAACCTAAGTAGAGGGTGCTTTGCCTCAAGCAAGTGGCTGGTTTTAAATGTCCTTTAGTTTTTTTTTTCCCTGGCTCCTGTGTGGAAAATAACTTCATACAGGGTTCTCTAATACAGGGCTAAAAAAGAAAGTACAAAATAAAAGTATCAATTCCTGCAGCCTATATTTGTTTGTCACACTGAGGGAACTGCCTCATACAGCTATTGCTGTTCAAAAGGTAGCTTTAAAAGTTTAGAAATGTTAAGAGAAAATGCTGGCTAGAAAACTCTTACAGCTTTATTTCTTGGGTTTTTATCTCAGCCCCACACCTCTTCCCTCAAAACCACCCCTCCCCACCCGGTTCAGCTTTTAGGCTTTTTCAACTTTACAGAGTGTTTTTGCAGAGTAATTTGTATTTGTCAGGGCAATGCCTTAGGAGTTAGGAATTGTAAAGTGCATACTTAGGTACACATTGGAATTGAAAAGCATTATTCTATATGCCAAAACCAGAAAGTAAAGCTGAAGAATGGAGATGTTCAGCCTTGCATTAGGTCTTTTCTCTTACCCTTCTTTTTCCTCCCTTGCCCTGCCTGTCCGTATATCCCAGCTATTGCAGTCACTGCAGAGTGGGGTTTTTTCATTTTATGATAAAACCTCAACAAATAGGCTACAGTGACACAAGTGCACACATTATATAATCTTACATTTTCAAGAATGGTAATGAGTAGTTTTCTCCCACTTATAGTACCAAATTTAGAACATGACTATTATATAGAAAAAATCACTTCATTTGTAGCCATTCCCACATCTACAAATTACACGCTTTTGATTGTCTGCATATTTTCTGTTTATTTATCTCAGAGACTGAACTGTCAGATGGCATGATTACACGGATGTTGTCCATCTTCTGACAGCTGATTTGAGATTCTCTAATAAAACATTAATGGCTAAAATATATGCACTCAATAAATTATCTGGGAAAGCGACCTGGTTTTGGCTGAAGTAGAGTTAATTTTCTTTGTAGTAGCTGCTACAGTGTTGTAGTTTGGATTTAGGATGAGGATAATGTTGATAACACACCGATGTTTTCATTGTTCCTGAGCAGGGGTTGCCCAAAGTCAAGGACTTTTCAGCTTCTCGTGCTGTCCCACCACTGGAGAGTTTGGGGATGCACAGGAAGCTGTGAGGGGACACAGCCAGGACAGCTGACTCCAACAGACCAAAAGGATATTCCATATCACAGGGCAGTATTTCAGCATATAAACCAAGAGGAAAACTGTCTGGGGGGCCACTGCTGGGAGCAGGTTGAACATCAGTCAGTGGGTGGTGAATAATTGCTTTCCACTTACAACACTTGTTTTTCTTGGGTTTTAGTTCTCTCTCTTTTTGTTATTTTCCTTTTCATGGTTATTGTTATTATTATTATTATAATTATAATTTCAATTATTAAACTGCTCAATCTCAACCCACAAGTTTTCTCACTTTTATCCTTCTGATTCTCTTCCCCATCCCATGGGGGAGGAGTGAGCAAGAGGCTGTGTGGGGCTTATAAATGTGCTATAAAATAAACATAATGCAATACAGACAAGAAAGAATTATCTACACTTTCCATAAAAGCTCAGTTTTAAGAAAACTTAGATTATTATAATTCTAAAAGGCATATTGATGTCATGGCAAATTATAGGTGAAAACCCGCTTTGGGAAAATTGCAAAATATTCTGCAGTTTATCTCAGCCACATCTCTGGGGTTTTTTGTGGTGTGACGTGAGAATACCTGGAAGAATTTCTCAATCAGAATTATATTAAGATGTACTGTGAGGAAATTAGTATTAGAGGTTGATAGTTCTTCCTTTTCAAAAATAAAAAGGCCTTTCAGAGACTTAATGATTTTTACATAATGGTTTTTTAATACAATTTTTGGTGAATTTTTTGGCACTCTAAAAATCACCCATAATCAAAAAGATTCTGATATTAGTTCCAATAGTCTATCTCTTATATTTTCCAGTGACCAGGAGAATGGTGGAACTATTTTTTATTTGCTATGATAGAGTCGTCAGCAAAATGTTAATAACATATTGCTATAACTCAGTGAACATAACCAGTTCAGTCTTTGCTGCATTAGCTAAAATAGTGTCCAGAATGACTGAAAACCACGGAATGAGAAAGAAGTGCAGGCACCAGTTTTGGAGGACCATAAGGTAAGAAGTCTGTACTGTTGCATTGTATTCTCTGAAAAATGTGAAATTAACATTTGTTCCTAAGTGTTGTGGATAACTCTCACCACTTAGACCAGAGTAAAACTTCAGTAAATCCAGTGCTCTTTGTACTGGAAAGTGAATTCTGACATCAGCAGACAGACAAGTATAGAGGGTCAAAGACAATTACGCATGTAAGTCAGGTATATTTCGATACAGATGCCGATACAACTCCATTTGAGCAGTCACAACAAATATGAGTTCTTGACTGAATAAATACAAGTAGAGCTTCTCTTGTTTTCCTCAACATACTTCACACATTATTTTTCAGCTCTAAGGGCTTCAGCCAATTAAGTTGCCTATTTTTTGTTCTAAAACATTTTCTGACGCACATTCATAACTCACATACACTACTTTATTCTTAGAAGGGAGTGGGATGTATTCGTGGTTTCTTTGCTTTGGTTTTTGTACAGTTTATGATGCACAAGGGATTGGAAGTCTAGTTAATCCTTAAATTAACTACTAAAAAAGAATACTATTAAGATATTTTTACGTGTTAACCAATTTACCCTTTAATATCTATAAGGTTCTCTCCCTGCTTCGTGTTTCTTTTTTTTTTTTTCTTTTTTTCCTATCCTGTGATTTTTTTCTTCTAGTCTGATGTTATTTTCTCCTGTAAAATGGTGAAACCTATATATTTTTAACTTCCCCACTAAGGATATAAAATATCTACAAACTTTGGGAACCACAGCTTCATTTTACAGTGTCTTTAATTTGCATTAGGCTATTTCAATCTGGTTTTTTTAAATGACCTTAAATTAGCTTCTGTAACAGTTCGAATTAGTTTATTTATTGTGATGGAGCATATAAATTTTAAATTTTTTTTCTGTTGGTTAATATGAATTATAACCCACATGAGACATATTTTTACTGTTTTGTTAAAAATTTCTTCCCCGACACACTAGATGGTATATACTTGTCTTTGTATTTGGTAATGTAGCAGACAATTAACTTGGAACCCATGTTACACGTAGAAATGAAGATAATTTTTATAATTCAAACAGTGTGGAAGCCACATGTGTGTTTGCAGATAGAACTGGTTGCACAGGATATCTCCTGATGCTGTGGCCAGTGCTTTGGGTCATCTCCCTTCACTTTTCCTCCAATACAACTCCACTGGAGAAGGCTGCCACATTTGTTAAGCTTGATTTGCCACTACTGAAGCCATATTGGCTATCAGCAATCACATTCATATTTTCCATGTGCCTTAGTATATTTTCAAGAAGGATCTGCTCTGCATTCTTACTGAATACAGGCTCGGCTACCCAACAGTATCAGGGCAACTCAGTCATGGAATACTGAAACTTGACTTTCACTTAGGCTTCTTCTAAGTAAACAAACAAAATTACAGCTTAGACACAATACATAGAAAGTACATGGCAGCATATTTACCACACAAAGTGAACATACTGCCCCAAGAGCAAAACCTTTCGCAATAAATCTCCAGTACTTCTGGTACCTAGACAAATTCTGAATGACGTAATATAGCAACACCTTTTGCCATTTTCTTCTAGTGAAAAACATTTGCATTTCTAGCCCCTTTACATAACCTATTGGGTCATTGTGAAAAGAAAAAAAGTGCAGAGTGCTCTGGGACTTTTATCTTCTGTAGAGAGTTTGAAATGCATTTAAAATAGTTTTAATGTATTATTCCTAGTTTGTTTTTCTTTTTGTTTTTTTTTAGGGCATTTATTAGCGCACTAAGGAGTTGAGGTCATGGGGTTTTTTTCCAGGTAAGAAGAAAAGAATTTAGGACTTGCTGCCAGCATGAGGTTTTCCATGGAGTACACAGAGCTTTGAGTCAAGGAACAATTCTTGCTTAGCTGGACTTCCAGAGATGCAAGACAATAAAAAGACAAAACAAAACAATAGAAGAATTATGAAAAATCCTTCTGTTTAATTTATTACTGTATTAATTATTGTATATTTTATGCTAATATTTTTCATCTTATCTACATTTGGAGCCTTTTGAGAAAGAAATTGCCTTGGACTGCTGCAGGATAATCAAGTAAATAACCATAACACAGAGATGTTTGTATACCCTTTACTTCTCTACCACTCATGTAAGTAGTATTCAAATCTATCACAGTGATAACATTATTCCAATCAGATCACATCTGTTATGAGAATGAATAAACTGAAATACATTTGCAGCCTGTGAGGGGACATTTCTAGCTACCAGAGACATCCATCCAGTCCTCTTTTTATTTTTGTATGCAATTTTTTTTTCTAGTGGGCAAAAGATTCTTTTCTCGCACATGCTACTCAATTATTTATACTCAAAACAGCAGTAATCCTTGTCACTCTGGGCTGTTTACTGCTGTTTCTTTGTTATCAAAAATTCAGTGATAACTGAATTTACTAACTTTACTAACAAAAATCAAAACATCAAAACCCAGTTATAATAGATGAAGCAGTTACGGAGATAAACAAAACAACCAATTTAGAAAAATTTAGTACCTGTTTCTTGTAAACAGTGAAACAAATACTACTAAGATTTAGTTTTGTTTTCCAGGGAAGATTGTCTTCAAGTAGAACTTCAACACTTTATAAACTCTGTTATTTTAAGATACAAGTGAAACACTGCAGATGTTTAAGTAAAAAGCAATGTTCACACTGGCTCGAATACAGGCTCTTAAAAGAAATACAATTTTAGTTGGAATACATTTCAGCAATATTTAACAGACATATTACTTCTTCTTTATGTGTCATTTAATGCCAGAACTTTTCCATGTGTGCATATTACAGCTAACAGACTTACAGAAAGCATTAGCTCTTTTCAAAAAGAACAGAGGTCAAGGCTCTGTGCTGTTGGTTGTTAATACTGCTCATGGTAGTATTTAGATCCAAAAACCGTTTTGAGTCAGAAGAGACCTTAAAGATCATCTAGTTCCAACCCCTCCACCATGGGCAAGGACACCTTCCACTAGACCAGGTTGCTCCAAACCCCATCAAACCTGGTCTTGAGCACTTCCAGGGATGGAAAATTCCTTGTCTGTCCTGGACTGGGGAGCCCAGAACTGGACACAGCACTGCAGATGTTGCCTTACTGGGGCTGAGTAGAGGGGCAGGGTGACCTCCCTCAACCTGCTGTCAATGCCCTCCCTAACGCACCCAGGTTACCACTGACCTGCTGGCTCATGGACAACTTCTTGTCCGGTTAGCCAGAAGCTTTGGGGAATTGAAGGCTTACAGACACAAATAGTTATTTGTGTCTGTCTGCATCGCTCGAGTTTCCAACAGCAAATCTTTTTCTAGGAACAGCAACAGCAAATGTCCCAGAAGTGCTGGACACAGGGTTTGAGTATTCTACTAAAAAGTTTACTGACAACACCAAACTGGCAGGTGCTGTTAACTCTTTTGAAGGACAAAATGCCTTGTGGGATCTAGAAAGATTGGAGCACTGGAACTTCACTAATGGGACGAAATTAAACAAGTCTAAGTGCTGGATTCTGCACTTGGGATGGAGCAATTACGACACAAGTATAAACTGGGAGGGGAGTAGCCGTAGAGCAGCCCTGCAGACAGGAATCTGGGGGTGCTGGGTGACAGCAGGCTCCACGTGAGTCAGCAGTGCTCTGTCAGCCAGGAGGGCAAAGCCCATCCTGGGATCACCAAACCCAGCATCGCCAGCCAGTCAAAAGAGGTGATTGTCCTGTTGTGTTCAGAGTTGGTGCAGCCTCACCTTCAGCACTGGGTGCACTTCTGGGCCCCACCATTTAAGAAGGATGTGAAAGAGCTTGAATGCATCCAGAGGAGGACAACAAAGCTGGTGAAAGTACTGGAAGGTATATCCTATGCAGAGCGGTTGAGGGCTTGTCCAGTTTGGAGAAAAGGAGACTGAGGGGTGACCTCATTGCTCTCTAAAGCTTCCTGAGGAGGGTATGGGAAGAGAGAGGTGCTGACTGACATATGAGTTACAGGAATCCATTCTACAGAAACAATTGTAACCCGGGAGAAAATATCTACCAATGAACTGGAATCAGATAGCACACAAGATGCTTTTGTTTGGATTGCTAAGTACTGGATGAGTCCCATTACATATGATGTAATCTGTTGACATGCACATGTAGAAATCTAAATACCAGCATTATATTTACTGAATTTTATTCATGCTGCACTTTCCCATCACACAAAGCATGTATTTTCTGCTCACACTGGAAATTCTCGTAGCTGGAGACCATGTTTTTAATCTATACTGCACCAAGGAAACTTGTCGGTACTTAGACTCTTTGGGACTACAGTATATAAATGTTTTATGTACCACATGCTTGAGGATAAAATGATCTAGCCTTTCTTTTTTGCTAACCTCTCAACAATATAGCGTATCAGAGCATAAAGGCTGTTGTGCAGAGGCTGACCAGACTGCTACATAATGCTGCTGGCTACGTGCTCAGTAATACAGTTCCTCCTGATAACAGCTTCCCACAAAATTTTAAATCAAATTCTAACCTGCTGTTTCTGTGATACTCCAATATCATATAATATTTATATAATATTCTATGAGTTCTACCCACTGCCTTACTAAGCAGCCTCATAAAATGCTCATGGTGCGTCCCTTAGTCTGTAACACACAGAGAGACTGAGAAAATTCTTCCCTCTGTTGATTTTCATAGTCTTGTCAAAAAAAGATTGTGGTCAGTACCATATTTTAACTCACCTGTGGCTTTAATGTATTTTACATTCCAAAAAAAACCCTCACCGTGGGAGTTCTGAGGACAGATAATTAAACTGAAGCAAAGCCGAAACCCAAACAGTTTGGGGAGAGAAACTAGAAGCATTATGAGACATTATCCAACACGTTGCTTAAAATAACAAGAAACTGGACTAGACCCAGGCAGTCCTTCGCATTCTAGATTTTCTAGTACATTGCTGTCATGAAATACAGTACACCTGTATATATTTTCTTTCCAAATTTCTTTTCCTACTGTACTTAAAAAACAACACCTATATATCCTCCCAGAATCTTTTGTATTTAAAATTCTCTACCACTCCACATCATAAGGAGACCTTGTAAAAATAAACATAAAATTGTCAGAACTCCAGACAGCCTTTTTCTTGGTTGTTTGTTTGTATAACTGCACAGATATTGTGGTCTCTGGCTCTCAGAATTAAACCACTTATTTCTAGAAGTTTGTTCACATAGTTGGGTATAGAAAGAGGAAATATAAAAGTACCAATAATAAAACAAATAATGAACAAGGAAAACTTGATTGATCTATTGACAGAGAAATAGAAATGTTTTTGACAAATTAACAGAACTTCTCGTCTTATTAAAACTGAACTTTGTCCCAGGTATAAAGGAGTGCAAAAAATCATGGGAAAATTCAGATGGGGGGGATTCTGCAGATCATTTCAAAGCAAGGTTGGCTTCAAAACTAGATCAGTTTGCCATGGGGCTCATGTAGTTCTGGAAGCATCCAGAAATTGTTATGCCAAGGCTTCTGTTAGAAACCCACTTCAGGACTTCATCATTCTCAGGGTGGAAATATGCCTAGCTGCAATTTTCCTTCCTGCAAGTTGTGACCTCTTGTTGCAACGTGTGAGCAGCATCTTACCACATCCCCTCACCCTGCACCTCTAGGAAGAGTCTGGTTCTTGCTGCTGTATAATCTCCCTTCATATAGTGGAAATGGTAGAGAGAAATTTGTTTGAAGCAGGAGGTGCAGTTCTATGACCAACCCAGTCAGAAAGGCAGTCAGACTCTGTGCAGTATCATTTAAACTGTTATTTTGGAGTTTAAGAGAGAATAGGATAGATAATCTGACATTCTTTTACATAATGGGTATATAAAGGACACCCTGAATTTGTTCTACAACTGCTCAGTGTACCAACCCAATGGTAAGATAAGGTTTGGGTCTTTCAGAAATGTTGTGCATGAAAAAAAAGACTAAGTTTGGGGGTTTCACACTTATTTTCTCATTCTGAGGGTTTGGGTCTCTTTTTTTTAGTTCAGTGAGTCAGTATTTTTTATAAACAAAAAATCTTTTTATTTGCTTCGGGTGAGAAAGCTTTATAGTCTGAAGGGAGTAAAGGTAAACTGACTTGTTTTTATATTTATCATAGTATTAGTATTAGAAAATGTCCAATAATTTTGTCATTAAAGCTCTACTAAGAAAGAAATATGAACTATTGCAGTGACTTCTTTTGTCATTTGTTTTGTCATTATATGTGCCTACTATTTACTCTCTTTATCTTACATGGATGTAGAACATTAACTGTTGTTAAACAAGTAAAACTCCACCTTGGCTTCAGTTAGGTTTTTGAGACTCTCTCAACACCTAAGATTTCACAAAGAATTTCTGGAAGCTTAAGTTCATTTATTTTGTGTCTGTTTCTTTTTCTTTTTCTTCTTCTTTTTTTACCATTCAGTATTAATGTATAAAGTGCAAAATAAAATGATCAGTTACCCACAGGAGATTGTGACCCTTTGGGATTTAAGGTGCTTGACAATCTATAAACTCTACCCCAGAATTACTTCACTGAAATCTTTTTCATGAATGGTGGATATTGTATAAAATTAAGCTAGAAGTGGAAGTCTTCTCTTGCCTTACTTTCCAGTACAGTTTGTTGTAAGATTAGCTCTTTTACAGCCAATACATTTCACAAATACATTACGATTTAAAATGTTTACCATTCATATTTCAGTTGTCCTGGATGTGTCCCCTCCCAGCTCCTTGTGCAGCCCAAAACTGTTCACTGCTGGGGTGGGGTGAGGAGCAGGAAAGTCCTTGATGCCATATAAGCACTGCTCAGCAGTAACTAAAGCATCCCTGTGTTATTAGCACTATTTTCGGAACAAATCCAAAACACAGCCCCATACCAACATACAAGAAAATTAACTCTATCCCAGCCAAAACCAGCACAATATATCATAGAGAATCTGGCCACCAGAGAACAATATGAGTGTGCAGCCAGGAAGCCCATGTGACATTCATCTTGGCTGTACGCTTCCTTAACTTTTTATCAATTCACTTTGTAGAAAAATATTTTGCAAGGGTTGTTAAAGACTACAGAGAGGAACGCAATGGGATTTAAATGCACATAGACACCTAATTCCAATTAACCTTTATTTCAAGTGCCTTTAGGTTTTCCTGAAAATTTTAACGCAAGAAAATTCTCCAACTAGAAATAATACAGCAATACATGCAAACTTTGACAAAGAAAAATAAAATTAAAGTAGAAAACTTCTTTTTATCATAATAAATATAATGGCTTAAAGTTTACAGTTTTGCTTTTACTTTTTTTATATAAAAATATCTGTTAGTTTTGTGTCTACTGCTGTCCCTGCCTTTTTATTCTTCTTCTATGCTGCAGTTATGATCAATCATCCAGAATCTTTGCTTATGTTGAAATACTTACATAGCCTTTACATATTGAATACATGAACCTCAATCCCTATTTCTTTTCTGATATCGTCTTCCTTTTGCTGTGAATCGTAAAGCAGCCACCCATGACATCAGTCTGCAACCTAGCACCGCAAATCTGTGCAAACAGTATTCCTAATAACATGACTCCTTCCTGGGTTTCAAAAAAAAAAAAAGTCGGGTGTTGCTGTCCGGTGTAGCCTCTGAAAATAGCCTTGGCCCATGGAAGAATTAGGGACACGATCTTTTATGAGGTATTCATTAGGTCTTTATTTCTGGGGTCCAGCCAGCATGGCCGGCCACGAGTGCAGACTGACCCTTCTCCCGGAGAACCCCCCATCGTTCCCCGGCCCAGGCCATACAAAACATCCAATCACAAACAGAACCTGAGAACGTGTGACCTGAGAGCAGGGGCTCCCAGAGCCCCCGTGCTCTGCCATGCGTTCCCCCAGGCTCCCCTCCCGCCCAGGGGGAGAGGGGGGGGCGAGCCCCAACAATCGGGAAACTAAAATTAGGTTTGACTTGACATTTTAGCCATCACCAGGCAGAACAGTCCCAGCTCTCTCGGACTTCCCTCACAGGAGAAATGCTCTATCCCTCTATCCATCCTCAGGGCCCTTCACTGGGCTCTCTCTAGACTGTCCATGTCTCTCTCTTGTATTGAGGAGCACAGAACTGGAAACAGAACTGCAAGTGTGTCATCACCAGTGCTGAAGAGAGGGGAAAGGTCACCTCCCTTGACCCGCTGGTAGCACTGCTCCCAACCCAGTCCAGGTTGCTGTTGGCCTTCTTTGTAATCAGTGGGCATCCCTGGGTCACATTCAAGCTGGTGCTCACCAGGACCCCAGGGCCTGGTTTGCCAAGCTGTTTTCCAGCCAGTCAGCCTTCTTCATGTGCTCATGCTTGGGGTCATTTGTCCCTAAAGAACAGAACCTCTCAAGCTTGGAAAGCAAGTTCGCACTGTTCCATTTCAAATCTTGACACTCTCTGCTCATTTTGAAATTCATCATGTACTGGGTGATAGATTTGATCAAGCTATTGAAACCAATCAACTATTTGTACTGGTAAGCCTCATGCATGTGCCAGGATAGATAAAAGAATTTTTATATATCCTTTGGTTTCACAGAATCATTGAACTCCAGTTGGAAGAGACCTCTAATATTATCTGGTCCAACCCTTCTTGGCAAAAGCACAGTCTAGCTGTCCAGCTGAATCATAAAATTTTCCAACTCTGGAGAATCCACCACTTCCCTGGGGAGATTATTCCATGTCTGATTGTTCCTGTGGAATTTTTTTTTCCTCCTGTGTCCAACCAGAAACTCCCCAGAACTAACCTGTACCCATTGCTCCTTGTCTTTTCCACATGATTCTTTGTAAAAAGGGAGTCTCTATTTTCTTTGTAACCATCTTTTAGATACCTTTAAATCCTGGAACACAGTGATAGACATCCTCTAAGCCTTCTTTTCTCAAGGCTGAACAAACACAGTTCTCTCAGCCTTTCCTCAAATGTCAAGCTTGCCAGTCTTTTTATCCTCTCTATGCCCCTTTTCTGGACCCTCTCCAGCTTGTCTACATCTGTTTTGTGGTGGGAATGTAGCTGAAATAATGAATCAGAATAAAATTCAGTAGACCTATGGATATTATTAAAAGGAACAGAACTAGTCAATCAATTTCTCCACTTTTAAAGTCAGAGTAGCTCTAATGCCACCTGATACATTCAAACTAATCACAAGTGGACACAGAAATCTGGTATAAACTGCAATTATGTATATATGAGTGTCTGTCTACGTGCACACACACAAAGTAGCGTGTACTTTCTTCCTTATTGTGCCTAAAACAGTTATAGATGGTGATGCCAAAGTGAGTCTGTTTGAATTAATTCTGTTTACTGAAAGATTCAGAGTTCCAAAGAATTTATACAAACATACTAGCATTATATGCATCCATTTTTCATCATTTTACAAGTGTTTACCATCTGCACATCAGTAGCAATTTTTATATTAGCTTCCTTGTCACTAATAACCATATTGGACAGAATCAAGACTAAAGCAGTCCTCTTGGAAATCTCCCTCTTGAGACTGATGTAATTGTACCATTTGCAGGAATATTGGAAATCATATAATCTATTCTTAAATATAGCATATAGTGCCAGTTCTTTATCATAATGCCATGTTTTACTAAGTCAGTGCTTTTCAAACGTCTAACTATTTTCATTTCTTTTTTCAGAAAAACTAATAATTGCCAACCACATAGTCAGATTTGTCAAGGTTTATTTCCCGTACAGTCTCTTCCATCCTTTAGTTATTTATTAATTTCCTGTTCTGTCTAGGGCTGATACTGCATCATTAATCTTTTCATCCTCATTTACTGTGTATTGACAGTAGGTCAGTACAATACCAATCTCTTCATGGATCTGGAGTTGAAAGTTGGCATCAGCAGAAAGGAAATAATTTAAATCAACTCTTCTACTATACGGAAAATGTTTATCCGCTTCTGCTTACAAATTGCCTCCTATGTACTTCTGTGGCATTCATGTGGTGGCTTCTGCAGGGTTCTGTTTCTGTAAAGTAATGTAGGATATGAATGAGATGCTTCTACTTGCAGTATTTCAATTGTCCCAGTCTGATGGAAGTGATGATAACAATATCAACCTTCAAATGCTAAAATAAGATTATACATTCAGAATCAAAGCCATGTGATATACCTTTGCAATAATATTCTGCTGCAGTCTGTAGAACACATATGGAAATTAGTAATTTGATGTTGTTCTCAGCTCCTAATATTTCAGACAGCTTATAGAGAAGGGTTGATTTTTGCAGAAGATTACAGATATTCACAGGAATTCATTCTGTAGAGTGAGAAGTTTCCTATAGGATTGTTGGTATTATGAAGTATTCAACATAATGGATAATTTACAGAGCAGGAGAATTTAACCTTTATGAGGAGGTGACTTTTTTGACCTCTTTCTTTATAGTCTCTCAGCTAATGAAGGGAAGTTCTGCTATGTCTGGTAACCTTATGAGGAAGTTCAGTGGTTGGAGATCCATGCCCTTTTATTCAATTCAGTCTCTCTCAAACACAAGGACGCTGCACGTAACACGTGGGATTTTTTGTCTTTTTGTGCTGACATTATGCAGCTCCACAATCTTTCTGTATCTTCATTCTTTTAACTGAAGAATGATCTAGTCACACCTGAGAAAAGATCATTAAATACCAACGTATTAATATATTATAATTCTAAATAAAGGTAAACAATAAGTTTAAAAAAACTAATAGGAAATGTACACATATGGCTTTATATAATTCATAAACCCATCTCAAAATTTTTACCTATTTCTGCAGAAAAAAACATGTCTCTCTCATAGCAGTCAGCACTGATAGGAAATTTTAATATTTCAGCAATTACAAGTCACATTTTCATTGATAGAAAAACAATCTAATATTGGTCAAAGCATGTTTGGTTTTAGTCTGTATCTTTCAATATCATTAGATAAGAATTTGAGGATCAGATTTTATCTTATTCATGATCTTTATTTGATTTTTTTTTGCTATGATGAGATACTCTAATGTCAGTGCTTTCTATGTTCACAGCATTATTTATGGATATCTTCTTAATGTTCCTTATTAATTCTTGTGTTAGTGATTGATTTGATCACACTTTTTTAGTGTAGACCATGGAATTAGTTTAATAACTAAAAAAGTAGTCTTTGAAACACTGGACATGAACAGCTGGGAAGAGTATATAAATTAAGAATTTATAATTTAATTTAGGGAGACATTAAAAATTGCTTGTATTCTAATGAGTCCTTCAAAGAAAATGGGACTTGTTACTTCAATCTGTGAAGATTGCCAGGGTTTCAACTTTAAAGAAACACTTTGTAAGGGTCATGTTAATTGCTGGAGCAATTTGGTGATATCAGCAGTGCCTGCCATCAAATGCAGTTGGTCATGTCTCAGGGTGCATCTGATCCTTCCCTGATCACCAAAATACAGACAGGAGACAGTGACACCAGCATTATACTTCTAAGTTTGGTGTAGCTTTGGTCTCCTTTGGTCTGAGCTAAGTCTCAATATCTCATTGATGGAAATGAACAGAGCCTTAACATTTTGCAGGCATATGACAAGGGGAGTGGCAGCATCAGGCAGTATTTGGGAGAGGTAGGTTGCATCTCACACCTTTCTTGTTCCTCTGATTTTTGGCATGGGTAGATTATTGCAAACGACTATTTGTTGACTATGTGCTGAAAGAAAAAACCTGCTGAAAAATAAACTTATTAAAATATTAGTTTTACATTATGTCATGAAAGCTAATAGTACTGGCCATGCTCCTCACTGTTAATTGCTCTTCATTTCTTGGATAATACAACTGAAAAAATGACCCCTTTCAGCTGAAGAAGAGCTCTTTAATTTTGTTGGTGCTCTGGTTTTGAAATTTAAGTTGCAGGTGTACAATTGATGACAGCTGACAGTAGTTTAACTTTGGTTTTTAGCACAGATGCTCCTCATTTATGTAGTTGAATGTGAAATCAGAATTAGGCCCTCAGGAGTATTTCTTCATTGAACAAGTTTGTTGTTGCAAAACCTGCAAAGTTGCCCATCAGACAGGGTGGGGGAAGTCATGTGAAGAAACAGTCTGGTATGAAAAACTATCTGAAAAATAATCAAAATGCATGTATTTCTATATGTGGAAAATATATATTTATAAGTGTCTTCAATATACTTTGAAAGAATGTAACATTTCTCTGCTGAGTAAGAAGGATGAGGTCAAAGTAAAGTAGCCTTGAAATTCAGCCAGTGCTGCAATTACTAAACTTTGGTTAAACTTGGCTTCTTATCTCCATTTCAGTTACAGACTGTCAATAAGGAGGAAAGAAATGGCTAGCAGATACAGACTGTTTGCTGTAAAGCTGGAAATCTAGACTGAAGAATTCTTATTTAAACTTTTTCACTTTTCCCTGGCTTGTCAGGACTATAAAATAGTGACGAAGGCTAAAAAAATCAATTCAGCTGTTGACTGCTCAAGGAAGTGTGACAGGGTAGACAGACATGTACCTGTTAGGTATCTGGTAACACCTGTGGCATAAAAGTGGTATTCCTGCTGCTAGCTTGATTTGTTTTTTCATCCCAGCATCACACATCACAAATAAAAGCTTTTATTCTCCTAAAAAACCCCCATGTTAACTGTTTAAATTATACAACTCCATAGTCAGTGGCACACATGTTCTGTTTGATGCTATGAAAACACCACGTGTGTCCCAGATCCTGTAGCTGGATGCCTCTTCCTCATGCCTCATACTGTAACTCACATGAGGAAGACACCACTGGTATTACATTTTCATTATGTTCTCCCAGACTTTACTGATGTTGTGGTTCTCAAAAGTGTTTTGCGTGATTATTCTGGGGATGATGTATCATTCTACTCTCAGGCACAGAGAGACTATGATTTCCAGAAGCAGTAACAGTACCATAGCAAAATTTTAAGACTAAATTTTAGTTTATCCCTGAACTTTGACTCCTGCCTTTGTGATTTTCTCTTTTCTGTTTTTCTCTTCAACCTCCTTAGCCACAAGTTGCCTCTTTCTCAGCCCAAACTTAATCAAGGCTGAATAAAGCTTCTGATCTCAGGCTCTGTGTGCCTCTATCCCCTCTCGCTATCCTTGGTGTACCCCACCCTGCACGGAGACCTCGCCTCTGCAGGAAGCACACTGCCACTGAGGGAAATGCAGGAGCTGCTATGTCCTTGCCTCTCACCCTGCAGCTGGTAACATCCCCGACTTGCCTCTCCTGTGCTACCACTTGGACATGTTTTTCAGATTGGCACTCTTTGCCTTCAATAAGCTTCATCCTTTCCTGCATGTCACTGTACCTTAGCAGCTTCTTTCTCTCCTGCTTTTACAACTCTCTTCCATCCAGCTTCCTGGCTTCTGACATGCCATCACAAACATTTTATGCTCTCCCTTGGGGCTTGTATTGATGTTGCTCCTGCTTATATCTCTCTCATTCTCTATGCACGTGCTCTGTGCTCTGATTGTTATCATCTCAGTGTTACTTTCATTGTTTTTTGTTTATTTCTACCACAGATGTCTTACACACTTTATGACCTACTTGAATGAGTCCTTTATTCCAGCCTGGACAAATAGTCTCTCCAGGGGTGCCCACCAGACTGCCTCCTGTCTAATTGCATTTCTCCCGGTTCTTTAGTCTCACAGCCCATTTGACTCTGCTTTCTTGCTCCTTTGATATCATCTAACAACACTGAAAAGTAAAACCCTCTTGGTGGGACTTTTTTTTACAGGGAACATACCAGCCATATGCATGCTATTATATACAAAAAGCAATAAATAAAAGCAAATCTAGTGTTTCAGTATAAAGAAAGACTGAATGAAAATTGTACACTTCCCTGTTTGTGTATGGATTTTGAGGGGTAACGGGTCCTAATTAAGATAACTTAAAATATTTTTAATATTGTCCAAAATACCGTGTGATATCCTCAGAGTTTAAAGGAGACTTAAGTGTTTATTTTCGTTTTTCATACCTAACCTATAATTTTTAAAGTCAATATGGAAAAATACTAGCAAATGAGATTTGGTTTTACTATATCTAGAATCCCTGTGAATGTCAGGACTCTTGAAGAGGAAGACTGTGCATACACCAAAGGAAGAATGACAATGTGTGTGAAGAGATATCTGGTAAATTCTGAATCTATTCATTGTGATACTGGAGCCTCTTCTTCCTAGAAAATTAAAATGGGATGGGAATTTATTAAGAGGATTATATAAAATCACAGGATTTGTTTTAATTTCTGATATAAATGGGGTGGATGATTACTATAGACAACAAAGATACATGACAACATCAAAGACCTTGGGAAGTTATTGTAGGGGAGTTGAAATATTCATCAGGCAAGAGCACTACATGTTTATTAATTATATTATTATAATATTGTGTCATAATCTCTTATTATGTCTTCTGTGATTGTTACAAGCTCCTCTGTTTAATAAACTAAGAATATCTTCATCAAAATCAAATTCAATGTAAGTATTTCAATCTTCAAAAATAACAAGGCAAAATAAGATTTTATCAAACAACAATAGGGATAATCAATGTCAATTTTCTTCTATTACCCTACTGACAGACTTTCCTAACCTATTATATTAAAAGTAAATCTAGATATGTTTCATTCTTTGTATCTAAACAATACACTTAATTTTGGAAAAGAATGTTTACAATATTTTAGCAAAGCATACTGATCTAAACCAGCAAATGGATTAGATAATTGAAGAGAAATCCATATTTACATGACAAATTCTTTCTAAATTATTGTTATCTTCTACATGAACTGCATCATGAATTAGGAAAGTAAAAGTTTTAGTTAATGACTGCAAAGTGAATTAATAGGGAATGTTTTTTTTTCTTCAAGTTCCGAATTCTGTTTCATTTAACTATGTCTGTACTACTAAATTATACATAGCAAGGAATTTTGCTTCTGGAATTTCTGCATCTTACCTGACAAAATTTTAATGGTGCCTAGTGTAGTCTAGCCCAGAGAATGGTACAGGAACTATCAGTGGTTGAACAATGATGGGGGGACATCAGAAATGCCCTGATGGCTCAGAATGATGCATGTCGCACAATATTCTGTTTTTAAAAAAAGTCAAATGAGATGGAACACGCAGGCAAACCTGAATTATATTTTTAGACAGTTTGTTTCATAATTTCTCTAGCATCCACAGTCTTTGTATTAGAAGTTTTGGAAGGTTTATATTTCTGTCTGTTTAGGGACCTATTAGTCATTAAATTTCTGATCTTTTTGGAATTTGCAGATACTATCTCCCTTCACAACCTCCTGTGCCAGTGAATTCTGGAAATTCAATGCACAGTGAGTGAAACAGTAGCTTTTAAACCTTATTTAAGCTTGTATGTTCCCAGCTTCAATGAGTGCTCTCTAGCTGTATAATTTAGGGGTTGTGATCTAATTATATATTCATACTCACTCTTCAGGATTTTTTAAATCTCAATTGCACACTCTTCAGAATTCTCTAGTCTCTCTTCATGACACAGTAATTCCTTCTGTCTTCTATTTTAGCTGCCCTTTTGTGTTCCTTTCCTTATGTCCTTGTATGTCTGTACCAATTAACAGCTGGGACTTGGTCACCTTAATCTGAAGGATAAGAGGATTTAATGGGCTATTTCAATCAGGAAAGATCTTGAGATAAAAAATGGATTCCAAATACTGTAGGAAGAAAAAAAAAATCTAACATTAAGCATGTGGGCCAGGAGGCAGCCACAGCACACAGTGACAGATCTGCCAGTCTTGCTGGGAGTGAGACTGAAGGGCACACTGGAGAAACCTAATAAAGGCATCAACTTTCACCATCAAACTGATGACCTTGACCTGGTCATCAGCTCTTGGATATCACAGTTTGAAAGACATCACTTTCACTATGTCATAAGCACAAAATATTTCAAAACCTCAGAGCACCAGCAGCATAGACAGAATATACCTTCCAGCAAAACAAGGGGGGCAAGGATTTTGACGACTGTGAGAAAATCATTCCCATAGAGACCTCACTGAGTCTCACTCATTGAGATTGAGTGATTTCCACAGTCTGTCCAAGTAAGATGGGAAACTGATTCCAGAAATGGTGCTCCTGTGAGTATTTTTTCTGGAAACAACTCCCTTTTTGACTGAATTCCACTCAGCATGCATGAACAGGGGATTTCCCTGGGGCTGTTTCCAAATGTAGAGCTAGAATTGCCTTCTGTTGTTTTGTCATATAGACTTTTCTTTTTTTTTTTTTTTTTTCCTAACCAGATGATATTTTTTACTGTGGATTAATAAACAATGTCTCATTTATCACTGGAGACTCCTACATAAGACATCTAATTGAATTCCACTTCTTTTTCCCATTGGTGTTATAAGAGAACCTGCTGGTTTTTTCAGTTTCGTGAGATTTCAATTTCAGCACTTTACTGGGATGTAATATAAATTTAAAAAATCATTTACTTTTAAAACATTGACTGCTATTAATAATAAGCTAATATTTATGTTGCTGCTTAAATACAGTCCTCTACATACAGTTGGAAAAAAGGTATCAATGACAGTATAACTTTGAGAGATTTTCCAAACTATTTATTGTTTTGGTGTGTTAAATTTCTTCCGGAAAATTGCATAATTTCTGAGATATGATCTCGCAAATTTAAAAAAAAAATACTGTTGCAAAATATATGATACACTGTGGCTTGAATTAGCTTACTTGCTACTGACTCCCTGTATAGATTTTGTGCTTGCTGTAATTACACCTCTCTCTTCCCAATTTTTTTTTTTTAACACAAGACTTTGACTGATACAATTCAAGTGTGCAGCAAAGAAGGGAGTTTTGAGGGCAATGAGATGTGAATAAAATGCCTTTGCTTGAGCTTTGGAGGGTAGAAAACAGAATTCAAGTTAAAACAGCTTTTATTACTATTATTATTATTACTATTATTATTATTATTACTATTATTATTACTACTACTACTACTACTACTACTACTACTACTACTTTATTATGCTAAGAACCACCCAGTACTTGACTGGCATAAAGAAAAGGTCATCTGTTAATTTCATTTAAAGTTATGTTTTTCTGCTGGCTTTTAGTCTGTTGGCCAATTTGTCCTGTTTTGTCATTGTTCTGTTCATTGAAAGGGTGTATGGTGTGTGTTTCTTGCCATAAAACTAGCAATGTGTTTCAATTTTCAAGTAAAATCAGAGATCAATTGTCATAAGTCTTATAATTAAATTGATACATGTTTTCCTCAGCAAGAATTTAGAAAGTATTGATAATCTGAGTGTTGGAAGAGAAAATACAGAAACTAATTTTTTTTTTTTTATGATCAGATCCCAACTTTATTAAAAGAACGTATCATATTAAATGTAATGCTGAGTATATTTCAAAACTATGAAAATTTCTTGAAAAATGTAAGTATTTTTAATGCTAAAGTCTATTTAATTCGCGTTCACTCATTTAAAAAAATTTTACCATTTTTAAAAAAATTATAGATACTGTTTATTTAGCAAATCTGTAGTTTGTATGTACAAGTTTATATGTGATATACCTACATATGAAATATGTAGATATGAGTATTTATAGATTTCTAGTATTTTTTGGTTCAGAAATAACTTTATTGAGACCAACTTGAGCTTATTTTGTTTGGCAAAAGCTGTTCTCATTTGAATAGTCATTCTGTTCTAAGTACCACTCTGAAAAAGAGAATATTAAGAAACTGTATTATAAATTAATGCATTACATTTTCAGGATTATAATTGCAAGGGTTTGAAACAGACTTCAGAGAACCATATTTTCATGTCACACAATATAGCAATTAATGGAAACATCTTAACGAGGGACAGTGAGTTCCTTTTTTCCTGTTATGTAGATCAAAGGACAATGGGATTATTTTTATATTTTTTTTTATCTACTTCCATGCTTAGGCCATGAGTGGGGCCAAGAGCTGCAATTCACTGGCCCAGGGATGTAGCTAAAGCAAGAATAATGTCTCTGCAGCATTTGTCAGGATGGACCACTCTTCGTCCTGCTCGCTGCTTGCTCCATGACCACTGCAGCAACATCCAGTAGCTTCTAAGAAGGTATTCTGGGGGTTTTTTGTTGTTTTTGGGGGATTTTTTGCTAGCATTTGGAAAAGCTTTGCAAAAAATGGTGCTGAAGACAGCTGCAGCTCTTGAAACTTCTGGGTCTCCAGACACTGAAGGCTTTGTAGAAATAATAGTGAATTTTTGTGCCTACACAGCACTTTATTAACACTCAGTTTTTAATTGTAAGAAACTTTCTCTGTGTCTTAATGTCACAGGATGGGTAAACAGAATGAAACACATGCATTAAGCCAGTATTTCTGGGACTGCTTATGCCCACCTACTCTTGTGAGTGATGACCAGGGCCCCTTAGCTTGTGCAGCTGTGCCAGCCTCTGGAGTTTGATACCCACATTAAGTGTTCGGGTTTCCCACTGTGACCTGTGAGTCCTGACAAATGAAACCCGTGTCAGGGTTGGGGTCGATTTCCTGCTCTTGGTTCTTTGTTTATTGTTCTGGAACCACTGCCTCTTACACAGTGAAACTTCATCTCCTGGTGTCTCGAGGACCCCTTTGCCAGGAGAAGGGGCTGAGCCCACATCGAGAGCCTGGCTGCTCACACCCAGCCAGGGCGCCTTTCAGGGAACACTACCCTCTACAGCTACAGCCTCCTGGTGGCCTTAAAATATCAAAGGAGTCATGGGTAAGATATTTCCCCTACTTCAGAAGTTCACACTTCTGAATAAATTCTAGCCTTGATTTTTAAAAA
>VYXC01001555.1:245943-261085 GCA_013397175.1 Platysteira castanea | reverse complement strand
CCCCCGTTTTTAACACACTGGCTAAAACGGCAAATTTGGTATGCATGAACTTATATTTGATAAGAATTATTCATGCAAGCAAATGATGTGTTAGTCTACTTTTGTTTCATATTTCGATTTTAAGGGTGTATTGACCCACAGAAATTTGAAATTTTTCATTAAAAAGTTCATGTTAAAATATTCATTTCAATATTTTTGATATTTAGAATTTCAAGCAGGGGGAGCAGTTATCAAGCAAAATTCTGAGTGACATTAGGGCATAGAACATACCGGAGAAGGACCACTTGTAAATTAACCTTAATTCAGGCAAACTGATGCTAAACTCTGAAAATGATCCTAAGGGATTGTTAGTACTCCTAAGACTACTGTACTGATCTCCAAGAAGTTAGTTCATATGGACACTAAGAGATTGACATTGTTCAGGTTTTCCTTGCTCATGGAAAAAATATTCTAACCCTAATCCGTTATGGACCATAGAAACCTAAAGATCAAAGTATAGCTCAGATCTAAAACTGCAGACACTTATTCTTAGACTCTTACCACTCCAGAAAGAGTTTTTTCACTGCTGTGTTTATTCTCAAAGAGGATCTGATGAACTGCAGACATCATTTCCTTACGTGTGACTTTACAAAGCATGATTGTCAAGGTATTGTTATATGAATGCTATGTTTGCATGAACTTGTAAGTAGTTAGCTCAGGAGTCAATGATTTCCTTAAACGTAGATATTGGGAGTGATGTTAACACTATTTATTGCCTAGGCAGAGACATTAGCACTTCTCAGCTTAGGGAGGGGAAGTCAACAATCCTACAAGCACAATGTTACAAACTGACATTCTGAAAAAGTGATGAAGCACCAGAGAGCTGTGGAGCAGCAAGGATAAATGTCTGAGCAGTAATGTAGCCTGCACAAAGATGGGCATACAAAGACTGATGCATCCCACCACCTGGATTTCCCTCAAGAAAAGCAATATCCAACCTGTGGATATTGCCCTACAAATGGATTTCAGCAAGTAAACTGTATCAGCACGGTTACAGTTTGTTATCTAAGTGAAACACATAGACAACCTAAAGTGTACTTATTGCTTTATATGTATCTGCCTCTAAACACTGCAGTGCTTTATCTTGGTCGATTCTAGGGTTTCTGAAGATTAATTATCTACTTCTACTTTAATGCTGGCTGATGCAGAAGGGATTTTAAAGAACCAGAAACCCATGCCTAGGGTTGAAGTGATTCATGACACACTTTCACAGTGCTCAATGTTCCAGCAAAAGTTACACAAGGTACCAAATGATTTGGGAATATTCTCCTTCTCTTTTTATGGCATGGTAACTTTGCTATTGGCATGGCAAAAAAGTTTCTTCCAGTGGAAAATTCTACCCAACATATATCAGGAATGGTACAAGACTGAAATTGGGCCTAAATTTCAAGGATCATTGCTGGTCAGCTCTCAGGGTTGTCCCTCATGAAATCACAGTAGGATTTAACTGCAGTTAATGGTGAAATGGATTTCTTTCAGAAGGTTTCACCCCCACCTGGAGGCTTATGTACTCATCTAAAATGATCTACTGGACTTACGCTGGCCTTATCCTGAGCTGGCTTCATGGATGGGATAACTGCTTGGTTAACAGCATTGTCCCTCTACCTGTTTTTTTTCAGCAGTAATTCTAAGGAAAAAGAAAATGTTTGTTTGTTTCCATCCATAGCATTAAGAACTGTAAAAAAATAGTTATTATTTATAAGAGATTACATTTTTTGTCTGTTGCCTTTAGTAAATAATTTAATGGTACAAGAGTTAGAGTAGTTTTGACTAAATGCTTCTGTAATTCAAGTTGTATATTTAGTAAAGGCATTTGTTAGTGAGTGTCCCTGATGACTTTTCTACTTTTAAAAAGCAAAAAGGTTATTTTGGTAATTGGTATTTCTAGTATACCATGCACTGTACTTGTTTACAGACAAAAAGCAAGCCCTCACATGGAAAAGTTTCACATCTATGTATTTGTCCTTTCCATGCTGAGCACTATGTGCAAGATGCGGAACATGGGGTTGTTCAAAACATTTCTGATAAATTAACTATGTTAAAAAATCTTGGTTCATTGAACTAAACATGTATTCTGAAACATCATCAGTTCCAGAAACTCTTACAAAAATAAGAACAGGTTTGGAGGAAACCCTTTGACTGAACCCCAGGAAGACTGTCTGGGATGAAATTACTTGGAAGCTGTGGATCCCAGAACTGCTTCCTTGTGGACCTTTTTTTAACAAGGATGAGGGATTCCTCTACAGTTATCTGCTTAATGGAAGGACAAAATTCAGTTTCTTTTCCAGTACTTCCATTTTACAAAACACTGCCAGCAACAAACCTGAGAGGTCATCAGTTAATCGAAGCAATTGACTGGATTCCAGTTTGGAAGAGTTAGAAAAATGTAGCTTCAGTTTAACCATCCCTTAGCCTCCAGACTTGTGAAATACAAATTCTTTGGTGCTGCACTGAACATGCCTCTGAACTGATAGTGTTTCCCATCTTTCTGTGCACACATTTTCCTTTTATTTCATTTTATAAACATCTTGAATGTATTGATGTATTAGCTCCCTGGTCAAATATAATCCCTAATTTCTCCATAGTAATTATAGAGACAATACATCTGTTCTTGCTGTTAAAAATGTTGTGTTTTATAAATATATCTGTGATCCAGCTAATTATGGGTCAAATCCTTTAGTAACTCTTAGGCAAGAGCTGCAAAGAGAACTCAGTTTCATGATGCTAAAAGGGGTGACTCAGCTTTTACTAGAGGAACAATCACTTTAGTGATTTCTGAAGAAACGCATGTATCAGTCTTGACAAAATCTGACCATCTCTTGGGGTACAAATTCAAGTCAGGGAGATCTAGGAAACACCATAGAAGATGGTTAGCATGCGTGACAAATGTGGTCAGAACAGATTGTATTGTGCAAAACACAGCATCAATTTTCTGCATCTGTAGTAATAAAAGCATATATGAAGTGCCTTTCAGTCCTTGATGGTTTTGTAAGTCTTTCTGAGTCCTCAGAGATTATTTTCCCCTTTATCTTCTCAGTACCTCTTGAAAATATTTGATTTTTTTATTGCCTCATGTTGGGAATTTCTAAAGTATAAATGCAATGCCTGTGCCTAAAATGGGGTCATTAAACAGTTCCTGACTGAGACACATGTGCCATTGTGGCAGGTTAGCCTTGCCTGGCAATGAGATCCCCACCCAGCTACTCTCATGCTCCTCAACACAATAATGAGAGAAATTAAGATGAAAAAGTTCATGTGTCAAGCTGAATACAGAGTGAGCACTGACCAGTTACCATCACAGGCGTAACAAACTCGGCTGGGCAAAGATTTATTTAATTTATTGCCTTTTTTTTTTTTTAATAGAGTGGGACAGTGATAAACAAATGCGAAGCTAGAAACATCCTCTCACCTTTTCTCATTTCCTCCTTGGCTCAACTTTGCTCTCAATTCTTCTACCTAGTTCCCTCCCCAAGCACCACAAGAGCAATGGGGAAGAGGGGTTGTGGCCAAACCTAAACACTTCATTTTTACCTCTCCTTCCTCCTCACACTGTTCCCCAGCTCCAGTGTGGGGTCCTTCCCACAGGACAGTCCTTCAAGAACTGCTCTGGTGCGGGTCCCTTCACAGGTACAGGTCCCTCAGGAATAGATTGCCTTGGGTGGGCTCTCCATGGGCTGAAGTTTCCTTTAGGGCACATCCAACTGCTCACATACGGGATCCTCCATGGGCTGCAGGGGCACAGCTACCTCATCTGATCTGTACCACGGACTGTAGGGGAGTCTCTGCTCCTGCACTTTCTTCCCTTCCTTCTGCACTGACCTTGGTGTCTGCAGAGCTGTTTCTCTCACATTTTCTTACAACCTTATGAATTCAGTTTACATGCCTGTCCATTCCTGTTTGATTCTTATGTCATTCACCATATTTTTATCTATTGACATTTTCTAGTGCAGCAGCTGCTGGAGTGTGGTTGTGTAAGTTGGTGCTTTCATCTGGGAAGATTCACATAAAAATAATTTTAGTTATAAAGACAGAATGGAAAATATTCTGAAAAACAATGGCTTTTTGGGATTAGGTGTAGGTGATATTCTACACTAGATTACTCAGTGTAAATGCCCAATTTTCTTTTAAGCCAAGTTTATTTGTAGAACACCACTGACAAATTTCTCTTGACGTACATCAGTTACTTACAAAACAGAATAAATATAGTACTCTGTGTCTGCTCACTTAGAAATTGTTCTCTTCTCTTGTTTTTTGTAGGATGAATTAGCTCTTGTTTAATTCTGTGAAATCAAAAGTATGCCTCTACAATAGAATGCTTTTAGTTCATCACTGCCATGAGGCTTTTCTGGACTCCATAACTACTTAAGCACAGTAGTTGATTGAAAAGAGTTTGGATTTATGTTGTAGAGAAATGCTTTTCAACCTCCAGGATAGCTTTCATGCTGTCTTAAAATGGCAAAAATGTCTTGTATCTATATAAAAAGCCCTCCATCCAATATAGCAAATACAAATGTGGAAGCATTCATAGGTGCTAGCATATATATTTTATTAAGAGTAAAGGGTAATTGGTTTTCAGAAGGTGAATAGAACAGAGATCTGAAGTTTGCCTTCCATGGATAACTGCCACTCAGAGTACCTCCACTGAGTTAAATCAGTTAAAAATGAGACAGTATTTGATATTAAGTCTTTATAACAGGCTAGAAGTGCACACTTTTGAACGGGTGGCCTTAAGGAAAAGTTCTGAATTCCAAGCTGTGTTCACTATGTAATGGAAGGAAAGTTGAGCTGAGGCAATGAGAACATCAAGCACTGCAAGGACTCTTAGATCCCAGATGTTCAAAGTCTTTTTTCTTACTTTTGGTTTGTAATTACTAAAGAGCTTCCTATGGGATTATCTTTTCGTGCAACTCTTCCCACTGGTGTAAACAGTACTGCTTACATCATATGAAATAGAACACTTGCATAAGTCTTGCTAGAACTAGAGATGACATCCATTAGTATCTTATAACAGGATTATTTTCATGTAGTATACTCAAGTGCAATAAGTGAAATATGCAGCAAAGGAGCTGTGATTTCTATACCATATAAATTAAAGAGATACAAAATCAAGAAGGAGGATAAAGATTATAGTAAACTGAATTAGTTGGGTGCATGAAGTCATTGTTTTCAGCAAATATACCACTGAATGGAGAATGAGATCGCCATTTGCATGAGGGTAAGGATCTGGGATGAGAATTCAGATAAGATTAGCATTGACAGATAGGATCTGAAAAGGGGGCTGAGACAACATCAAAGCAACTATTGCTTCAAACCAAAGGTACCATAACCTATAAGACCACCTTCCACTTCCAAAAAAAAACCCCCAAAACAAACCAAAAAGAAAACTCACAGGTCTTTTAAGCCTGGAGCAGTCATGTCTTTTTGTCAGTCTAATGAAATGCTGTCAAAAATTGCAGCCTGTTCAACTGCACCAACAGATGTGAATGGTATGGAAATCTAAAGCCAGTCTTCTCAGAAGATGCTGCTGAAAGACTTGGAGGTGTTAATATTCCCTCCAAAGAAAAGGAAGATTTGGAGAAGGCTCAATAATGGGTAAGAGATGAGGAAATATTTTCTAGGAGCCTAAGTATTTCAGGTTGATCTATTTGTTTTTATTATAACTATTTAAGGTTTGCTAGTTAATAGAAGACTGTAGTGTCTATTTTCTAGTATAAATTGAATAATAAATTTGATTATCTGTCAAGACATTAAGTTTAACCAAAAACGTTGTTGTCTTGGCAGCTAAGCAGCCAACAAGGTATAATGGGGTAGCGTCATTGTCTGGCATAAGACTGAAAAGATAAGGAAAGATTGTGTGATGTAATGTTAGTGCAGTCACATGGAATCAGTAAGCTGTGGTACTTTGCAATATCTGTCAAGTTTTATACCAGAAATAGTTACCTAAATGATGCATGGGGGATAAAAAGGATATTAAAGTTTGGTATTTTATAATTTTTCCTCCACTGAGACATTGTAATGTCTGTCAATTATATTTCTGGCAAGCTGAGTTTTTGAGTGAAATTGCATATGAATTTTGTTACTATTATTGACTTTGATTTTCATCTTGTTCAGTTTTGACTGTGAAAATTGACAGATCAATAAAAAGGTTTTTACATTTCAAGTACCAAATATAAAAAATTAATCTGGAATTGAATTTGCCTCACCTTTTCCTCAGCAGTCTTATGACAATGGCAATGGCTATTTTAAGGTAGAACATCAGATCTGAACTTGGATTTAACACAAATGGAAAAAAGCAGAGAGAAATAGTTCTGTATTAGAAGGGCTTGAAATAGAGCAACCAAAATTTTTCTGTTTTTCAGTTGAACATCTAGGCTTTGTACCTGTTATTAGTTTTTCCTTTTAATTTATTTATTATTTTATTTTATTTATTTCTCTGGAACCATGTTCTAGCATCTCTTTTCATATAAAACAAATTCTGCTTGTTAATATCCTATCATGTAAGATACTGAGTCAATATGCAATGTAAAATGATCTGATGAGTCAGCTCTACATTATGAGCACATGTGTATGTGTACTATACTTATACATTATTTGGTTTTGTATATGTGTAAACTAATAAATAAATTGTATAAGTATTTGTCTCACAAATGCAATCCTTGACCCAAGTATCTTCTTTAAGGTCATAAATATTTTATTGATTTTTAAGTACATATAGAAAATAATAGAAGCAGGAAAAGTATCTTTTGTATTAAAGCTTTAAAACACTATATAACACAGAAGTTAATAAGAATCAGTGTGTTAGAAACGTTTGGAAACTTGTTCTGTCCTCATCTCATTTTTTTCCACCAGAAAATCATCATTTAAAGTACAACTGCAGAGTTTATTTATATACAGATATCATTATTGATACTTTAAAATTGTGAAAAAAATCCAGGATATTGCATCAATTAATTTCAATAACTACTTTTTTTTCCCACCCACAGCACTGGGTATTAATGAAAGTATGCAAACATCATAGATATTTTAGCTTCATATATAACAAGAGTCAAAAGCAGTTAAAAATGTCTTAGAAGAGCCTGGAGAAATAAAAATCTGAATTACTCACTTGGCTGGTGATATGTAGTTCCATGAATTACAGCATCCCAACTTGTCACAGTTTAACCTCAAACATCAACTAAGTAGTGTGCAGCCACTCCCTTCCTCCTTCTGGTGAGATGGGGAGGAACAATGCTAAAACCTGTGGGTTGAGATAAGGAAGTTTAATCATTGAAATAAAGTAAAACATAACAATAGCACTAGTTTATATGGAATATCCCTTTGGTCAGTTTGTGTCAGCTCTCCCAGCCATGCTCCCTTCCAGCTTTTTGCCTCACCGGCAGAGCATGGGAAACTAAAAAGTCCTTGATTTTGAGGGTAAGCGCTGCTTAACAACTAAAACATCAGTGTATTATCAACATTATTCTCAAATTAAATTCAAAACACAGAACTGTATTAGCTGCTAGGAAGACAATTCACTCTATATCAGCTGAAAACAGGACACCAACACTTCCAAAGTTTCCTAAAACTTTGTGAAAAGCATATTCTTTAAAGTAGAATCACCTGGCCATGCAGAGGATAAGAGAAAAAGCTATTTCTATCAATAAATCAAATTTCTTAAATAATTTGCTGGTTGAAGCCAAGAGGAAAGGAACATATTTACAGGACCAATTGATGTTAAATACATAGTTATAATGCCAAAATTTAATCAAGTTTTTATTTATTCTGATGGCAAAGATCTGAACTATAATTAACACTCAAAATATTTAGCAATTTTTTTGTTAAATTTATTTCAGTGTCACTAGTGCAATAGAAGTCATTTATGAGAAATTAGCTGTTTTATCGATTTGTTCTTATGAAATTGTTATTATATCTTGTATTGCTTGAGTTTTCAAACCTTTGAACTTAATTCTTGCTTTTGTACTTTTTCATGCCAGTAAGGCTAAATTACTTGAAAGAATGCTGAAAGAAAACAGCAATTTTATAGTTCTACTGAAATTTTGAATATATATGGATAGTCAAGGGAATTTTAAAAGATGCGGTTTGCCCATTCTAGTTCCCTCTACACTTCTGAGCAGTGTCAAAGGGTTTTAGATGGAGTTAGACTCCAGCTCTGAATTTTTTTAAGATCACAGATGTCAAACTACACCAATATGAACACTTTCCTCTACACATAAATGACTGCCTTTCATAAGCTTAAAGGTAAAACTTTACAGATGCTGGACTCTATAATTACCCAACTTTTACTTTTATGAAAGAAAAAATATTATCCCACTATTTTTCAAGTACTTCTTTCATGACATTGCAAAGAGTGCAATTCAATTAACTGCATTCAATCCAAAGGATAAAAAAAATTTTGTTCAGTTTTGCTTCTGGTCTTTTTTGCTTTCTGGCAAGCTTACTGAACCTTTCTTTGAGAGTTTCATATAAACTACCAAAAAACCAATGGGAAAAGTCCAACTAAATATAAATTCTCTCTCAATTAAGCTCTTTTCAGAATCCTAATTGCATTTCCGTTTCAGTTCTGAACTGATGATTATAACTGATTGTAAAAAAGACTAGAAACCTCAGATTTGAAATTTGATTTGAAATAGAAATTACAATTATCCAATATCTCTGAGAATCCTATACTGCAGAGGGACTTAGTTGTTTTTCTACATTCCCTGCTGAACATGACTTGAATTTACAATATTTAATACTGAAGAGCTGCAGGAAGATTTATCAGCTCATCACTGGACTGAATTTGCTACAGGTTGCGTGCTTTTTTACATCTGCAGCAAATCAACAGAAACATCCAGAATTTTTATCCAAGTACAAGTATCAGAGACCTTCTTTAACACATCAAAAGCTCAGATACCATGAAAATATTAATAAATGAACAAACTTTTTTTTTTTTAATAGAACACCACTTTCATCTTAAAATGAAGTTTCTATTTAGCATTTCAAATGAACTCTACCTAAGTTCAAAAAATAGGCATCCCATGAACCTGAGTGCTATGGCTCATCTCTCAGAGTGTGGTTTTTAAAACAGCCTCTAAAACACTTCTGTTGGAGAGAATTTCAGTTTAAGCTACTTAAGAGTCTGCAACAGCTATGCCTCTAATATAAATCACTTCCTGATTTCCTGTGGAGAGCCAGTCTGTTTAACACCATAAAGTATTTAAATAATCAAAGCAAAGATGAGCTTGATTCTTAGCCAGATGGTTATAACATATCCTCAGCAGAAGAAACTCTTGGATTTGATATTATTCAAATAAATTTTTAAAGTAAATGGAAAAATATGGAGTGACATTCACTGACGCAGTTCAAGGCTACATATCTGAAGTGGCACCCAATATAAGGTACTTGTGATGTAAAAATATACAAAGGTCAGGATGTCCCTGCTCCGTTTTGCTTTGTTCTGATTTCTGTAAGCTTAGTCAACAGTTTAAGTTAGCAGATTCTTGTGGGCCTCAATCATACCTTCCTCGCAAGTATTGCACAGGAAGCCAGCAGGACTGGGCATTGTTACTTCTGTGAACCAACCTTTCGGCTGGCCATGTGCTAGAATGGGATACCTGGTATTTCTAAGCTCACGTCATGGTGTGAAAGTTCCCTTTTCTCCACTCTCAGATGTATGATTATTTCATACTGAAAAAGTAATTCTTGTCTCATACTCTTCACTTCGGACATGGTGAAAAATACGCTTAACAAATATATAACAAACTCACAACATGCCTGTCCATAGTTAATTCAACTATAGTCATCAATCATTGTGCTTGAGGAATGCTTCATAAGTGAGAAGATGGTTTTGTGTTTCACACCAAATCCTTCTCACCTGACTCTAGGAATGAATCTTGTAATTTTCTAGTTCACAGTCCTATAATATGTAGAGATAATGTTACTATTTTTCTGTCTTGTCTTTTGAGATTTTAAAATCCAGAAGTGGGAAAATAAGAATGGATAAACTGCTAACATGGAGTCAGTCTCTACCTTATAGATATTTCTGGGGGACAATCACACACGATACAAATTCCTGGAAAGTTGTTTACATGAAGCTTTCTTTTTATTGAGGAAAAAGAAGTGATCAGAAAATAAATTAGGTATTTGTTAAACTTCAAATAGTTGTGATTTTCTGCTGGAAGATCATATACAATCTAAATAAGCAAGATGTATTAAATCTCTAACTTGAAAACATTTTGAAACATTAATTTTGAAGAGCTAAGAACGTCTATGAACAAATCAGAAGGGAAAAATCTAAAGAATAAAAATAATGAATATCTGTGAGAAATGCTTAAAAGAAAGCACAACTAAATCCTTACTGTTGCCTGAAATACAGGATGAGGTCCAGACTCCATTCAGAGGGATCTGAAGGTAGCCATCATCCAAATTTGCCTACCACTAACACTGTCGGATTTAAAGGACTATCTCCAGCACAGGGGCTATGAGAACCTGCACGCTCTCTGATGACTGCATGCCAAAGAAACTAATCCAACAATTTTAAAAAAAGATAGGGTTGAGAAATTGTTGGGCTCTAATCTGCCATTGTTTCTGGCACTGAATGCTCAAGGACATGATAGACCTGATTCCCAAAGCTGCGTCCTTTTAAAAAGGTACTCCAGAAAGCATTGAGACATTATTTTGTTCATCTGTTCATTCCAGCAGTCTTCCTCAGAGCTGCTACATATATGCATTTTACCTGACATACAAAGAAAAAAAAATCCTACAGAATTCTTACCAGTTATAAAACTCTTCTTTCCTTTTGTTCAGCTTCAAAATTAGAAAAGCTCAGGTAATAGGAGTAGCTAGCTTCAAGAGAGTGCAACACCAAAAGACTATTTAAATAAAATTACAAACCGCAGTACAGCTTAAGAGTTTGCTTCATGGATACTGGCTTGGAATCACAAATAGTCCCAGTGAGTATTTAGTTAGAAAAACAGCAGGCAGAAGTTCCTTACTTACAAAGTACCCTGGCTCATGTGAGTTTGGTATTTTCTTGTCTATAAATACAGTATTTCTGTTTATGCAATATGACCATTAACTTTCTGGATACTCACTGTATGTGAATGAGCCATACTCATCTTTTTCTACTGTCTTGAGTACATGTAATAGGTGCTATCCTGTGACCCTGCTTGGTTCTTTGAGAAAATTAGATGCCTTGTGAGGACAAGATAGGTCAGTGTCACTGACAATATCAGCATGACAAGGCCAGGCCCAGAGCTGGAATATCACTGCAGCCAAGGTAAGTGATTAGAAGAGATCTGACATGAACAGAGCAAAAATTTTGAATTAAACAGAAATAGAATTCTTTTGGCAGAGGAAGTTTTTCATGAAGTTGTCAGCAACTGGAATTTGCAGGCACCTCTACTTAAACAGAAAATTGCTTCTGTCATTTTATATCCTGAAGTGCAGTGCCTACCAAGTTGCCTTTGGCAAATTTCCACTTCATTAGAATCACTAGCTTGTATACTTGTGTGGTGGGTTGACCCCGGCTGGATCACAGGTGCCCACCAAAGCCATCCTCTCACTTCTCAACTGAACAGGGGAGAGAAAATATAACTAACAGCTTGTGGATCGAGATAAGTGCAAGGAGAGAGATCACTCACCAGTGACTGTCATGGGCAAAGCAGACATGAATTGGAGACATTAGTTTAATTTATTACTGAGCAAATAAGAGTAGAATAATGTGAAATAAACCCCTCTCATAAAAACACCCTCCCCCTCCCCTTCCCCTCCTCTCCTCTCCCCTTTCTTCCCAGGCTCAACACTTCTCCCAAATTTCTCTACCTCCTCCTCCACAAGTGGCACAGGGGGACAGAGAGTTGGGTTTCGGTCAGAAAAACAGTATTTCTGCTGCTCTTTCATCCTCAAGGGGAGAACTTCTCACACGCTTCCCCTGCTCCTCAGTGGATCCCTTCCATGGGAGACAACTCTTCATGAACAGATAGCTCCAGCATGGGTCCATCACAGAGTCACAAGTCCTGTGAACAAACCTGCTCCAGCACAGGCTCTTCTTTCCACAGGTACACAGGTACAGTGCGGGCTTCCCACGGGATCACAGCCTCCCTCAGGCATCCACTTGCTCCAGTGTGGGGNAGTCCAAGGGGGAGTGATCTCTGAGTCATGGGTGAGGCATTGATGGCCCATTAACAGGAGATGGTACAGAGGGAGAAGGCAGGGAAAACACTGCTCCACCTGGTTCCAACAGCTCACAAAGATGGTAACAGAATACTTCAACCCAGGACACTCTCACATTCTTGATTCTCTCTCTGGCTGAAGTTGCTGTTGTGCATTTTCCCCCATCCTTCTGAGTTGTGTTATCCCAGTGGTGTTACCATCACAGCTGAATGGCTTGGCCAGCAGCACATCCATCCTGGAGCCGTCTGGCATTGACTCTGTTGGACATAAGGGAAGTTTCAGGCAGTGTCTCACAGAAACCACCCCTGTATTCCCCCACTACCAAAGCTTTGCCATGCAAAACCGATACAATTGGATATGCTATATGGAGCACAAATGTAGGGGCTTCATTGAAGCCAAGAAAGAAAATACGAGAACTGAATTGAGTTCCTGAATGACTTTTAGAATTAATGTGCATTAGACTGTAACCTGACCTATGCAGTTTGTGGCTGCAGCAGTAATGAATTCAGTAAATGCACTCTCTGATGCAGCTGTTTTGAGTACTGTATATGACTTTGGGCCAAGAGGAGGCTGACTGTTCCATTTACATCATGTGACTGGAGTGTAGAAGTGCTTAGTGCTTATATCAGCATTCAGACTGAATTCTCCTCCCTTCTCCAACTCTACTTAAACACACATATTATCTATATAATGCTTCAAAATACCCATTTAATGTCTGTGACTGTCTAGAATCAAAAGTGAAGATTATTGATGTCATAATGTATGGGAACAAAATCAGTAGGAAAAAGGGAAGAAAAGGATATTTTGGTGCTCTCTCCATCACTGAACATGGCAAATAGAAGAATAAACTCCAATGAGACATTTCATGACTGAATAGTTCACCCATTTAATCCTGGCTGTATCTGTTTCTTCTTCATGCCAACTATACAGGTAACTATACCCTTGAAAATCAGTTTTCCATGTTGAAAGGTATTTGTATAAATAAGGTTTGATTACTTGTACACTATTTGCCCAGCAAATCTTCAACCAGTAATGGACACCTCTCTGGTATTTGTCGTGTCAGGTGGAAAATCAGAGTGAAAAAGATAGGATCAACTGCTCCTTCTATACTTTAATTGCTTGTGAAGTTTCCAGAAGAATCTGATTGAAGGTGCTTTCAGACAGTGATGAACCTGGGCATGCCTTTCAGTCCTCTGTGGTCACAAACAGTAATTAGTTAAAATAATTAATCAGGAATTAGTCAAAATGACAAATCAAACCCCACATTTTTAAGGGGTTCTTTCCAACTTTCATCTCTTCTTCCTCTCTAACAAAAATCACTTTCTTAGTGGTTTTAAACTTCTTAGAACTTCAAATGATGGCTGCAGTTAAAAGGAATTAATAGATGACATAGATTTATCTTCTGAATTTCCATCTTTTATTTTTACTTCCATGTTATGCTCTCAGCAACCAGGTTTTCTGAAGCTTTCCATACATATAAGTTGATATCTATCTTCAGCTGAGTGGTGTGTGCTTAACACTTTTCACAACTAGGGGATCAGGGAAAAACTTCAGGAAACATAAAGGGACAGAGATTACATAAGTTCAGCACTGTAAAAGAAGAAAAATACGCTGCTTTAGACAGCAGAAAGCCTAGATGATTTGAGCTCAGACTTCCTCTTGCTCCAGTTCCCATTGAACCATAAATGCTTTCCCAGGGCAGAGAAATAAGGGGCTATGAGGAGGTTGCATTTCAAAGTCATTCTATCCTTACAAAGAAAGAATAGCTACTGATTCAGACACTGATTATATGTGGCAGTTTTGTACTCTAAAAAAAAAAAAAAGAAAATCCCTACAGATTAGATATAGCTACATATTTTTCATTTCCAATAGGCAGGAAACTAGGTTGTCCTAGATCATCTGTCTTCCACTTCCTTCCATTCCTACCAAGAGCCTGGAAAAAGAAGCAAACAAACAAATAATCATGGGAACATCAGCCTTGTCATAATTAATGAAATATCATTTTAAATGTCATCTAGCCAAATGTATCATGAACATTTCTAATCTATCTAAATACTAAGTCATAAATTGTTGCCCTAGGTAGAATATTGCCTTGCATTTAGGACAGCTAATATGCCATTGTCTATTGCAGCAGGGTCATCAGCACAAGAGAGGCATTCTTGAGTCTGTTTTATTTTAGTGTGTGCTGGAAATAACCCTAAAAGCATGTCTCCATTTCAAGGATTTATTTTCAAATAGGTAATAGTTTTGTAAACTTCTCTTTCCAACTTAAACCAGTGAAAACTTTGGGTATAGTCACTTGTTTTCTGCACTGTTTTGTTGAGAAAATAACAGCTTTTCCACTACAAATAGCAGGTATAATAGAAACAAAATTGTATCTTCAAGATGTCACTAGCTAGAAAATTTCAAGTCCAGTCTCCCCAACAATACGCACATACTTATCTTCACTCTTACGTGTGGTTCAATTGAAACCTCTGCTTTGTGCACCACTCAGTATGTAATTGCATCTACTCAGGGAGGATGTAGTATTTTGGGAATGCTTTCCTGCCCAAAGAAACAAGGGGTTGTAAGAAGTAGCTGTATTTCTGGTTGTTATGGGTTAACCCCAGCTTGAAGTTTTAGTTTGAGAATTCCAGCAGTCTATCCCAAGGTTGCTGCTGCTCTGTATTTTTGCTGCTGCTGATAAGCGTGGGGGGCCACCCCTCCTCCTCCTGTTTTTCAGGTTTCTTCGTAGAGAAATGGAGCTAAGGAAGTGATGCTGTTGCTAAAGGCTGTGGTCACCTCCTCCAAAACTTATTAGAGCCAATCAATCGATTAATTTAAATATTAACAGTTTTATGGAACCACTCAAAAATAGTTAACGCCCTGTGAATGCACTTTAAAAGATAAAAAAGGCGGAAATAGCTCTCTTGCTCTTCCAGCCTGGACACAGGTAACCTGGGGCCCGGCC
>VYXC01001555.1:213268-245746 GCA_013397175.1 Platysteira castanea | reverse complement strand
GTCGTGGGAAAGCTGTCATCGAGGGAAAGGGACTCACACCTGCCAACAGATACCCGGGCAGCTGTTGGTGCCATAAGAAATTGTCCTCATAGTAAAGTACCACAGCAACAAAAGAAACTTCTCTCTTTACATGGACTAATGAAAAGTTGTTTTAAAGTGGTCAACTAACTGAAATAAGTCTCAGTTTGTGTCTTTATGTTGGATAAATAGGGGGAGGTGCTGAAAAAAGAAAGGGAGTGTTTTTAGTGGTTTTTCTCTTAATTCCTTCTTATTTCTTTTTACTTTTAGTTTTAGTAATAAACTTCATTGCATTCATTAAAGTGTAGTGCCTGCTTTGTATTCCTCCCTAATTCTTATCTCACAGAAGAGACAAATGCGAACCAACCCCCTACACTGGTCTGTCTACCTTCTATGTCAGTGTTTCATGTTGTCTTGTGGAAAGTAGAAAGCATAGAATTAAAACATTATAGAACATGAATTTTCCCAGGAAATTACATTTTTACATTCTTTTTCTTTCTGCACTAGCTTTGCTTAGCTATGTCCTATGTTCAAAATACCAACAGGGAGCAGTAAGTAAAACAGATCTTTAATTTTCATGTCTAGTAATAGTACATATTTTGCATTTGATACTACAAAAAAGTGCTTAATTTTGTTTCCATTGAAACATGAAATAAACATTGTTTGGTTTGGTGTTGTATCATAAATATTTCTCAATTTTCCAGTTCCTGAAGGTCTGTTTAAATTAACAGGACATCAGATAGTCTCTGCACCTAATATCATTAAATCTTTCTTGGTGTAGGTTAATTATTCAGTGATTACTTTCTGTTTCTATAACAGTCTACACATAAAGCTCATGTAATACTCGGTTATGTGGATCTCAATATCATTTTATCCAGTCAAGGTCTGATTGAAATATGATTGCTGTTGGGGTGATCTTTCCTCTGACTGAGTCAGGCTAGGTCAGCAACAAAAGGCAAGACACTCCAGTAGACATAAGCATAAAATTTTTAGTAGATCTCTGGTTTTTTCTTCAGGGAATTTCCCTTTTTGAAAAAAGAGCACACTTATATGAAATTTTTATGCTAAAAATAACTCTTAGTTTTCTTTGTCCATTTGTCTCTGAACAGAAAGTATTCTACTGTATTTTAAAAATGCCATTGTTCTTTTGTTACACTGCCCTTGAAGAATCTCTGCTTAAAATATCTAAGAAACTAAACTTTGTAAGTTAATTTAGAAAAGAAGGACTAGTAATGGAAAAGAGCAATCACCTGTTGCATTGTTTCTCTTCAAAGGAAGCAAAACATTCAACCTGCTTTTATCCCTTAGGCAGGAAATGTAATATTGTTAGAAATTACATAAAGACTATCAAACAATACAAATTTTATAAAATTAAAAATGTGTATGGAATAGGTCAAATTCATCCCATATGGAGCTCTATTGACTAGAACAGGCTTACAGCATCCATTTCAATTTTGCACTATACAGTAATTCAGATGGAATTGTTTGTGCCTCAATTGTTTCTAAGAGCAACTGTACTCAAAACCTCAAAAATGCAGAGGATCACAATTTCATTATTCCCAGCTCCATTGATTTCCATTGTTATGGTTTTTTTGAGAGAGTAACTGGAGCTACATTTCAATGCTGTTATGTATAATTTAATCATTAAAGTATATTTTCACAAGAGACAGTGATAAAACCTATGATAAGAGAGACCAGCTGCATTTTCTTAAAAACACGGCAGTAATTTTAAAGTGGTTAGTGAACAGCCAGCTGAAATAGACACATTAAATCACTTCAAAAGGTATGTGATTTTTTTATTTCCCAAGGAAAGGAACACTTGGAGTTAGACTTTATCCTAAAGTCCAGATATCTAAAGCTATTTGGGTTGAATTGCTATTCGGGTTTAATTTTAGTTAGGATTTTAGACAACTTTAAAAATTTTCATATAAGAACCAAGGAACCACTGTGATGCTGAAATATTTCATTTTCCTTTGAAGTCAGTAGAAATCAAGCAGCCCTTAAACAACAGCCTGTACTTTGAAGGTTTGAACTATTACGACAGCATCTCTTTTTTTTTAAATTGCATAGTTTAAGAAAAATGAATAAGAAGAATTATTTTTTTAAAAAATCAATTTTGATGTGAATCTTTACAAAGAGTTCCTTAATATTCCATCTTGCCAGAATAAGGAAGCACAATGCCTTTAGAGCAAGACATTTTGTCTCTAACTAATGTTTCCCACATCATTCCTCATTTTCATAATTGCTGAATTTCTTTTTGCAACATGGGAAAACTAAATGAAGTCATAAACTAAAGGAATTTCTATAAAGGTAGCAGTGTGACACTGATAAATGTTTCAGTAGAAAATATTTTGGAACTCTTGTCACCAAACGAAATCTTCTGCCATAAATTCAATAGTCAGATTCCTAAAAAGAATAAGGGAAAAGTAAAAAACCCCCTTTATATGAAACAAAAGTATTAGCGGAATCTAATGTTTTGAAAAAATTAGAAAGAAATAGAAAATTCTCAGGAGGTGCACCTATTCTAGACTAGAATGCAGTTCAGCCACTTATTTTTTTCTCTCTCTCTTTGGAAATTCAAGACAGGCCAAAGCCATCTTTCAAAAAGATCACAATTCACAATGCACACAAATTGGGTGGATGTATTAGTATATATTCCCCAGGCTGAGAAAAAACATGAGGATCATTAGAAGTTGTTGGCTGGAGTGTTCATTTGGGAAACCCAGTATGATACCTCAGGACATATACTGTATATATCTGCATTTTCAAAGCCCGCCCTCATTTCTCTGTTCCCAAGATGTTTTTTTTCCCATCTTACCCAGCCCTATTACAGACTTCAGTATGGAAGGCTGTAAAAAACTTACGTTTTTCCCACCCACAACATTTCTTGCTGACTGGAACTGGTTTTTCTGGCTTAAGGAATGGATGTCCCCTACCCCTACTTACTGTCAAAAGCACCACTTCAAAACAAAAACACAGCTAAAGATATTATAGGCAACTGAAACTTTAATATGTGAAGATTTTAGGGCTTCAAGTCGTGAATAATGGTGGTTTTATTCAGTACAAGGAAGGTAAGTGTTCACACCTAGTAAAGGGAATATAAATAAATCTAAGCAGAATTAGATTATTTGTGTATCAAACACCTTTGTAGTCCTTAAGCTATCAGATATAGGCAGTTTAAGACCAGGAAGTTTCAAGGTTCTCAAAGGAAGTTTAAATTTAATAAGAGGCTGAACACAATTCAGTTATCTCACTATCAGAGCCCTCAGTTTAGAGAGAATTATTCAATATTATAAATATAAATATTATTCAATATTCAATATTATTCCATATTATTCATCATTTTCAAAAATATTCAATATTTTAAACTGGAGTAAACCAAATTAAATATATCAGTTTCCTTCTAGGAGTACTAAAATCAGTTGAGGAATCTATGTATCCTCCATTCGAGTTTATCGTAAGATTGCCTGTTAACCCAACAAAGTAGCTTTCTAAAATGAAAAAAAGGTTTCAGCATCTTCTGGTCATAAATACTAAATCAGTTCCCACATAAACACTACAGAAACCTTAGCTGACACTTTAGATCAAAATTGTTGACACACGTGTGCAGAATGGATCATATAACAGCTTCACATGATTCAACTGATTCATATATTGACTTAAAAAGGGCTATTGTTTTATCTTTAAAACATTAAGTTTGATAAGTAGGAGGCTGTAGCTGTTATCATCAGCTCACTCTTAGGTACAGAAATCAAATAATTCTAAGTAACTCAATAGATTCCATAGGAGCACCAATGTTCACAACTGAACACACATGGAAAGAACAAGAGAAAAGTGGTAAGTTTTACTTAAATAATTAGCATCAATAAACATGAATACATATTTGAAAATCACTGACCTGCTAAATGATCTTTAAAATTAATTAGAAACTCTCTTAAGGCAAAACGCAAATGGAGGCTGAGCATTAGCAGTTTATTACAAATAACATTAATATGTTTTATTGCTGGAAAATTTTGACTGAAGGTAGGTTGAATACTACAATGTTAGCTCCTCTGTCTCATCTAATGAAACCAGTTATAATTAATTTCATCACTGAACCTTAATTACAACCATTAAATGGTATGGGAATATTTTACACCTGAAGATATTTCTCGGCCACTCTTTTGTGATTATTCTTTGGTCCTGTTAACAATAAAAATTCTTAGGGTCCACTCTAAAAATACTTGCAAGACAACTGAATTGGATTGAACTCCCAGTTATAGACACACATTAATACTCCTGTCTATAATTTTCAAAGACAATAGCACAGACTATAAACACTTCATTACTCCTGCCCACCTCCCCTTTATGCTGTCAGTCAAACTCAAAGCATTTAATAACAAAATCAAAGGGTGCCTTTTCCATCTAAAATTTCAATATGCTTTTATTAATTAGCAGTTCAGACTTATAACTGAGGATGGACAGTAACCAAAACAGAATAAGATTATACTTCATCCCTTTAGGCTGATTCTATAAATGATTTCTTGAACAGCATCACATATTTGCAGTCCAACATGATGTCATTTCATTTTGCACTTGGGACTGAAGGGATCATGGCTGGGATTCAGCATCACTAGTATATTTTTCTGTCTTTCAAGACATGAGCTTTCTTTAAGCTGAGATTTTGCTATAAATATTTAACCACTGGCTGGATTCAAAAAAAGGAAGACTTAGTCACGTTGCCTTCAAACAGCTGTAACTGTAACAACTTTTTGATAGGAAAAAAGAAGCCAATAGTTCTGTGTTCTAGTCTTATATTTGCCAGATTTATTGAAATCAATATCCCTGATTCCAAGGTGAGCATTCCAGATCATTTAGTCGACCTTTCTGCTAACAATACTTACTCCTTCAGCTTATTCTTCCTTCAACCCAATTTATTTAATTTATAAACTAAGTAATTGCAATATGTAATTATTTATGCATAAACCTTGAAGTACCAGAGGGTAGGGAGCACACCTTTTTATTAGGAAATGAAAGAAAGAATGGCCATGGGCCTTTTTTTTTTTTTCCCCAGTGAATTCAGAATTTTAAATAGCCTCAGAAAGGAGGAAGGAGTTTGGTCCCATCTGTTATCAAACAAAGGAAAGCTGAGATACAGTGAATGATACAGTGTATTCATTTTTCTCAAGGACATTTCTGAAGTTACTGAAACATGAGAACAATATGTGCAGAATAGAACTGAAAGAGAAAGGAAGAACTCCCTCTCAGTGGTGTGGACAGTTTCTGCATGTTGGTCAGTCACTAGACTGCCTTGCTACCAGGAGGACTTTGTCATGCAAGGTGATGCAAAGGAGCTTTTTCATATTATTCAATAAAGATTTTTGGTGAAGTTGTAGAGAACACGTATAAAGCCAAGGGACTGTGTACTTGCTTGCTTAAATAACTTTAGGGGTTTTGAGATTGTCCTCTTCACAATCCCTGAACTGTGATTGCAGTTTATTGGACTGGTAGGGGAAAATATATGGATAATTAATATTTCATATCAGAAGATGAGAATTTTGGTAATGACATTTATTACTGAATTGGGTTAATTTAAAGTATTTTTTATTCATCTATTTAGATCTATGGCTCCTTTGTTTTTCCATCTTGGTGCTGTTATTTTTCACTTTACATTGTTAGTATTCCATATGATACACTCTTATGATTAAACAGTAGTGAATTACCACTCTTTCATTGTTTCATGAAAGAAATTTTGAGTAAGAGCTGGAACTAATGACAACTGTCTAGATGGGATGACTGCATAAGTATCCATATCTTTAGCTGACTATTGAATAGATAGCTACACAGAAAAACCACATAATGATAAAGACTAACTAATAAAGAAAGGAACTTACTACTGCCCTTCTCACACCATCTTTTCCTATCTATTCTCATTTTCTATATTCTATCTGCAAGTGATCATGTTAATCGTCTCCATGTTTAAACTTTCAGAATCCATACCATCTTCAGAATAACAGCAAACTTTCTAAAACGTCATCAGATGAAAAGCTTGTGACAGGTAGGAAAAAAACCAGACATATGCTGCAGTGTAATTTCAGCCATCATATTCAAGCCTTTCTCTGACCCACTCTGTATTTTTGTTTTAGTCTCCTCTTTCGGAATGCATAGGTAAATTAGGATCCTTTATCCAGACTGACCCTTTTGCTTTACCAAGTAAAGTGAGTAGAAGCAGAAATAAAAGTAATCTGAACAAATATATACATTTGTTACAGACCTTGGCATCTAATGCAATTATCTGCACCCCTCTTACAGAACCGATGTTTCTAAGGGTAGTCCCATTTACCCAAAACAGAAGCCTAACATACTGTAGTGGTGGCGTTGGTGGATCGATGCCACGTTTTTCCCACAATGTCCCTCATGGGAACGCTTAGGCGGTGCTCTGCCAGCACCCACACGTGCACACGATCTCACCCTTGCAGGCAGTCGTGAGCAGCCACTCATACACACAGTCTATGCGCAAACTGGAGACGAAAAGGCGAGAGGGGTTTTTGGGTGCAATTCCGAGGCGTTTAACGGAACCAACGCACTTGAAGGGAACAGAGGCAAAGAGCCAAGAACAAAAGCCCGTGTGTGGTTTTATCCCGGAGGGTCCAGGGGTGGGCAGAGCATCAATAACCAATGGTCTGAGGGTTAGGGGATAGAGGCAAGGTTGAGTGACACAACAGGGGCCAATGGAAGAGGGAAGGGGAGAGGGGAGAGGACCAGGGACCAGTGGGGTACCAACAAAGGGAGAACTTTCTGGCACAGTGATGTCGGGAGACACCACTTCGTAGCAACAAGGGGATGTAATGTGGACTTAGCCACCCCAACACTAACATGTATCAGTCATCATTAGTTCATATCTATGCCTCCATTGCCTCTACTGGGACTCAGTTTTGACACCATTTCCATGCTTATTTTTGCAATAGGATACTCTAGTACATTAAAATAAGATTATTTAGTTGCTCTCATATTTCAATAATTATAATTTTTCTAAAAAAATAAAGATAATATTACAGTTGAAAAGTAAAGAGTGAGAAGTGGGACATGCTATTTTTCATCTTCCCATTTTAATGCTTTTAAAAATCTATTTATGCTATTTAATGAGCTAGAACCTTTCCTTAATGGTCCTATAAAGCATTATAAGATAGCTTTAATATAATCTAATCTCATTTTTTTCACAGAAAATATATTTGAAGGCATAAAACCAGATAATTTGAGTAATGCTAGAAAGAGAGAAAATGGATTTTGTTCTGGGATTCAGTGATAGGCAGAGCCATGTCTACATCTCCATTTGTTAGTGATCTAGATTGCTTTTATAGCAAACACAGGAAAACATAACAGAGATGTCACAAACTCCAACCCCAAAACCAACAGATGACTCACACCCCGGCAGTCCTGCAAGCTCTTCTGACACCACTACTTCATTTTTAGATGTCTTCAAGATAGACACCTAACATTTACGCTTTTTGTACTCTATGGCTTTGTCAGTATAAAGATGATATAACATACACTTTTAAAATTAAAGAGGTTCTTTTACTCAGACATCTTTATTCTGTCTGAGCATTTTCTGGCGTGGTATTTTCTGTATGTAAATCAGTCCTGGAAGGCAGAACTGAACATTTTACAGTAGTGACATATTTAACTATTAAAAATTAATCTTTCTGATGTTAAGGGGGGAGAAAGGGTGGGTTTCCTGACTAAGATCTTCTGGCCAGCTCAGAAATTTCAATTATTTTTCAAATAGTCTTTTGCCTTCTCTCCCAGATGTGGAGGATTGTGAATAGAAAATCACAGTAAAAATAATTCTACTTGGAGTTATTTGTACATTAAGAAAAATAAAAACTGACATTCTAATCCAGAGACAAGGATAATCATATTCATAAACCATTTTTTACACTGGTCAAACAAATTTGTTCATTTACTTCCTTAGTTTTCCTCCTGGTAATACTCTGTTTCAGCTGTTAATACAACTAAAATTTGTGGGGAAAACTATTCTTTGCCTACTACTCTTCAGTTTAAAAATGGAGGCATTTTCCAAGCTTGCTATACTTATTTAAAGAAACAAAAAAGTACTGATGAATGTTCAGATGAAAAAGGAGAGGAGTTCCAAGCAGGCATGTATTTCTTTGTCCAGCAGCCAGGATTTCTTGGGTAACCTGGAAGGAAGCCGGATCCTGACCTGAAAGTTGCCTGTTCATATATTCAAAAGGGTAGTACTGTTCTGAGACTTTTATATAGAAGATAAAACTTTTTTTAAAAGGGAAATTGGGAATAAAGAATTCCCAATTTTTTCTGAGGAGAATTATGAAAGTATGACAGAAAGGGCCAGACGCTGGTACTCAAGTCCAGTAAAACATTAGTATCAACACTGCACAGACACAGCCCTCATGATGACGTCTTCTCTATCTATAATGGCCCAGCCTCAGCAAAAGCCCCATATCTCCTTCAAGCAGCCAAGAGGAGTCAACAGTCTGGGCTGTTGGCTGACTTGAAGGGTGTTGCAGCGGGGTTCCTGCAACCTTCCTTGGCAGACAGCTTTGGCCCGTAGAAAGAATCAGGAACAATAATCTTGATAGATGTTCGTGGATGCTCTTTATTTTCTCACAGCCTCATGGCTGGGCCCGGCCCAGACTGACCACAACAACTGCCCAAAATCATGTGAACACCCACTTAAGCACAGGATTCACTGGGTGGAGTTACATTTGAAAAGACCAATGAGGAACAGGATTTAGACACAATAGCATCAGGGAGCTTGGAAACCCTGTGTAACCCGACCATGCTTCCACTCCCAAGGCCCATCCCCCCAGGGGCACCTCCACAAAAAGGCACACCTGAACCCCTATACTCAACATTAGAGAATGAACACTAGCTTGTATTCATCTATCCTACAAAATGTTAGATGTGCGTGGCTTGGTTTTACAGGGCAATAAACAGTTCCCCAGTGATGTTTAGGAGTAGACCCTGGAAACTTCCAAACAGGTAACTTGGTCATGGTCATCTCACTTATAAAGCTAGGAGCATAAGTAGACCATTTTGTATCAGGCTTAAGTCCAGAGGACAGACCTTGGTACATTTAATCTCCTGTTACAGACTCAGGCAATAATTCCAAGCCCTGAGAACCTAATCAGATATGTGCTCATGTGGGGGAAATTCCACAGGGTTTTCTCTTTAATATCGTCATAATTTAGTCAATGAAGGAATAGTGGAACAGGAAGCAAAGCTGCCTGCTAAGAGGAAAAAAGAACCAACAAAAGGATTCCCATTTCTATATTTTGTTGAATTATCTTATTTTTTTAATTAATTAATTATTTCAGTAGCCACTTCTTCTGCTTACCAAAAAAAAAAAAAAAATCCATTGTAGCATAGACTTGAAATAATCTAGTGACTTGTAATCTACATGTTTGTTTTCTTTATTTCTGTGGACACAGAATGACATTATAAGAGTACTTTGCCTAACTTTTAGATGCAAAGAACATGGCCAGTGTTTAGCTTCCTTGCCTTTCTCTGAGTAGTTTTGCCTTGGGGTATAATCCAAAAAGTACTTTGTGTGTAATCAATCTTAATGGACTTCTGACTACATCTATAGTCTATATAGTTTTGAACTCAGGAAAGTGTCGTAAATGTTTTCCATCCACAACAAAAAAAGAAGTCTCTAGTTCACTTGGACCTTAGATTAAGTTTGAACTTTAATCTTCTGGGAATATTTGGACAGCATGTAACACTGCATGGATGTTAAAATTATCTACCATTTTGGACCTGAGCAAGAATATTTTCAGGTTACGTTGCACTCATGTGAGCCATTTTATAGACAGTGCATTAAAATTCCTGCAAATACCAATCTACTGTGTATCTTTTACCTGTTCTGCCTTTTGTACTTCATTGCCCCTCTGGTGCTAAGTGCTTTCAAATAATTTCTGACCCCCTTTTCATACCCAGAGTCTGAAGCTCTGCAGACTAACGAATAACTCTGTTGTCAGAAGAATTCATGTTTCCTGGGTGAAACTCACTACATTACTTATTTCCAAACACATAGTTCTGTTCCTGCAAAACTCATGCTGCCTTTGGAGGCGGACTTTCGAGGTGAAGCTATTCCACCTGAAATTATCCTCCCACCTATGCAGCCGCACACACACAGTCAGTTACTCATTGCAGTCTCTGGTTCAGTGCCCTGCAGCGATCACCATTGTGTCTGTATGTGTCTGTGGATAATTTTAAGGTGACTCCAAAAACCCTGCTCTCAATGCATACTTAGACCTACCAAAACATGGCATGCATGACCTAAGTAAGCAATATTTTAGCAGTTCCTCTGTCCTCCACTTGAATCAGTGAGCTGCTCTGGCTTGTGGCTCTGACCATCCCAGTGGGCAGCTGCTTGAAAGGAACCTTAACGTTACTTGTTGGCTTCTAACCCTTTTCCGCTGGGGCCTTCTCCAGGGGACTTCATGGTCCCTGTGTGGAGTAGAGTAGGGCAGGGAGTGAGTGACAGAAGAGCATTTCACAAGAAATCAAGAAAAGCCACGAGCTCTGTATGTTTGGGCTCAACACTTGAGCTAGGAGGTCTGGTGTGCAGCATGCCCAGGGCCACAAGTACAGGGGAAGCATGATCCCCAGGTCAGTGAAGAATCACAGAATCACGGAATGGGTAAGATTGGAAGGAACCATGTGTCCGGGGAGACACAATAAAGACACTCTTACACTTGCCAGGTTCAGCAGAAAGGAGGAAATGGAATGCTTTTATTTACATTATCTCATTCTTATACACGTCCCAACTCCACAAGGGATTGGAGAGCATGTTACTTCCTTCTCCATCCCACTGGAGAAGAAAGGTGCTCATCAAAGTTGTCATATCACAAAAGGAATGAAAAACAGAAAATACTGTTAAGTAAACATCGGCTATTATTTACATGAATCTGTGTGAAAAGAATCTGACTCCAAGGTTAAAACAAAAGGCTTACAAAAAACCCAGGGCAACAGAACCACAGTGGGATCATCTGTTTCACCTGACGCCATGCTCAAGCAGGGTCATCCCCAAGCCCTTGGCACAGGATTATGCCCAGATGGTGCTTGAATATCTCTCAGCCTTGTCACTGGGCAAGCACAGCAATGGACATAGGTTGGTAAAAGACTCACCATTTTACTGCCATAGTAAAGATCTGGCAATGTGATGCTCCACAGGTTCCTGACTGTTGCTGTGAACTACAGGATGTAGACCTTTCTGCAGATTGTTGGCTTCCTTAGCTGAACCAGCAGTGGTTTTCCAGTCCTGTGCTGAGCCGTGTGCCTTCCCTCTGCATGTATCTCTCCTGACAAAGACCTTTTATTTAGTTTATCAACAAACAAAATGATCAACACCGACAAAGACCTGAAATCGAAAGTGACTTGTCCTCAGTAAAGTCAGGCTCTTTTTGCTGTGAGCATAACATCTCAAATATTTAATTTTAATTTTAATGAAGTTGCTTTGCTTGAAAAAGGTCACTGCCGTCAACAAAGAAAAATGTTGAAGTTCAAAGTAGCTTGTTTGCTCAGAAGATTGGACTTTTGAATTGATGATATATATTAATAGCACTTAGTGTTGACAGTAAATACAGAGTAAGATGAAATTCACTAATTCATCCTATTTATTAGGATTCTGAAACAAATCATGGAGGCTTTCAGATAAATGTCTGTGAGGGTTAGTGGACTGGGAGCTTGTATCACCAGTGGTTTATTTAATCATAAATATTACAGTTTAAGTATTAGCGACCACTTGTTAGTGATCTCTGTGATTTTTATGGCTGTTTCTTGATCTTAAAAAGTCCCGAGCCCGAGCCAAGAGAATGGACACTCCTGCGCATTCGTGTTCAAGTTGTTTATTGTTTCTTATCTCTCAGAGTCTGGAGCAAGGACAGCAGGACCTGCTCCTCCAAAATTCACAGCAGGAATGACGCCTGAGAAGGCCGTCTGTACCTTTTTATCTCTTTCAGGAAAACCAACCAAGTTCTACAACGTATAATTATTTATCAATCTTTTCCAATTAATTTCTACCTTTTCTTAACATGACAGTGCTACCTTCACCAATGACCATCATCTTCGTCATAGCAGAAGATGGAGGGGAGAGAAGAAAGAGGAAGGGGAAGGGCACCGCCCTTTGCCCTCCATGTTAACTTTTATCCCTCATTCCTCCATAAATCTAAAACTACAATCACCCAGTGATAAGATAAGCTAATTACACACTCTCTTTCTATTTTGCATTTCATCTCTTAATGTGGGCCGCGTTCTCTGATGACACGGCTCAAGCATAGAGTTCTGTGCTTTAGTCTCGAGTTCCGAACTGTCTGGCATGGCTCCAGACCCCCCTGTACGGTCTGAGGAGTATTCTGGGCTGCCACATTTAAGTTTCTGTATTATTCTACATTTCTAGGAACTAGGAATTAATTTCATGATTTATGTATTTACAACTTTTGGAGTAAGAGTTTTCATAAAATAGTTGCTATGAAATAGTTGCTATACTTGCAAGTTGAAAAAGCAACTTTTCTTAGCTTAGGTTTTATAGAAATAGTGTCAGCAGACCCCTGTCCAGTGATTTCTGGATCCTTTAGCCACATGGTTGGATGGCTGGCTGTAGCTATGTCTTCACCTCACAGAATTTCTGCTCTCACTCTGTGTACCCTCACTAATCATAGAAGTTCTCAATGGGGACTGCAATGCAGGGCACAGAGTAAAATAAGGTTAAAATAACACATAAATCTCACAGGAGATGTTAGCAAACTGCTTTGACTATAACTAACTTACACATCAAGCAAATTTCACTTGAGCCACAGAAAGAAACTACAGTGAGGAGCCAAGTGAAAGGTTAATTGGATTGACTTTCTATATAGAAAATGGATGGCTATTACTCTAGTTACTTACAGAGGTCGTGATACAAAGAGATCATTAGATCCTGCATGTGGATGAGAAACCATTGCATTTCATCTGTTTCCACTTTAATGAAGCCAGTAACTTGTCTCTGATCAAACCATTACTTATTTTGTGTTAAACAGATGGACAAATGCTTAGCATAAGTTCAAGGTGTTGAAAACAAAATTGAGAGGCACTAAAAGGCACAAGATTCAAAGAAACCCTCCAAAAGATTAAAAAAACAAGAGAGCGTTTGAACAGTGCTCTCAGGAACATGTTGTGATTCTTGGGGCTCCCCTGCGCAGGGCCAGGAGATCCTTGTGGAACTCTTCAAACTCAGAACATTCTGTGTGATTCTTTGTATGAACTCTTTAAAAAGAACTGATTGCAAGAGTCATTCTTTGCCAAATATGGCATTATCTGTTTCCAAATCATTGACAGCACAGAAGGAATCACCTTCAATATTTGGGTATTCTAACATATAGTGTCAGAAGTATACATGATGTATAATATAGTAGATACTTGATTCTGACTGCTACAAACCACCAAATCCCACTAGAAAACAGAATGTTGGTTTCTCAAAACTCTACCTGTGATGGGATAGGGGGGAAAGAACTGCTGATATTGTGACTTCAACCTGAGTGACATAAGCATTAGTTCACATGCTGCAGGTGCTCAAACAGTCTTACAATATCTAAACATCACTACAGTCTGTTTTCGAGTTCAGGAAAAGTTACAGCCAACAGACAGAGTTTCTATATATCTTCTCTTATAGATAAGGAATTTGATCAGAGCAATAAAATTAGTAGTAGCTCAGAAGCAACAAAGGATGATCTCTTTATATTTTCTCTGATAGTAAGAAAGAAAGCAGTGCATGCCTTTGGTGTGCTAAATGTGACACTTTCATAGAGCTGGAACAAAGGATCCACCCTATACAACTTAAAATGGAACAAAACCTCATTTTAAAATAACTTCAAAATGTTAACTATATTTAATATAGAAAAAGAGAAATTTGATTCTCAAGACAGACTTCATAGCTATTTTTTCCTTCAGTCACTCTATGAACATTCTCTCCAACTAACAATCTTAACCTGCAGTTATTCAGAATAAAGCTTATTCTGAGGTATTTTCCAGATTTTGAACATAAACGTACTCATCAAATGATCACTTCTCTGATAAGTGCAGAAGGAGAAAAACCTCCCACCAACGTCAGATGTGTCAGCATGGTATCTTTTAAGACAGCTCCTCAGTATGATTCCTTTCCAGTCTATACCTCATTCAGGATGGAAATCCTCTGCTGAAGAGCTGTGTTGCTTAAAGCTTCTTCCATAGAAGACTTTCACACGATTTTTTACCACCCTAGAAGAAATTATCTTAGGGTAGTTTCTAAAGGATGATAAAATGGCATACATTGTCTCTTATGCCAATCAAAGGGCAAACTGTAGCCACTTAAGGTTCTATTTTATTTTTTTTTTATTTCAGGTTATAAAAAAACTTTAAATATTTTTGAAGCATATTTTTATAATTTAAAAAATGTCACACTTCAAATAGAGATTAATGTAAGGCAGTCCATATATGTCCATAATATGCACACGGTCAAACTAGGTGACCCTATGGGCCTTTTCTAGCTTTCAAAACCATTAACTGCAAGTATCCTCCAAAAATGCTAAAATTTCAAGTTGCAGCATCAATGCAAAAAATCTTCCACTCCACTTGGTATTTTGTGCTAGTGGTTCATACCACTAAAATGAACATCTTATTTTTTATTTGAACTTGTTTTTTTTCCATAGTCTTAGTATCGATTTTGTCAATAAATTATTGCCTTTACAGTATTAAATATTTCTGCTTTGTGAAATAAATTCTTTCCTTTAATCAAGTCACTTTTTCATCTTCATAATCTGAATTGAAGCCTTCTGATCTCCCTTTTGAGCTCTCTCTTCTTTGACTGGTTTTTGGTTTGGATGTTTTTGGGGTTTTTTGCGATCCTTTTAAATGTACAAACTCTGGAAATGGTTATGGTGATCTAATTCCAGGATTGATCAGTCCCAGCCATTGTTTCAAGACTTCATGGCAAAGGTCCATAAAAATCCATTGTTCATGATACCCTGGCAACAACTGACAGAACGAGAGGACACAGTCTCAAGCTCTGTCAAGGGAAATACAGGTTGGATATTAGGAAAAAGTTTTTCACAGAAAGAGTGATAAAGTACTGGAATGGTCTGCCCAGGGAGGTGGTGGAGTCACCATCCCTGGATGTGTTTGAAAAAAGACTGGATATGGCACTCGGTGCCATGATCTAGTTGAGGTGTTAGGGCACGGGTTGGACTCGATGATCTTGAAGGTCTCTTCCAACCTAGACATTCTGTGATTCTGTGATGCTGTGATTCTGTGATTCTGTTCTATTTCCATTATTGCTTTTTTCATGACTTATGTTCATATGGAGAAGAAAAAATCATGAGGTGGTAACTGATGTTCAACTCCCCAGAAAATCTCGTAAGATGAATAGGAACATGAAATATACTAGCAAATCAAAGTCAGTTTTTAGTTTATAGCCTAAATAGGTAGTTTTGGCATGGGATATACAGGAATCCCTTCTAGAATTGTACCTGATAGGTAGCAGTCATGAGAAACAGTTTTACCCCCTGAGACTTGGAGGTATAGGAGATGCTACATTATTCCCTTAACAGTAACATGCCTCATTATAACGCTACCCCAGGCTATACTATAATGTTTTAAGGAAAAAAGGACAAAATGCTGAGTCAGGCTCTTTTTTCTTGCCGTAAGCAGCTCTTCTACTCTTCCACAACTAAGAATGGCTGACAAATTTTGTCTGTGTCAATGAGAAAAACTCAAAAAGGGAATTAAAACTGATCTACTGCTTCTATTGTAAATCTTCTTTGATGTTACCTGCACAGTGCTGCTACACCGATCCTCTTAAAAGTTGTGTCTCAGAATTTCATCTCTTCACTGAGGGCAGTTGCCAAATTTCTTTTTACATGGCAGTTTAGCCTTTAATAATAATAAAAAAAACAAACAGTGAAGGAATTTAGGAATATTGGATTTGCCGTGCTGGATCAGTGTACTTACCTATCAAATCAAACATCCTATCCTACAGGATATGTAATGAAAATAGAGGTTACCTCATAGAAGTTACCATTATATGTGCTCTAAAGAGAGAGTGAACAGTGCCCAGTATAATAGAAATCCTACTGCAACTTGTTCTTTTGAAAGTGAGTTTTGAATACACTTAGATGTGTATGCCTTGAGCCTCAAATAATTTTTTAAAAGGGCAACAAATATTTAGTACCCTTTTGTACCTTATAATGCACCCTTTTGTGCCTTAATCAGTTTGATATCTTCACAGATAATGAAGACAGCAAGGGCAGTTGTGATCTATCTAGAGTGATTTCTTCTGTAATTTATGTTATAGTTAATTTTTTGGATTATTTTCCATTTCAAGCACAACATAACTCTCAGAAACATTTCAAAACAGAGGGGTTTTTTCACCCTTAGTCATTATATTTAGATACTTAATGAAAATGTCATTGCATTCTTTAATATAATTTGAATATTTCAAGTAGTAAAAAATTATATTAACAGTGTGATCTAAAGCAGCCTTACAAATAAATTTGTGGTGGGAAGAATAAGCAAGAACTGCGGCAGTTCCAGAAAAGTAAACATCTCTGTTGAAAGGTTTCTCTATCATGATTCTCAATATAAAAGAATACCAAACCCCCCAAACAAACAAAGAAATAAACAAACCACCACACCTCACATGGATTCAAATACTCAATATCTGTAAAATTGTTAACACAGGCATTTTTCCCATTTAATCAGTGACTTCAGTGGTAGCCCTGATATTATTCTTCCTGATGTCTCAACCTTTAGGCACAAAGGAAAAATAAAATTGTCCTCAAAGGGCTGGTAAAAATTTTCCTGGCCAAAAAGCTTCATTTCAGCTACTTTTGTCTTTCTACATTGGGTTTGGCAGCAAGGAAAATTTATGGCAACCTCTGGCTCCTTTAATTAATTTTCCATGTCAAAACTGAAAGTTAAAAATCCTGTGATTTCAACATCCAATCTAGGGAACTATTTAGCCTATAAATATTTTTCTACTCATGTGAGAAGATGTAATTTCATTGGGACTATATTTTCCATAAGAATGTGAATCTGGACTGCTAAGACTGATAAAATAAATTACCATGGGAGAGAGACACCCTATGACTTCTAATCAACAGAACTTTCTCTGTGATTCATTCAAAATGTCCCAATTTCTTTTCCTTTTTCATCCTGAAGAAAGGCATAGCAAGAAGTCACTGGGAATGCATATAAGCCATCAGGATACACTGCAATTCTACTTGTTCATATAGCATAAGAGTTCATGGAGAATTTTAATTTCTTTTTTAATATTTTGATGTCAGTAGCTGTTTCACTTGTATCTTAGGAACTAGTAAAGACAGTCATTCCCTAATAATATCCTCTGGTTTACATTAATACTCATAGTTATTCTCAAACAAAAAGAAAACTCCACAAAGTAAATCCTAAGGTCATCTTTACTTCATATCATTCCCATGGCGATCAAGTACTAAAAGGTCATTTCTAGGACAAGTGTGTTTATGAGTTAGGATACGACCTAAGTGATCTGGTGTTGTCATTTAAAGTAAATGTCATATTTGTACAATCCCATAAATCTAGAAATGTGCAAGTATAGATCTCAAGTTTGTTATGTAACTGATTTAAACACGTATCATAACAGTGAATTTAATTATCTCTATTCCTCATAGTATTTAATCAATAACTCAGTGGAGTTTTGATATCTGTTCCCAATATACATGTAAGTAGTTTTGATAGAATAGGTTATTTGTAACTGACAGATGTAGGTCTAAGCTTAAAATTAAAATAATATAGGCATTATTTTTATTGTTTTAATTTGGAGCTTTGTGTGTTATAAGATGCTTTTCTATATCCTTCATAGATGAAACAGAAAGTCGGGGGGATTGTTGTTGTTTTTATTGTTGTTGTTTTCATTGTTGTTGTTTTCAATAAATCTACCAGGAATAATGTATTTCAGCATAGTTAAAGGAAAGAAAAAAAGGCTAATTTCCAATCTAGTAGGTCTTTTGAAATGTTGAAATAAATTTAATTTAAATTGAATCTTTAGAGAATGTGGCAGGTGCATGGTTCTATATTTTATGTTGCTTTATGAAAGAAAGTTCATTCAAAATCAATAAATAGAAAAAGAACGAGAAAATGTGTGGTTTTGTTCTTTTATTTTCCTCAATCATATTTCAGAAGAAACTCTTAAAGTTGCATATCCAGTTTTACTACAGAAAATAGGAGAAATAACAACTTTGTGGATAAAGTACACTTCAGCTATGAAAATGTCCTTATCTTGAGGAAATAATTTACCATAATTTTATTTATTTTAATAGATATAATCAATTTACTTCTGCCAGGAAGTTTCAAATAAAACCCATATTTATGAATCCCTCAAATTCTTGAGCTGTTTATTGTCAAAAAATAAGGGAAATGTTTGGTGGTTGATTAGGGTCCTGGTCAATGGCAAGTTGAACACGAGTCAGCAGTGCCCTGGCAGCCAGGAGGGCCAAGCATGTCCTGGGGCCATCAGTCACAGCATCTCCAGCTGGGCAAGGGAAGGGATTGTCCCACTCTGCTCTGCACTGGGGCAGCCTCACCTCGACTCCTGGGGACCTGGCGTAGGTGCCACGGTATAAGAAAGATCCAAAGCTCTTAGAGAGTGTCCAAAGGAGGGCAACACGGAGGCTGAAGGGCCTTGAGGGGAACCCATATGAGGAGCAGCTGAGGTCACTTGGCCTGTTCAGCCTGGAGGAGACCGAGGGGAGCCCTCACTGCAGTTACAACTTCCTCATGAGGGGAAGAGGAGGGGCAAACCCCGTTCACTTCTCTGTGGTGACCAGTGACAGAATCCAAAGAAATGGCCTGAAGCTGTGGCAGGGGAGGTCTAGGTTGGATATCAGAAAAGGGTTCTTCCCCCAGAGGGTGTTTGGGCACTGGAACAGGCTCCCCAGGGAAGTGGTCACAGCACCAGCCTGGCAGAGCTCAAGAAGCATTTGGACAGTGCTCTGGGGTACATGGTGTGACTCTTGGAGATGGTGCTGCATAGGGCCAGGAGTTGGACTTGATCCAACTCACCTTATTCTGTGATTCTGTTGTAGCTGAATATTTATTAGTATAGTTGATTCAGCAAGTATTCTTATCTTCATCAAAGGTTGCTCAACTTTTTTTACTCTGTCCAGGCCACGAATGCCCACTGAGCTGGCACAGCAGTTTAATCTAGCCAAGTGAGTGTATCTCAGGTAATTTCCTCTAAGGGAGGTACAACACTGATGTTAAATTCAAAATAATCAATCCCAGCATCCTCATGGGTGTTTTTTTCTTTATATTTTCTTTCCTAAACCTGATTTAACCCAATCTTTTTTGCTTTACTTGCAAGAGTTTCAAATCAAATGCTGCAAAGGCAGTACAGGCTATATCTTGAGTTTCTGTGTATCTAGAGTTTCTGCCATAGTGTTATGACTGAAAGGTGAGCAGGCGAGGTAAGTATTCCAAACCTTCCCTTCAAGTCTAAAGCTGCATCACTAGAAAAAAGATATACTTTCTTTTTTCTTAGTAAGTTCAGACATACAGAACATTGTTGTTCTGCAACAGGAACAAAAGTGTTTCAAACTAACTCTTCTAACTGCTAAAATCATGTAAACATTCTAGCCCTGCAGAGCCTCTGACTTACTACTACTGCTGATTCCGTTGCTCAGGCAAACAGGGAATAAAAGACATTTGATTTAGGGAAAACAGCCTTTTTTCTCATTTATTTTTCTGGAAGCAATTTACTATATTTTTGTAACTTATCTATATAGTTATGTAGATGCCTAGTATGCTGAAATACCTTACTTACCAGGTTAGGTATTAAATTTATAGTAGTTCAGCACTAACAGATACATAGCAGCAACCAAATATTTTTCAGCCCTAATCTGGCAAGAGTCTTAAAACGTTTTAACTTCATAAACACCTTTTAAATTATGAGATTCATCTCATGTAGCATTCAGTTATTGATTGCATCTCAACCAGTAGTCTGGATGTCTTCTTTTTTGTCAGCATGAAGATGTCATTTTCAGAGGCCAACATGGAACTCTCTGTGTGTTATCAATGTCAGTATTTCTTCCAGCAGCTGTCTCTACTGATATCAAAGGACCCTATCCTAGATCTATTTCTATTACACAAATAACAGAATCCTGAGTTAGTTATGTCTTTCAATAGCTTGTTTACTTCCTGTTTCAATTAAAACTGTAATATAGGTAAAACCATCTAAAATAAAGAGTTTTCCCCTGCTAGGTCCTACAAATCCTCCTGCCATGCGCAGAACAAAACTCGTTGTTTGTTTCCAGTGATCCAAGATGTCTGTTTTATCCACTCTTTATTCAGGTTTTATGCAGGTTTGGAGTGTACAAATTAATCTAGAAAAGTAATCATTTTAATTGGCCCATTGCAGGTTCATCAAACAGTACCACATTCCATGTATCAGATTTCTTCACTACTCCTATCTTAAGAGTTTTCTGACTGTTACTCCTAACCAGATGCACATTATCATTATCTGACATATACTCACATATTTAAAAGGACTTTCCCAACTTGCTTCTGTCTTTCACATCTCTTTTCTTCAATACAAAACCTAAGATCAATATTTTCCAGGCCCATTCAGTTGTCTTTTTTCCCTCAGGTTTCCACAGAGGAAAATCTCTACAGGGCTTGCTTTTCTAACAGCTCTTTGTCACTGGGAAACAGGTCATCTAATCCAGACCTATTTGCCTACTAACAATTTATCCTGGGTTGCTAGATGCAGTTTCCAAAACACCTTGAGTCAAACCTGTGACAAACTCTCTAACCTAGAGCAATCTACCACTGAAGAAGATGATGAATTTAGAGATATCTTAAGGGAAGACTGGTAGAAATGTTATCCTTTGCTGTCTGTAGCAATTTTGATATTACTCAAGAAGAAGAAAAGCTACCATCGTCTTTCAGTGAAAATGGGCTACACTTGTTTCAGCAAACCTACAGAAGAAAAATCATAAAGAGAAAACACTCACTTGAGAAGGTGCAAGGACTAATGTTTAGAAGTGTACTAAGTCAAGTAATTCAGATTTGCAGGTAAGGTTCAAAGTGAAATTATTAATTTGAATATGTTGAACTAACCTCTATTTCCAGACATTCTTATTATTATGTTTCCCATCCCTCTCTTTATATTCCTGTGTTGCTGTGCATGTGGCCGTGGCTGCTGCACCCACACCTAACAATTGGTGGTGGATGAGCAGCACTCAGGGCTCTGCATTCTGACATCCTGGTCACTGCGAGTTCCTGTGCCCTTGTGGGAACTGCTTTTTGCATATGGTTATAGGTTCAAGGTTCCCACACCCGGTTTTATGCACACCCTTACGTTTATGCATATCCCGCATGGAAGATGTACAATCTCTGGAAAGTTTGGCTGCGTTCGGTATTCCATTTGTTCATTCAAATAGAACCATCCCCTGAGTTTATCCCATTGGTGTACTCTGTAGGTATGCAGTCAGTTGTGAAGAGACTTTCTATCTTCACAAAAAATCATAGTGATATACCAGATAATGGAGATATAAAAAAATAATCTTCTGTGTCCTGTATCTAGTCCAAAACCATAGAAGTGTGAAAAGCAAAGAAGGAACAATTGTAACCTTAAAGAAATCCCTTGTGCCCTAAAGCTCCTATGACATGCTCACTCAAATTAGTATAATTAACATTGAAAACTCACTTCTTGTATTAATGCATGGTTCTATTTAGCAGCTTTTCATTATCAGTCTCTTATGCTAGATTGAATATGCCATTGATTTTTCTGATGGGAATGCAAGCTAAATCTCTGAAAGCGTGCCCTGGATTTCATATTTTGAGTATAGACTTCAGTTGATATTTAAAATATACCCAACCCAAAGTCTTTCCACATAGTGATGATTTGTGAGAATTCTTTTAAATTTACATAGCAGGATTAGGATTTGAACTAAAAGCTGTTTTCATGTAGGTGATCTCACAAGCAGTTATCAGCTCTGTACTTAAATGCACTGAATTCCCAGCAAGAGATTTTTTGCTGGCCTATATTCTAAAGTAATGGTTTTTTTCTTATTCCACTCTTTATTTTGAGGTAATTGGACACTTGTGAAGGTATTCTTTTTTACCAGTAGGGAAGCTAGTCCATTATACAGTTGATTTTAATGAAAAATACATTCATTTCTGATTGATATTGTTCTCAGAGTGAAGGCACTGTTCCAAACCATTGATTTGATTGATATGAATTATCCATTTGTGTTGCCTGTCTCACTCCAGTGACTACAGAGGGGGCCTACCTTACAATGTTCCTCTAACTGAGGTGTCTCAGAGAGGTGGCTTAATTAGAGGAGTAAAGTCATATTATAGCATTTTCCACGGCACCTCTCTGTAGATGATTAATGTTTGTTTTGAGTAGCACTTTCAGATTGACACAAAGGTTTGACCTTCATTTTGTTAAATGAGCACATCAAAGGACTGCTATATTTCAAACCTTACTAGTGAGGAACAGAAAGAGGTTAGGAAACACAAACTGAATTCCATCCACATAAGTGGAATCAATGGAATTCAACTAAAGTATCCAAAGTTGCAGTTCTACTGCTTCCATTCAGCTGTCATATCTCTGGAGGCTGCTATATGCTCTAAGTACTCTCACTTTTTCAAAATGCATGGATATGTTACCATTTTGCTTCTAGACATACACATTAGGGTTGTCATGGTCAAGCAATCCAGTGCTTATCTTTGCCTATCTCAACTGAGGCCTTCAGCCAAGTAGCTGAAGCAGTAGAAGACCTGCTTTGAAACTCAGCTCAAAAGGCAACAGCAACATTACACTATTCCTTTTATAATTAAGTACTGTAAAACCCTGAAGTCGTAGATGGTCACATCTCAGTGCACAAAGCAGATAAAACATGGAAGAAGCAAGTAAAGAGAAGTTTTTCATACAGTAAATATGTGAATTAAGTGTTTTTATCATAGTATTAATTGCAAAATAGCTGAAAGGCACAGGATAATGTCAAGTTATAAAATGTGTTTGTTTGATTTGAGTTTTTTCTTTCTGAATAACAAGCTAACAAGCAAAAAACCCCCAAAACAACAACAACAGAAAACAATAAACCAACAAAACCCCAAACTTTCTGATTTACTTGTGTTGTGGGGTGACTTTATGCTGTTGTATCCCCTATCACCACTCTATGCCCAGACATGATTCCTCTGTCTTTTTGTGCCTTTAAACTGAGCCAGGGAGAGGAGAGAGAAGAAACTGAGCGAATTTTTCAAAACAGTTTGTGCTTCAAGGATGCAGAGATTAGCTGCTGCTTCTGCTGAGGGGCAAGGAAGTACCCTTCCTGCTTTTCAGGGTTTTTTTCCTTTGGCTCTGTTTCTTCGGAGAGAGAGATGGAAAGAGTTTTTTTTCTGGGACTTCGGTTTTTCCCTTCCTCTCTTCTGGACTGTTTCAACATCAGAACACCAGAACTCACTGGGAAAATTTCCACCTTAGGCCCGGAGGGGGGCCCAGACCCAGTTCTGAGGAGGTGGAGAGAGACTACACCCACAGAAGGACTCTAAAATCTATCATGTTTCTCTCCACAGCGAAAGGTTTTATTATTCAGCATTATTATTCTTTTCCTGAGTGTTTGTTAAAAGAAATAGTTTTTATTTTCTCTTTCACATTCCTCCAAGGAAAATATTTTTTTCCCCCGAACCTAGTGGTGGAGAGGCGGCTATAACCTGCCTCCCTTTGAGGAGACGTTCCTCTTGGACATTTTCCCTAAATTTGGCCAAAACCATCACAACTTGCCTCTTCTTTGTCATCTTTGCATTGTGTTGTGTCTAATGCAATATTCATTATGGAAAATGCACTTCTGGGAAGAGTTTTGTTATGTTTATCATAATATTTGAGTGACACAACTTGGATACTGCATTAGTCCTTTGGGAATACTCAGGTGGTTTTACAGAAAGCTACTAGTTCATCCTGTGTCTATTTTAATAAGAGATGACAAAAAGAAAAGAAAAAGAATAGACAGCTACTCCTGTGATTTTTATAATTACCGACAAAGATTATACTAAACTGTCTGATGTGTATCCTGTTTCCTTATCATCTTTTAGCCTTACAGCAGGATGGCCATCAGAAGTTTGGAAGCAATGCCCGTCCCTTTCCTGTTGTGGTGGAGTACATGGGAATTCACTGCTAGACAGTGAGTTGCAAGAGGTTAGATAAGAACTGAGTAAGATTTGTAGCTAAAATAAAGAAATAGTGAGCATTGGCTAAGGCTTATCACATAGTACCATAGAATGATTTGGCTTGGGAGGAGCCTCTAAAGATCATAATCTAGTCCAGCCCCCTGCGATGGCCAGGGACATCTTTCACTACATCAGGAAGCTCAAAGCTCCACCCAACCTGTTCTTGAACATTTCCAGGGATGGGGAATCCACACCTTCTCTGGACAACCCATTCCAATGGTTCACCACCATTATCCTAACAAACTACTTCCTTATGCCTCATCTCAGTCTATCCTCTTCCAGTTTAAAACCTGTGCCTTCTGTTCTGTTGCTACAGGTCTTGATAAAAAGTCCTTCTTTATCTCTCTTATAAGCCTCCTTTATATTTTGAAAGCATACAATGTGGTCCCCCTGACACCTTTTCTTCTGAGGGCTGAACCACCCAAACTCCTTCAGCCTTTTGATACAGGAAGGGTATTCCAGCTCTTTGACTATTTTCTCAGACCATTTCCAACAGGTCCATGTCTTTCCCATATTGAGGACCCTGGAGCTGGATGCAGTGCTGCACGTGGGGTCTCACAAGGGCAGAGCAGGGGTGCAGAATTGTGTCCCTTGACATGCCTCTTTTTCTGCATCCCAGAATATTGTTGTCCTTCTGGGCTGCAAGTTCACATTGCTGGCTCATATCCAATTTTGACCCAACAGTATCCTGAAGTCCTTCTCTTCAGTGCTGCTTTTAATTCAGTCATCATCCAGTGATGAATTGATAGAGTGTGGGCAGTGTGGAAAAGGGCTGGTTCAAAATCCATCAGAATAAGCACAGACCTTTTTTATTAGTGTCATTTAGATTTGGAATAAACTCACAGCTCTTGACTCAACCTCTTGACTGGTGTATTCACTGTAATAATAAGGGTTTCATAATTTTTATATTAATGATGTTCTTAGGTGATCAAACTACAGCTGTATACAGAACCTTCTTATAAAGTCTCTACAGCTGAAGATTCTAGAGAAAAACTTGAAACCTAAATAAGAATAAAGAATTATTTTTATCTGCTATCTTGATTAAAATACTTAGTAAATAAAATATTTTGCTTTGACAGATTAACATAAAACTACAGCAAATCCTAATTCAGAGAATCTGCAGAATAATCAAAGGTTACAAAAATATCTGAAATTAAAAAGGAGTTGGAGATTGTCTTTCTCTTTCCTCCACATGCTCTCAATGAGCATGGATGTCAATTACAAAGGTAATGCTGTGATATTTAAGGTTGAAAGGGTTTTTCTAGTACATACTGCTCAAAGCATTATTCTCCAGAAAACAAATTCCTATGTACCTACTGTGTGTAACTCAATCAAGCACTTCCTGACAAGGTGCAAAGAGACAGTGTTTTGATGTTTCCTCCCCTGGAATATATTTTTAACAGATTTTTCTCTATTTCCTGTGTGTAGATTTTTTAGGTTTGATGCTTTATCCTTTGTGAAATGTCCTGCCCTTTCTGAATTCCTTTAAATCCTATAGTTATTCCATATAACTGAGATATCTTCTTTTAATCCTTTAATCTTCTATTGTCAATCACACCATTTGGCTTTGATGTGAAAAATACTCATAAGTCACTTAAAACATGGTTCAATCATTATGTCAACTGACCATGTTTTTATTTATATGTATGAGGCTTTTTTTTTCTTTAGATGTGTTCAGTCTTCCTTTCCAAATTCTTACTTTTTCTAATAATGTTACAAACTCTCTCACAATGCGAGACTTTTTCATTGCTGTGAAGTCTTTGTGACTGAAATGTAATATGTGAAATACATTTGTCTGTCAAAATAACAGCAGTCACTCAAACATCTCAAGGGATATATAATTGGACATGTGATACTTTCAACTTATGACACAGTTTCAACCACCCTAGGTGAGCACTGAACCATTTTTAGTCTTTTTTTTTGTGTCCTAGATTGGTGGTCTCAGTTCACTTCTTAGACCTCATGTGAGACAGCATTGTGGTACACTTAGCGATAGCTTCAGCTGAAAAGAATTGTGTTACCAATCATAGAAATAAGAATGTGTTGTTCACATCTATTTTACAAAGTCACAATGGCTTCACATCTGGGACAGGACCTCTGGTTTTGGACTTCACACCGCAATACAACTATCTCCTTCTTGTGTAAAAGTTTGTTTGATAAAAAGCGCTCTTCCAACTGAAGGAAAACTTTTCATGTACAGCATCTACAGAAAAACTCCACAAAAGTAGCCACTAAAGCTTACAAAAATTCATGAGTATGACCTTACATACATATGTAAACTGATACTTAACAAAGAGTTAATGGAAATAACTATTGTTTTGAGGAGGTAAGACGAGGATTCTACACAGGGAAACTAGTGCTTTGTCTGAGACCCAGTGTAAAGAACCTGAGAATGTTAGTGAAGCCCAAACCATAACAGTTTAAATCTTAAAGCACATACAGTGTCATTTTAATAAAATAACAAATAAAAAGAAATTATTACCTTGTGCATTGAAGTTACATATTATGCCTGCAAGGTCAAAATGAAAACTGTATTGTCCTTACATACTACCATAAGAATTCCTGGTACTTTAGCTAATCTCTTTTTCTTCTGAAAAGTGAAGAGATTTACTTATCTGACTGTACACCACTTTGCTGTAGGACAGCTTTTCCTACTGAATGTATAATAGATAGAAATAACCTCAGCTATCCTTAGGTATTCAAAAGTGAAATGTCTGAATTTCAACTAGGCACCCTTGGATCCCTTTGTACTCTGAAGCACAAATCATGTTGCGTGATCCAGACACGTAAGGGTGAGATGAATCACCCTACAAAGGTGCCCATTTTTCTCTGCTGCTGTAGTCTTCATTGTCTAACTTTTAAATGTATAAATTAAAAAAGATGGGTCCACTCTAACTCAGTTTGTTGCCATGTTTATAGGTCATAAGTAGACTTTGCATTTTGTTGCTTATTCTGCAGCCAAATCAAAACAAATGATAACTTAACAGCACTGAATTTTGTAAAACACTTGGTTGTGCTTAAACCACTGGTATTCGCCATTTCCTATATGTCTGGAAGTTGCATCATTTCCTGTCCTCAAATTACTTTGTCTTCAGAGGGGAAAAAAAAGTGCAATTATTATTAATGGTTGTATTTAGGTGTGGTAGTCTTTGAGCAGACCATTAAGACAACACTACTAAGAAAGGGATCTATTGTAGAGCAACTATCAGGCTCCTTTTTATGTTTTCCTTTTTTTTTTTCTTTCCCCTGCTCTCCCTACAGGTTTTTCATTCAAAATGTCCCTTCATAAATATTTCTCAAATATTTCCCTTATTCAAAGCAAAAGCAATGCATATTTAAGTCTCTAAAACCAGCTTAAAATTGTTTTTTTACCTTACTGTTCCTTGTGTCCTTTGTTACCACTCTAATGGTCTCTGGAGAGATTGTCTAAAAAATAACCGGAGCTGAGTAATATTTGTTTCTTTGATTATGTTTCAGTCCAATACGTAATGAGTCAAATGCATCACTGTCATGTTTATCTTACAATATTTAAAATGAGCTTTGGCTTTCTCTTACCTGCCTCACAAAGCATTAAGGGTGGCCAGTCTCTCAAATTTGCTTCCAGAGTGTTGCAGATTTTCTTTAAATTTATCTCTATTTATTTATTATCTATGTTCTTCTCTGCTCATTCTACAGCTGTGGGTAAAAACTCCCCCAAACCTCAGACAAGCTACTAAGATTTTAAAATAAGTAGAAGGTTGCTGTTTAGTTCATTATAACTAGTATAAATCTGAATACAGATAAATACGAATTATGTCTTTCTAAATTTCCTAGCAAGTTTGAGGGAAAAGGAAGCATGTTCCCCCATATTTGCTTATTGCTGGTGTTTGTTAAATTTTGCACACAAAAATATCTACATAACATTTGCTGCTTAGTAAGACACATCTTAAAACATGGTCACAGAATAGTTTGAGAATGCAAGCCACCATCTAATTGCTTGCTTAACACGATCCTTGTCATAACACAAAAAACCATCACAGAAATTCTATTGTTTGAGCATATGTCTTCAAGCTGGGGAAGTATAATCAACCTATTAGGGAAGTATTAAAGCCGTACCATTTCTAGTGATTCAATGGGATTCTAAGCCTGTACTGCAATAGTTTATTTTCTTGTTCATGTCCTAGCATTTATTGTCTTTCTTGGGTGGTAAGTATACAGAGTAAGGTTACAATGCACTATTGAAATGCTGCTATTTCTAAAATGCATCTTTCATGAAACTGCAAATGGCATATTTTCATTAGTTTTTAAAAAATGTCTATGCATAAAACTCTACTGAGATTTATCTGATTACCTGACAACCTCATGTATTACCTCTCTACCTTCCTTTAATTTATACTTTCCTGCCATTTCCTATGTATATTGAGAGACAGGTTATTTTTAAATATATTTGTATTACCAGCCTCTTTCAGCACTGATAATTTTCACCCAGAAATATTCCCACAAAGCTCCTATGTTTACATGTCATCTAATTCTAAAAATGTGAGGAAGCTCTCTGTTACTGCATTGGTAAGAAAAATATTTTATCCTTTTCAAAGATGTTGAAAAATAATAACACAATAAAACAAAACAGAAAATCTCGTATGAATCCTAGCTGTCACTATTTGTATATTGTAGTACCCAGTGGCTTAAGAACCAGTTAAGATAAATGAGGTAAATATACGTATAAAAAAATCCGAAGGAACCCAAAGATTTAAAAATCTGAACAGCTGCATATAGCAGTTCCTTCAGTAACAACTGTTACTTTATTTACTCAGAAAAATCATCTAGACACTAGCTTTATAATATTTTAGTTCTCTGCTGTAACCTAGGTATGACCATACCTTTTCACAAGAATTTTAACTATCTAAAAATTAAATGCCAAATACAATTCCTTTTTAAGCAAAAACTGTTTTAAATAATTTTGAATAATCCGATTGCTGGTTTTATCCTAGTTTAATCCATTGGTTTAATCCATTAACCACCTCTAAGGTGTCTTCTTTAACCCTATGTCAACCAAAACCAGCATATTTTCTCAAGTTAAAATTCTAATTACATTTACACTGTGAAGTTTGGGACATGTCTTAGAGTGCTATAAAGGGAAAACAATGAATCTTTTCTCTATTGTGAGTTATACATTATGAATCCCTGATAGTAAAATCAGCAGAATATGAGCAGAGTTATTTACTAGCAACAAATCAGTGTCCTAGAATACAAACCAGAGACATAAGACTAATAAAGGGAAGCCATAAAATTCAGTAAGACTTTGAACTTGCTTTTCCCTGAAAATGTCTGCATATTGCATGTACACTCTTCAAGATATTTTATTTGCTTTTAGAATACTAAATGTCAGTCTCTGCCAGATATTGTGATAAATTCTCTAGATTTGAGCTTTTACACAACCTTCTCTTAAAATATTTAAAAGTTAATTCAGAGGCTTAAACACTTATCAACCTATTCTACAATGAATTTAGACAGGAATGCAAAGAAACATTTGTCACTTTTTCTGCCATAGCTTCCTTTTGTGGAGAAATAACTGGCAGCTTTCTTAGCTGTTCAGTTCTTTCTGTACTAATAAGGAAACTGATTTGCTATCTCTTTCTCTGCATGCTTATTTTAAGTAAGAATGCTAAACTTGCTTCAACTGAAAGAGAAAATGCCTATAAATCATATTAAAAATATTTTCTATATGTAACTTTCTGTTTTCCTTCTATCAGATGTAGACAATCTGCAAGTACTGTCTTGCACAGTCCAGCCAGGAAGGTATGCAAGTAGACAAAAATAAAGTTTCAATAAACTCGTATCAGCAAAGACACAAGAAGGCCATGCTGGCCGAAGAGCCAAAAAAAAGAAAGTATTTGATGTATGAACACAAAATATGTGAAAGAATGCATTAAGCTTGTCTATCTCTCTCACTATGACTACTTAGCTGCTGGCCAAATTTTTACTGGTGCTATAATACCTGGAGACAGGACAGTTTTTACATTGTAGTAGTGTAATACTATTTACTTTATGCCTACATGCAGCAACATACAGGTGTTGCTTTTAAGGGTTGTAAGTAAGTCTAATTGTCCTCCACAGCAATAGCACCAACAAAAACATATGCACATAATCTTCTCCTTTACATAAGCAGCAAGTGTTAAAGAAGCAACTCGATTCAACTATAGGTTCTGACTCAGAGCCTTTAAGCTGCTGCTAAGTAAAAAGGCAAGAGATTTATGAGCTCCCTTCCACCTTCCTCAGTAGCTTACAAAAAGACCAGGGACAGGAAATCAGTGCTATGGCCAGTTGATGAAAGAAGTGTGCCTTCTGAACCTCTCCCTTTTCTTCTCTTCCTTTTGGGATAGAGGGAATCTTCAACATGTGTAATTCATCGCTAATATCTGCCATTCCAGATGCCTTTCAGGATGCTAAAATAGCTAATGGAGCTCTTTTGACAGAATAATTCTTCCTGTGCCTGTTACTGGGCAGATGTTTGGGGCACAGAATTAGGGCCAGTGGAGTTTTCTGTGTAATCTCTGAGCAATTCACTGTTCACAAATCCACACTGTTTGTAACTCTATAACATCTCACAGATATCCAGTTTGTCTCTTTGAAAATTCTTAAATTTAACTGATGAAAATTATCACAAAAATAATAACAAAAGTAGTTTTTCCAATAAATCAACCTGGGAAAAGGTAGATTTGCTCTAGTGAAACCAAAGAGAAAAGTACATACTGGTGTTAAAATTCTGCTCAACCCTGAGAGTCTGGTGATAGCAGCTGAAATGCTCAGCTACTCTCTGCCAGGAGCAGAGCTTGAAATCTCTCAAGGGCTTTCAGTTTCTTCAGCAGCCCTTCACAGACAAATTCACCATGTTCTGGCAATTTACTACCTTCTCCTTATCAAGAACTAAGTCAGCAAGAGGAGGGGAATTAATCTAATATATAACTAAAATAGTAATTTAGGCTAATCTTTTGAATAAAATGTAATTTTCTTACTAGCAAAAGTATGTAGGTATTTTGATAGGGTTTTACGAGTGACTGAAGAGGCTGAATTTTGACTGGCTAAACACTTTGTGCCTGCACACCCAGGATGTAACTGTTATTCTGGAAGGTATAAATTGTCCAGAAAGTGTGTTATTAAAGGTATAGAAATCTCAGATACCCTGGTGCTCTTCCTCTGCTTTCATAATAAATTAAGAAGCAATTAAATGAATTTTTAATTAATCATAGCTGGAACAATAGGATCCTCTTGCCAAGGGGCAGACCATTGTGACAAAGTCTGAATGGAAGCTCAGCCATGTGGTCTGAAAGGTTTCCTCTGAGACTTTTTGCAGTTGTGATGGCTTTGGCAATGTCTTGATTACAGTTGACTACCTGAGTATTTGTGGGATGAACCAGAAAGCAAACTGACAGGCAGATACACAGTGTGAATTTGGTCCTGAGAGAAATGAGAACTCCTTTCAGCACAAGACTGTTTGGAAAGACAGTCTTAATTTCTAAACAAGGGAATTTTTGAGTTTTCTTCTTTTTTCAAAAGTATATGTTACAAGCTTCCTAACAGCTTCCTTATTCTTCTATGACAGAAAACTATGATAGAAAGCTTTTGTGCTTATCCTTGCTAGCAGAAAACCCTCCTCCCTCCTCAGCCTCTCTGTCAGCCATTCTCTAAGCACCCAATTTGGTTAGATGGAAGGGCATAGAATTTCTGATTGGCTATCCTGCAAATAATCCACATGGACTCTAGCCACTGAAAAAGTGCTCCAAAAGCATCTTCAGCTTGGCTTAACATGGTTTAACATGGTGAAGCCGTGGCCCAAACCTAGCCAGGGTTTAAAAGAAAAAAACAAAATAAAAAACCCCCACACTTCACAGAGTGAAAGTAAAAGATACCATCCTGAAATAAATAAAATTATAAAACTAGTTCTTTTATTTTGAAAGCATGTATCTAGAACAGATGCTAAACATGCTGCTAGAGACAAAGGGTTGGCCGCCTTTCTACTCTGCTCTTAGATGATAGTTTCAGTGCAGTCACAAATATAAAACTCAGATATTAAACTGAATATTAATGAAAGCTGATCAGTTTTAGGCTTAAAATAGACCATTTCACAAAGCTGAATTTCTAATTTCTTTAATTTTAAAAGGTAAGAAAATCTTATGAAGGCGTAGAATTTGATTAAAATAGATTTTTTTAAGGTTAAGATATCCATTTAAAGTTCCC
>VYXC01001555.1:193578-212857 GCA_013397175.1 Platysteira castanea | reverse complement strand
TATATATATATTTATATATATTTTAGTAAAAGAACTGTTATTCCTATACCCCATATCTTTGCCTGAAAGCCCCTTAATTTCAAAATTATAAAATTTGGAGGGAGGGGAGTTGCATTTTTCCATTCCAAGGGAGGCTGCTGCCTCCTTAAGCAGACACCTGTCTTTCAAACCAGGACAATACTAAGCTTTATTAGGATAGGACTAGTGAAAAATAAAAACCTAAATCAAAAAACAAACCCAGTATTTTTACTGAATGTGCCCTGAAATAAAAAAGATCAATTATATTCCATCTAAAAATTGCAGGTATTTTAGGTTATAACTGGAAGAAGGAACCAACAGAATTAACACCATTCCTCTCGAAAGGAAAAACTTGTTGGCTGGTCTTGCTGCTACTTCTGCTTCCCATGTGGACATGACCAGGAAAGCTGGAAGAAATGCACCTGAAAAGTTCCTCCTGGGTAGATATGACTCCTGTGCTGTTTAAGAGCAAAATACCTGTTATTGACATGATTTCACCTCTAGAGCATGTAAAAGAGCAAAGACAAAGGAGTAGCCTTAAGTTCCTCATGTGGGATGCAAAGTAAGTGTATCAAAAGAACCAAATAACAAGAAACACCAGAATATCATGTAGACATATTGTAGCAATAACTGGTTTTATATATGTATGTGCGTACACAACAAAAAACTGAATCATATCATAGATATTGCTGTCGCAAAGGCTTTGTGTAAGTTCCTCATTATCACAATTTTTGCCACATTACCAATAATGCATATTCATTGTCTCTTTCTTGTTCCACAGGATAGAATAGGCTTAGATTGTTCCATGATGTGATTTGTATCAACACTATTTATATGGAATGGCCCTCTCCACTCTGAATGTTGTTTCTTTGATATGTGAACTGTCTGTGCTTGAATTATCAATGTTGAGGGTTATCAAGAGGCTTAACTGTGATTTGAAAATTTATAATGTAAATAAAATCACAATGAGTCGGTATAAAACAGGTGCTTGAATTATGAGTGGAAAGCTATTTAACTTGGAAATTTTATGTGCCAATGTATTGCCTATAAAATGTATTGTTCCAGTATTATACGTGATGCNTCTTATGAAGGCGTAGAATTTGATTAAAATAGATTTTTTTAAGGTTAAGATATCCATTTAAAGTTCCCTTTACACATGATGAAGAAAAACATAGCATGAACCATTGAATGGATTCACAGATAAGATGGAGAAGGAATCTGTTCTTTTTCCTGGGAGTAACTGAGAAAAGGATCTCTGAATATTGAGTAACTGATAGAATAATTTAGTGTAGATTAAATGCAAAAAAAGAGTAAATGGGGGAAAGATGAGTAAACATCCACATAGTGATGGTCCTGCAAACTCAAGGATGAAACCTTTTCATTGTAATTGGTAATTCTATTGAAATGCTAGTTCAGTGCTCAGTACTGGCCAGAATACTTCTCATAGTTTATAGTGTAAGATAGGCCCCCCAAAAAATATATAATATTCTTTACCATTTTCATGAGCTGCTGAGACCAGGTGGGGTGGTGCTCCCTGCCTCCTCCCTCTGGACTATTTTCTGTTAATGGGCCCATCAAGATAAGTGGCTCCTGATTATCTCCTGTTAATGGCCCATCAAGGCCTTGCCCTATGACTCACCATCCCATTGTGAGATGCTCCGCCCAGGGGGAAGGACGCAAGCATTCCCACCAGAATAAAGTCTGGGGTTTTGGAGCAGCAAGGCAGAGCTTTTTTCCCACTGAGGAACAGCATTACCAGTGGATTCCCAGAGGACCAGAGCTCCCTAACCACCACCAGACCTCCAGAGAAGNTAATTTCAAAATTATAAAATTTGGAGGGAGGGGAGTTGCATTTTTCTATTCCAAGGGAGGCTGCTGCCTCCTTAAGCAGACACCTGTCTTTCAAACCAGGACAATACTAAGCTTTATTAGGATAGGACTAGTGAAAAATAAAAACCTAAATCAAAAAACAAACCCAGTATTTTTACTGAATGTGCCCTGAAATAAAAAAGATCAATTATATTCCATCTAAAAATTGCAGGTATTTTAGGTTATAACTGGAAGAAGGAACCAACAGAATTAACACCATTCCTCTCGAAAGGAAAAACTTGTTGGCTGGTCTTGCTGCTACTTCTGCTTCCCATGTGGACATGACCAGGAAAGCTGGAAGAAATGCACCTGAAAAGTTCCTCCTGGGTAGATATGACTCCTGTGCTGTTTAAGAGCAAAATACCTGTTATTGACATGATTTCACCTCTAGAGCATGTAAAAGAGCAAAGACAAAGGAGTAGCCTTAAGTTCCTCATGTGGGATGCAAAGTAAGTGTATCAAAAGAACCAAATAACAAGAAACACCAGAATATCATGTAGACATATTGTAGCAATAACTGGTTTTATATATGTATGTGCGTACACAACAAAAAACTGAATCATATCATAGATATTGCTGTCGCAAAGGCTTTGTGTAAGTTCCTCATTATCACAATTTTTGCCACATTACCAATAATGCATATTCATTGTCTCTTTCTTGTTCCACAGGATAGAATAGGCTTAGATTGTTCCATGATGTGATTTGTATCAACACTATTTATATGGAATGGCCCTCTCCACTCTGAATGTTGTTTCTTTGATATGTGAACTGTCTGTGCTTGAATTATCAATGTTGAGGGTTATCAAGAGGCTTAACTGTGATTTGAAAATTTATAATGTAAATAAAATCACAATGAGTCGGTATAAAACAGGTGCTTGAATTATGAGTGGAAAGCTATTTAACTTGGAAATTTTATGTGCCAATGTATTGCCTATAAAATGTATTGTTCCAGTATTATACGTGATGCTATACGTCCATTCTCTAACTAAGTATGTTATGCATAAAATAAACAAGTTCTTATGATACTAAAGCAACACCCCCAAGATTCAAATGTCAGAATATAAAGCAAATATAGACGAATTCCATCAAAAAATATAGTCACCCAGAAGGAAGTAATTCAGATGAAGCTTCTGCATAGAAATAAAAACAAGTGTAAATCATGTGATATTGTTTTGCATTGCCCCTTTCAGCTTTAATCACCCATAGCAATGAGAGGTGGCAGATGAAAATGTAGTGAAGTGGAACTAAGAGGCTATAGCTCTCTCATTGATCCTGCTTGATACGGTCTGTCTGTCCAGGATTTCTCAATGCCAAAAAGCCAATTAACAGTAGTAATAATTTTGAATGTGCTGCATGGCTCCCAGAAATCCTAGGCAGCTGTTCATTGCATGTACAAGCTGAAGATCTGCAGTATGTTTAATCTGTTTTTGTATTATTGTGAGTTCTCTGCAAATGTATAGTCGGCACCCTGTGCACACACAGCCCTTGTTAGGAAATAGGACACACACCCAAAGTTCTGTTCAGGTTTACCCAGACTTAAAATCGTCTTAGAACGTGTGCTTCCATGTCATGTGCTGCCATGTCTAGGCAAGCATCAAGGTACTTGTGTTCTGGGTGACTGGCAAACATACAAGGTCATAAGAGGCAGGATAATTTGTTTTGTTTATTGCTGTCTTCAGCTACCTAATGGAAGGGCACAGGAAATGGATCCGCACTTTTCTTGAAGGCACACAGTAGCAGGAGAAAAGGTAAAAACCACAATTTTGAGCAAGGAAAATTCCTCTTAGATACAAGGAATTATTTTACTATGTGGAGAGCAAAATATTGGAGCAGGCTGCCCACAGGCATTGTGGAATTTACATCATTAGAGATACTCAAGACTCAGCTGAGCAATGTCCTGAGCAGTCTGACCCATTGAGCCTGCTTCAAGCAGCAAGCTGGGTTGGATGACCTCCAGAGGCCCTTCTCATTTTACATAATTTTGTGAGTCTATAAATTGCCTGAAAGAGACTGAAATTGGCTGCTGTTTCTAAGCCTGAAAGTCACGCGCTATCACCTTGTCATCTAGATAGTGTCTTTGCTATTGCTTATCATAAAATAAATGCAATACAAAGCTTCTGTTCAAGCTTTTGTTTATCCCTTTCCCTTCCAACAAGGCAATAATTTATTTCAGAGACTCACTTCATCCTGATAATCATCCCAGAGTTATATTCCTCTTCTTTCTTTTGTTGTTTCCAAGCTCATCACCAAGCTCATCACACCTGTGTCACATTCCAGGCTTTTTGTTCAAATAAAATCTGTTCCACTAGAATTACTGTGATATGAAGTTCTTAACATTTTACAGTTGATTTGGATTTAATTGATTATATTTGTATAAATTAGCATTGAAAAAATTATTTTAATTAGGAGTTTTAGAAGATCAGTCCTTTTTTATTGATGCAGGCTTTTTAGAAAGGACAGGCAGGAGAGATGAGGAGGCAGTGTAGCCCTTTATGTCAGTGACCAGCTGGAGTGCAGGGAGCTCTGCCTGGGGATGGATGAGGAGCCAACCAAGAGCTTATAGATCTGTAATAAAGAGAGGGCGTGGACAGGGGACATTATAGTGGGGATCTGCTACAGGCCAGTTGACCAGGAAGAATGACTGGATGGGGCCCTCTAGAGACAGGTAGGGGCAGACCTATATTCCCAGGCCCTGGTCTTCATGGGGAACTTCAACCACCCCGACATCTGTTGGAGAGACAACATAGCAGGGCATAAGCAGTCCTAGAGGGTCCTGGAAGGTGTTGAGGGTAACTTCCCACAATTTGGGTGTGTTGGTGGAGGAGAAGCTCAATGTGAGCTGGCAATATGCATGTGCAGCCAATCTTACCCTTGGTTTCATCAAAAGCAGTGTGGCCATCAGGTTTGAGGATGTAATTCTGCACCTCTACTTTGCTTTCATGAGACCTCACCTGGAGCACTGCATCCATCTCTAGGGTCTCCAACATATGAAGGACATGGACCTGCAGGAGTGAGTTCAGAGGAGAGACATAAGGATGATCACAGCAGGGTTAGGGCACCTCTCGTGTGAAGACAGGGTGAGACAGCTGGGATTGTTCAGCCTGGAGAAGAACAGGCTGTGGGGAGATATTAAAACACATTCCAGTACCTAAAGGGGTCTACAACAGAGCTGGAGAGTGACTTTTTACAAGGGCGTGTAGTGACAGGACAAGGTGAAATGGCTTTAAACTGAAAGAGGGTTGGTTTAGATTAGATATTGGGAAAAAATTCTTTACTGTGGGAGACGTGAGGTCAAGCCTACTACCATGGCTAAGTAGAAAAGGCTGTAGCAATGAGACACAGCTGAATTAAGGGTACAAAAGCACACTGCGAGCTCATAGCACTCTCACACACTTGCGTTAGGGCAACGCAACAAGTTCAGCCAGCTGAACTGTTCCCACATGACCAGCCCGCTCGGACCCAGAGCTCCAGGACTGTAAGTATTTTGTCCCCTGTCCTCGGCCCTCAAGCCTATTACCATGGCTTCGGCCCCCACAGCTCTCAGGAGCCCCCTCGGCTACGGCCCCCTCTCTGGCCACTCTCGGCCCCCTGTACTGTCTCTCGGCCTCTTGGCCCCCTCAGTGATTGTAATGTCTCTCACAGCCAGCCTTGGCCCCCTCAGTACTCTCCCGGCCAGCCGTGGCCCCCTGTGAGGTAATACCCTTCTCACAAGAAACACAGAAGGGGGAGAGCAAGCTTATTACCACGGCTAAGTAGAAAAGGCTGTGGCACCGAGACACAGTAAGGGTACAAAAGCACGCTGTGAGCTCATAACACTCTTACACATTTGGGCCCCCTGGTAGCCTCACATACGGCCCCCTCTCCGGAGCACAACGCTCCCCCACGGGTCCCACGGCTCACAGGAGCCCCCGGCAGCATTGGGGCAACGCAACAGTGAGGCACTGGAATAGGCTGCCCAGGGAAGCTGTGGATGCCTCATCCCTGGAAGCATTCAAGGACAGGTTGAATGGGACTTTGAGCAACCTAGTCTTGATATAGGTGTCTGCCCATGCCAGAGGGCTTGAAGTAGATGATCTTTAATGTCCATTTCAATATAAACCATTCTATGCTTCTATGATATGATACAGAACTGCTTGGTGGATTTTTTTTTCCCAATAGTTTTATTCATTCAAAGTGATTATTACAAATATATTTATTTGTTTCAGATAGTAAGAATGCACATATATGGAGTATCCTAATAAATCTACAGCCAAATATTAGCAGAACAACTCATCGATTTGCCTTCATTAACATACCTCCTGCACATTCCTTATGTAGTATAGAAACAGCCTGCCCCCTCAAAGTGTAATTGATCAGTAGGAAATAGAATCTAAGGGCATTTTTAGGCACACAATTCCCAGTGAATTTTAGTAGAAAATTGAAGCTCTGTTTCTGATTAAATGAACAGCAACATACAGAGTCAGAATTTGGACAAAAATACAGGGATCAGATAATTTAGACTCTCTGATTTTCCTTTTTCATTTCCTCAACACAAGTAATAAATTGTTCATTCAGTTAAGTGTTTTGATAACTGAACATAGAAAATACATATATTTGTACTCATGGTTCTGATTTTCCAATCTGTATGACATTTTGTGAGCAATAGTTGTTGATACTAGCTTAGATTCCTTTCCCACAACATGCACAATAGATTCAGTGGTTTTGATTCAGCTCATGACATTTGGGAAATTAGTCTTAGGTCAACATTGACAGTTTAGCAAATATTCATGACAGTACTACTTTTTAAATTATCTTTCTTCTCAAAAAATACATCACACTAAAGAAGAGAAAAATGCCCAGAGATTCCTCTCTTGCTCACAGGGAATATTCTGCTGCTTTTTTGTACATATAAACATTATATCTGCAAAAAAATTCAGTTTATACCAACACAGATAACAGCAGAGAACATTATTCAACTCGTCTCTGTAGTACTCTTGGGGTGAGTTTCTACATAACAATCACATCCCATTTCATTGCATTTTTTCCCCCCAAATCTTTGCCACATATTTCTCAGTAATCTATTTATCCTGAGATGAGCTCAGTTGGTTAGAGCACGGTGCTAATAATGCCAAGGTTGCAAGTTTGATCCTTGTAGCAACCATTCATTGAAGAGTTGAACTCAATGATCCCTTCCAATTTAGAATATTCTGTGGTTCTGTGATTATAACTTTAAAACTGCAAGTGACCATTGAGGCAGTCACTAGTTGGTCTAACATATACAATTGTTTCTAAGTGTGTCTGTAATAGGATCTGTTTTGGATCCTGATATGGATTATTTTCACAAAGCTCTGGGTCCAGACAATTTTTGTTACACTCGAATTACTTGACTTAGCCAGCATATCAAGGGAGCAGGCTAGCATTTTCTAGGGATGTATACAACTTTTGTCAATGTTGTACAACTATCTCAAAGCTACAGTTGTGTGGTAGGCAAAAACTACGTACAAGCAATATCTTCAAGTGCCTTAGGAAGTCTAATCGAAAGAACCCAGTAGCTATGGATTTACTTTTGTTTCAGTCTAGAGCTGGTGCTAAGATCTGTTTGGTTTTTGTGCTGCGTGTATATTTAGCAGTTGCACCCTGTCAGAAAAAAGGGCTCCTCAGAAGTTGTCCAGTCATTTTATAGTTTGGGATCTGAAGTACGAGAAAGTCTTAAGCCATAAATAACCAAGCTGGAATTCTGTCTGGCAGATAGCTGCCATAAACTCAGTTTGTCAAATACCTTCTACTGTTACCTCGTACTGGGACTAGAACACGCTCCCAGCCCTGCATGAAGCTTAACAGCTGCTGGGGCTCTGCTAATATGCCTGGGCATGTTGAAACATTTGGGCACAGGCTGTCACCCTGCCCACATTACAGGAGGAGTGCCTTATGGTTTTGTGTACTGTCTGCAAAGGTGCCCCAAATGGGCAATTGAGACTTGGCACTGAAACACTCAGGCCATCTTGCTTCAGCCATGGCCATGTAATTTAGTGGCACTTTTCTGCAAGGGTTGTATTTCTAGTTGAGGACACTCACTGCTGACTGGAATCGGAGAAGCAGCACAGAAGCACAAATTCTTACTGAAATAGCCAGTAAAATGCTGTTTGGTTAGCAAATCTTTTTAGCTCATTAATAATAGTCAGTATGATGTGTTTTATTCTGAATTTGTATAGCTAGAGCTCCTGGGAACCAGAGCAATGGAGTTGACTCCTGCTGTATTACTGTATACTAAAATAAAATAAATAAAAAAAAAAGAAAAACAACAACAAGCAAAAAAACCCAACAAAAAACAAAACAAAACAAAAAAAAACCCAAACCAAACAAACAAAAAAACCCCACTAACAAACAAACAGAAAAAAACCAAACCAAAAACAAACAAAAAAAAAAGAACCAAAAAAACCCCCAAACCACAAAGAAAATCATGGCCTCTGCTCCAGCCGCTTACAATCCAAGGGCAAAGACAGTTAAAATCTTAGGACAAAACAGAATATTGGGAAATTGGAAAAGAAGGTAACAGAAAATAAATGCAAAAGTTTACAGGAGGTGATAAGAAGGGGAGGAAAAAACTGCTATTCATTTCTTGGATTACCCAGGAACATGTACAACCAACTGCATATCATGATCTGTGTGGGCAACACACCCTACCTCTTAGCAAAACTTATTAGGTTAAGGACCAAGTTAAGGAACATTATGTACCTACTGGATAGATATCCCTAAGGATGCTTCATGTTCAGTCAGCTTTGAATCAGGACAGAACCTGAACCTATTTGGACTGTGCCTAAACATTACAGATATATAGATATAGATTATATATATGAGAGGCCATAATCTCAGCAGCATAGATATCAAAAAGCAGATCAGAGGAGGACTTAAAAAAAAGTAATGAAGTAACTTTGCAGACATCTAGAATGATTAATAGAGGTCATAGAAGCTTGTTTGAAAGTGTAACATGAGCTTGGGAGAGACTAACATCAAATATTGACCAAGGATGTGAAATGATCACTTATAGTAATGACTGGAAGGTTAATTTGTTCCAAGAATAAAGTATGGAGGACCAGGAAAGTAAAGGCAAATACTGTCTGGCAGATGAGAACTGGTGGAGGCATGTTTTGCCCCTTGCAACACGAGGCAAAAATGCAGAAGACAGGTGAAAAAGTTGTTAGGGTAACTGAGAGGGAGGATCTTTATTATTTAACCAACAGAGAGGTGATAAAAGAGACAATAAGAAAAAAAGGAATACAATATTTTTAGAAATTTTAATTATTTTGAATAAAATGTTCTTTTTGGTCCTCCAATATGAAGAAGCCTGCAGATATTTGCAAAATCCTTAAAATTTTTCAGAGAATCATTTGGACAATGAGTATAATTCTCATTCTACATTAGAACAGTGCAAAGGTCTACACACCATTTAGCTTCACTCCAACTAAAAAAGCAGAGCATTAACATGACTTAAGTGATGCATAGCCTTGTGCAAGTCCTCTCTAGAGGGCGAGTTTCATCCTAACTACATGTTAGATAGTACATTGTGTATTTAAATGAGTGGTTTAGTTCAAAAATTCTCAGAATAACAACACTACTGGCCATTCTGTGCAGAAATGTGAAAGTTTATTCATGAACTGGTTGTCTGAAAATGAAATACCTACAAGACTTGCATGTTCTTATAATCACCAAGTCATTTCTGCATAGTGAATGGACATATGAACCTTCAGAAACCTGTTTCAAGGATGCATTTTGTACACCTGTAGGACTTTCACATAATGGTGAGATAGGATTACCTAGGTTTTGCCGTGAGGATCCCCAGTTTTCTGACTTTGATTTCTTCAAGTTGCATGCAGTCCTTTAGACTGATACCTGTCTTGTCCACTGGATACACTCCTGTAAGTCCCTGAGCATACCATTATATATGGGCAAAATAACAGAAAAATTGAAATCTTAGCCTTTTCAGTGCCAATCCAGGATCTGTTTGCTCACTTATACATCAGTTATTGTTTCAGCTGTTCCATTAATCACATCAGCCTGGCAACAAAACCAAAAAACAACCAACCAACCAACCAAAAACATTTGGAGAGAAAAATGCCTGTAGAAATATTCTGACTGTTCGTTTTCTTCCTGCATAATCTTCTGCGTGATTTTGTTACTATTACATGAAAATGAATGTTTTTCTAGTTTTAGTTGCTGCCTGTTCTCATCTACATTTCTTTGTCTTCATTCTGTGCAAATCCAGGTTAAAGCAAGTTTCAGCATGAATTTGTAAGTCAGATTGTTTCTGACAAGTAAGTTCAAAATGTAAGTTTCATTCTTTCAGTGTCAATATAATTTCTTTTTCTGTAAAAGAAAATAAAAGGGAAAAAATAAAGTGTTATATTTTATCCTTTTCCCTTTTTCTTTCTCCAGACCAGGAAATAAATTAAAATGTAAGAATTTACTTTCCCATTTTTCTTTTCACTTGAAAATATGAATGCTATTTTCTGTCAGTCTAAGACTTCCAGAAGCTAGAATGGTACCAATATACTAATTTTCATGTCATGCCATCATGCCATAGGAATCTCCCTCTTCCTAACCAATAACAGATGTCTCCAATTAAGAAAAGGTGGCTATAAGTAAAAAAACTGTTGCAATTATTAACATTTTAGCTGTAAATGGAACATGGAGAGGGGCGAATTTTACTCCTTGATATTGGGGGCTGAATTCCTTATTGTCCCCCTAAGAATATATCTCGGTTTTTCTGATTACATCCCCTTTAGGACCATGAAAGACAATAATTAAATCCCCTTTTACCCCAGTTCCTCAGTCACCTTTCATATGCAATATGTTCCAGATTCTTAATCATCTTGGTTATCTTTTGCTATACTCAATACACTTTGTGATTAGTGGACTAAAACTGGACATGAAATCACAAATGCAGCTCAATAGGTGTTGATTAGTGGGGAATAGTCCCTTTGTCTTAGCCAGCTGCTTATGTTTATGGCAATGAAGTTTGGCCTTCATCACTGCAAGGGCACGTTGCTAACTCACATACTACTCCTTGTCCATCGGGATCCCCAATGCCTTTTCCCAGGCCCTCAAGTTCACAGTCTGCAGTGGTGTAGAGGACGGTCCCATGTTTCCTCTCAGCACATTCCTCCAGATGTTTATGCCATCTGAGCAGAAGCATGGGCTCCAGTGTACCAAATATTCCCCCAGGCTGGTGCTACCCACAAAGTGCAGTTTCCAAATGCCTGGCACTCTCAGACGCCCTGCTTCTGAAATGGTTCTGAGCATGCTCAGGTCATTATGGGTATTTAGGGATTTTCAGGATGAGCAGGCACCAGATGCTATATGCATATTTCCATAGGAAGAAAGGCAATGCAGGGAATCTCTATGGAACAGAATTGACTTTGCCTGAGAAAGTATTTATCATTAGATTACCTGTTTGCTTTGTACAGCAGAATAAATAAATGAATGATGGCCCAGCAGAAGAAAAGCACTGACACCTCCTATTGCTGGAGTCCTATAGATGTCACTATATTATCTCTGTCCACGTTTGTTGTTATTCCTCCTTCTCTTCTTACATAAATTTTTATAAAATACTATCCCTCACCCCCAAAATTTACCCCAAAACAAACAAGAAAGAACCAACCAACCAACCAACCAACCAACCAACATCCTCCAAAACAACCCAACTTGGGCTTCCTCATTCCTCTCTGAGAGGCAATATCCCATGTAAAAATGTAGTTTTTACTGACAAGTTGTGAATATGCACAAAATACAGAGGAGCTAATAGGCGAGTCTGAGCTAAGAGAACAGCTGTTTTCTCTTTTTTACGTTGGATGAAAATTCTGTCTCCTGATGTCATAACTTCCATTTTCCTGTAAAATTTCACCACAATAAATATTTTAAAAANAAATAAAATTTAAATTTAAAACAAAATTTAAGTAAAAATAAGTCTTCTGATAGTTTATCTGTTTTCCTAGGAATCTTCAGTACATGTGTGTCATCCATTCAGATTTTTTTCCTCTTTAGAAACTGGCTTCACAATAATATNGTTTGCTTTGTACAGCAGAATAAATAAATGAATGATGGCCCAGCAGAAGAAAAGCACTGACACCTCCTATTGCTGGAGTCCTATAGATGTCACTATATTATCTCTGTCCACGTTTGTTGTTATTCCTCCTTCTCTTCTTACATAAATTTTTATAAAATACTATCCCTCACCCCCAAAATTTACCCCAAAACAAACAAGAAAGAACCAACCAACCAACCAACCAACCAACCAACCAACATCCTCCAAAACAACCCAACCTTGGCTTCCTCATTCCTCTCTGAGAGGCAATATCCCATGTAAAAATGTAGTTTTTACTGACAAGTTGTGAATATGCACAAAATACAGAGGAGCTAATAGGCGAGTCTGAGCTAAGAGAACAGCTGTTTTCTCTTTTTTACGTTGGATGAAAATTCTGTCTCCTGATGTCATAACTTCCATTTTCCTGTAAAATTTCACCACAATAAATATTTTAAAAATTAAAATCTGCTTTGCTGAGATAAATTAACACAGAAATTAATCATACAGTGATAATAGTACAGTATTATGAATGGTTGTGAATTCGTTTATTACACCATATAAGCTATAAGGACAGGTGTATAATTTTTAAAAATCAATCGACTTCTCCATTTTTGCTTGTCTTATCTGCCTGTATATTAAAGCCTATTCTGCATTTTATTTATTCAAAGTAAGTTTTTAGAATACTTTGAAAATATTCAAAGGGAATATTGTTCAGCTGAACTTTGAAATGTTGACTGTTGATTAGTTAGTTTCCAATAAAATTGTCAGCTTTAACAGTAAACTTTATCATCAAGAAATTTATGAAAAATTTAAAATGCTCTGATAAAAAAAAATAAAATAAAATAAAATTTAAATTTAAAACAAAATTTAAGTAAAAATAAGTCTTCTGATAGTTTATCTGTTTTCCTAGGAATCTTCAGTACATGTGTGTCATCCATTCAGATTTTTTTCCTCTTTAGAAACTGGCTTCACAATAATATTAAATAATTAAAATAATAAATTCTTACACATTTACTATGAAATTACTGCAGTGAAGGAAAAGAAAAACATTCAGATATATGTTTGCATTTACAGGCTATGTGTTTTTGCTCTATGAAAAAAACAAATTTCAAGGTTTTGCTATTCATAACCAAGGCTTCAAGCTACACCTAGATGTCTATGTACACCTAATGAAATAATGGGGTGTATTATAGAAGCGGGGAATTTATTATATGTATGTGGTATTCTTATGAGAAAGTCACTTTTTTATTTCATGTCAATCAGTGTAATATTTTATCTAGCAAGAGGAAGTGAATCTGCTGTTCTAAGAAATCTTTTCATATTCCCACTGCTGGACTTTTAATAGTTGTTAAATTGATGAAGGCCACTCAAGGAGCTTGTAATCAGTCTTGCAAATTTCTAGCAGAGTGTATCTCTAATAAGCTCAGATTTGCATCTTAAATCAAATTTTTTCCATACAGTTGCAAAATCTCCAAGGAAAGTTTGTAGCACAATCAGTTCTAAATAAATTATGAGACACCTGGCTGTCTAATGAGGAAATTAAAGCACAAGACAGAAAATCTGTAATTTTGCAATTATTGAAATGGAAAATTCAGTGTTACAGGTGGCAGACAGTAAAAATATACAGTAAAGGAGATGAAACTCTAGAAAGATTAATTTTTCATTTATTTAAGGCTTATTAAAATAAGATAGCATTAAACAAGATACCTAATAACTAAACCTGTTACTAAATATCAGCTGGTGAGTAAATGTGTCACTTTCCTTGATTCCTTTATTGAATTCCAGGGAAATTTTGAAGCATCATTATTTTTTTTTAAATGCTATTACCTGTTTTAAAGGTTCTTGTCCATTTGCACTTGCCACTAACTTCGAATGACAACGTGTTGGCAGCAGGGTGCTGCAGAGGTGGCCCCAGTGAGAAGAGACTTTGAGCTGCTCCATGCCAGGCACAATCATTCAAGAGAGCTCCTAAAGGACCCACCACTCACAAAAGCTGAGCCCATCAGAAATGCTGGTGTCACCTTGACAAAAGATATTGTCAGAAGTTTGCACAGCAGCTTGGAGAAAGAAGTGAGAGAAAGGTGAGAGGAACAGCTCTGCAGACACCAAGGTCAGTGAAGAAGGAGGGACAGGAGTTGCTCCAGACTCTGGAGCTGAGATTCCCCTGCAGCCCATGATGCAGCCCATGGTGGGGCAGCTGTGCCCCTGCAGCCCATGGAGGACCGCAGGGATGCAGAGATCCACCTGCAGCCCATGTCAGATCTCACACAGGAGCAGGTGAATGTGCCCTGAAGGAAGCCGGAGCTCCTGAGAGCCCATGAAGGAGATGAAGTGTTATAAACTCGCCCCATTCTCCATCCCTCTGTGGCAGTAGGAGATATGCAAGAAATAGGAATATACCCTGTAGACAGAAATATACCCTGTAGACAGAAAAAACTTACTGGGCTTTTCGCTTCCTGTGAACCTAGTTCAGATATGTTAAGGTTTCTGGCTATTTATGTAATTAGATAAAAATTTACATTTGTAGATTATCCCGAATCAATGCAAATTTTCTAGTATAGTCAGCTAAGTACTAGAATCAGTCTCAAGCCATGTACTACGCATATTGGGGTAGAATTTTCTCTAATGTCTTTCTATATACTATCAGTGGTACTCAGGGAATTTGACGTATCTGAGCTTTGGCTATTTTTGGATGACTTTCATAGTATTTTTAAATAGTAGCCTGTATTTAAATATAAAAATAACAAAGTAAAGAGCAAGTTGAATTTAATGATTTCCTGGGGGTCCATTCAGTCTGAATAATTCTATGATTCTGAGATTTTATAAAAGTGACAGATGGAAAGAACAGAACTCATAGATCATATGTCTGTAAAGCCTGTAAGTGATGCAGGTTGTCAAAAGCATAAATTCTGAATGTGAAAGACATCTGCAAAGGTTTGCAATAACTCCAATTCTTCATGGTTGAGGGTGAGGCAATTCTGCCACTCGCCATTGAAAAAGGTTTAGACAGATCTAGAGTAACCTCCTGAGTGATGACCTAATCTCTTTTTGTTCTTTGCTAGTGAGAGTACTTTAACAAATTTTACTGTGGACAAGACAATGCCATCAATTTTTAAGCAGAAGTCCTCATTAATATAAATGGGTTTTTCTACTTCACAGGAGATAAGTTTTTACTCTGCCTTTACTATATTTTTCTTCCTTTTTTTTCCTACCCTAAACAGAATGATTTTTTTTTTACCTTATATTCTACTTCCATTTACTTTTTTTGCTCTACCCAATTACTTGATTCATGTCAAATCCTTCACTTTGATTGTTTAACCAGCCTTCCTGAAGCAGTAGTGCACTGAAATCTATACTTCTCATGGACTCTTCCTCCTACTTTTCCTTCCCTTTCAAGATTTAATTCTCTGTTGTATTGTCTACGCATTTCTTCAAAGGAATATGTAGTAGAAATACTTGATTTCCACTAATCAGGAAATTGAACTCTTGTCCAAGTTACTGGAATATACTTCACCACAGATAAAATAAAGCCTTCCATATTAGTAAACCTAAATATATTTACTGACGTTATTATTTGCATCTTTCCATTGTATTTATACTCTGTATTTAGCAGGATGCCCAAATTAGATGAAAAATGTCTAATCAATATAATGGAAAATAATTTTGAAATAATAGTTATAACTTTGCTGCAGAAGTCATTTACCACAGCAGTAGAACACTAAAACAAAGGATTTAGCAGAAATGAGAAAGTATGTCACTTTATGGAATCTCTTCATATGCACTGTAAGCATCAAGATTATATTAGAAACACGTTGTGACTTCTTAATGAAGCTTAAAAAGAATATTCAAGGCATTTGAATAAATGCTTAAGGTAAATACTTATTTGAACATTCAAAAATCTACTCATTGTCACATCAGCCTGTTCTGTGATTCTGCTCTCACCACTTCCACCTGTCCATATACATCTGTCCAATGGATAAGGTTATCCATTCTCTGTCTCCTGCTAATCATCCATTTTTACCATATAATGTTATCTTCTTGTTCAAGCATTTTCTTATAAATGTGTACACATTAGTGGAAAAATGATTAGAGAATTTGACTTTCAGTTGACATTCAACCTATACCTACTATGCTTATGTAAACAAAGATTGTTCAGAGACTTACAAATGGAGAACACGATAATTACATTTACATCAGGGCAGATATCCCTCGCAACCAGGCAAACATCTGTCAAAATGTCAGGTTCCATTTCCAAAATAAAGGAGGTGCTAATTCTTCTCATTTAAAAAGCTGCAGGAAAGATTTTGTATTCCACTTTAAAAGTTTGCAGAACCTTGCTGTGCATTTGGAGGTTAGAAAGTTGACAAATACTGTTCTCAGAGTTGTAAGGATGACCTTGGTTGTATCTTTCATCAGTCCCGTGTGCCATAGAATAGGAATGATTGGTGATCTCATATGTCAACATTCTGTAGCTTTGTGGAGCAAATCCCTCAGTGGAGCAGCATCACAGTGAGGGTTGTGCTTCAGCTATTCAGTGGCTGTCCTGTTCTTAACAGAAATCTGCATTGACGTAAATGGGTATTTCTGACCACTAATCAATAAAAATATCTGACCTTCAGTCTTCTCTCTGCTTTCATAGTGTTTTATTTTTCACTTTCTCCCGGCAGATACATATTGGTTTGTCTGCTGCCACTGACCTCCTGTTTTGAGGTGACATCACCAGTTTCCCTCTATGTCTAACATTCCCTTCATTTTTCTTTTTTTTGTCCTATATTAGTCCTTTGCAAATTGGTGTTCGTTTTTCCAGAACTGATTAAAATTTTATTTAAACTACTTCAATTTTAAAAATTCAGTTTAACAAGCTCTTAAACTCTCACACATTTCAGATTTTTTTTCTTCACTGTAAAGTATTATTCCTTATTGTCAAAGTTGCAATATTGGTTTTCCAGTTTATTTGTTTCATTTATTAGTAACAAATTTTTATGTAAGCTAGACACCAGTGTTTTATGAACAATACTTTAAGGAAGGATTCTTCATCTTAGTAGAAAAGTACTAATTAAGGGAGCAAAAATCACTTATCTGGTACTATTTCTTAATGGTGATCCAAAAAAACCCTAGACTTAGTGAGTTCTCATCTTTTTCATTAAGATAATATGGTTTTCTTGAAAACTGGATAAAACATCATGAATTTTACTCAGTGCCTGGTTCTCAAATCAGATCTGAAAACTGATTTTTACATTGGGCAGTAGTATGTCTGGACTTTCCAAGGAACAGGTGGAGTCATTGCATGTGACAGTGGATAGGGACATAACCTTCTGTCCTGTCCTTGAGCAAGAACTGTTAAAGAATGGGAAGAGGCCTAACAAGCAACTCCCAAGTTTGTAACTCCTGGTTGTTCAGGTCTTCCAGCATGGCTGAAATTTGAGATTTGATCCCAGGAGCTATCAAAGAACTTCACTAGGCACCAACTCAGCTTCTAAGATTTTGTTTCTTCACTCGTAAAAAACAGCTCACATTATCAGCACTTGGAGATGGGGATTCCACAGCATTAAAATCTGGTAAGATTACATGAAGAGAGCTTATCTACAATATTGTCAGTATACAACTCAGAATGAATATATATGTATATATTGTTCTCATATTATTTAAAAGACATCGTAAGTTATTTCAATAAATCCAAAATTTTAAAACAGCTGATCAAAGTCTACAATTGAAGCTGGTCATAAATAAAAAAATTACGAACAAATAGAAGAGATTATTTTAAATAGTTGTGTTTCTTTTAGTTACCAGGTGAGAGAAGACTATTTTCAGAGTTCATTCAATTAGCCTATATGGTGCTCACAAAACCTGAAATTTAATTGAAATATTATTTTTCAAACAATGAGTATAATTAATATCCATTAACTTTAATTATCTAAAATATATTTAATGTTTGGAACTGCATAACATATCTATTCTAGTAGGAGACAAAACTACTTCTGAGTGTCCATTTCTTTATACTGACTGCAAACAAAGACCAGAGCGATTCTCTTAAATGCTTAAATTTATCGTAGCAGTTTCCTTTCTTTTTGTAACAAATTGGTTTTATAAAGAAGAATATATTTCTCATACTTCTTACTTTTCAATCTTTACTCTTATTTACATCAACCATTTAAAACCTTGTAGGAAACAGTGGAATTAATTACACAGTTTTAGAAACACCAGTATGGATGGTGTTGAATGTCAGTTGAATTAAAGCAGAGATGACCATTTCAATTTCTGTTTTCTTCATGATACTGCGGCAAGCCTGCCCTACATACTGCACATCAATTAGAAACCAAGGGTTAGCAAGATGGTCTCTTCCTTTCTTTCTCTACATTACATTGAAAATAAAAGCCAGCTTCAAAATAAAACAATCCTCCAAAATATATCTGTCTTTATGTTGAGTTCTATTTTGCAGAACTTCATAATGTCCTTTAATTGTCAGCAAGGAAGAATACATACCCTTATAAAACTTAATCATCATAAAATGAAGAAATGTTTCATTTCTCCTCATTATTCCATTGTATTACTTGGTTCTCCCCAGTGTAATACTTCTGCTGAAGAAAAAAAGAGCATATTTATGGAATAGCAACCCCGACTGATTCTATTTGCATCTGTAGATTTCTTGCAATGAGTGCCACTCTTCATTTACAAATCCCTCTCAGTCGGAGATTTCTCATTACATGAAACACTGTAATATTGCTATGATGGAAGTTAAACAGTAGTTTGATAAGGTGTCATAATCAAAATAATTTTTTACATAAAAGTTAAAAATAAACCTAGATCTCTATAGACAAGGGTTTTTTTTTTTGTTGAGAGCTCCTAAAAATAAGTAAATAAGTTTATTTCTCAGGTGGTTTCATCCTACTAGTGTGCTTTCATGCTAAACTATCTAAAATAGAAGCTAAAACAAGCTTTTTATATGTTGCTGACCATTACCAGGTGTCCAAAAAAAATTTTTTTAAGAGGAAACTCATTAAAGAATTGGGAAAGGTAAGAAGACTCACTATGCATCATGGGGAAGTGTCATAGGTTAACCCCAGCTTGAAGTTTTAGTTGAGGATTCTCAGCAGTCTGTCCCAAGGTCACAGCTGCTCTGTATTCTGCTACTGGTGATAAAAGTGGGGAGAACACCCCTCCTGCTTTTCAGGGTTTTTTTTCTTTCCTCTGGCACTGTTTCTTTGGAGAGAAACAGAGCCAAGGAAGTGATGTGCTTTTTGCAAAGTGCTGCTGTCACTTCCTCCAAAACTTGACAGAGCCAATCAATCAATTCATTTGAATAGTGACAGCTTTATGGAACCACTCAGAAAT
>VYXC01001555.1:117742-192825 GCA_013397175.1 Platysteira castanea | reverse complement strand
CTCCTCTCCTTACATGAACTGATGAAAGATTGTTATAGAGTGGTCAACTGACTGAAATAATTCTCAGTTTGTGCCTTTATGTTGGATAAATTGAGAGAGGTGCTGAAGGGAACAGGGTTTGTTTTTTTTTGCTGTAAATTCTTCTTATTTCTTTTTACCTTTAGTTTTAGTAATAAACTTCATTGCATTCATTAAAGTGTGGTGCCTGCTTTGTATTCTTCCCTATTCTTATCTCACAGATGGGAGAAATGCGAACCAAACCACTACATTAATTGGTGTTTCTGCCCGGTTATTGAACTGAACCTGCTACAGGAAGATAAATTCATAATGGTCTGAAATCCAAAGGTGGCATCACATTCAGACTCCCATGCAGTTAATGAAAAGAGCATTAGTCTAAAAGCCAGAGCACACAGTACTATTGCACATAAACTCAAAGGAACAAAAAATGAGTTGTCTTGAAATAGTGTTTCAGGGTAAGAGATTTTATCAAACTGTACTATATTAGTGCTGACAGAGGCAGATTATTCATGTGATGCATCTGGTATCCACATTGCTTTGTAAAGCATTGATTGACCTAACGTGGCTAAGGTACACTAGAAGTGAAGGAAAACTACAGAAGGAGGCTATGTGTAAAACCAACATATTTCTACCTTTGTCTCCTAATTTAACCCATCTGAACTGGGAATGTAATTGCCCAATATTCCCTGTATTGATGGAGGGAATTCACCTCTTTCCCTTCCTTGAACCTGAAGAGAACTGAGGCAAGTAACTTACCTCCTAACTTAGATGCCTCAATACCTTTAAAGAAACCTGCCAGATGTAATTATCTTCTATTGCTATTCTCTGCCTGCAGAGATACCACAAAATTACTCTAATTCTGATTAAAACTGAACAGACAGTTTCGACCAGCCTTTCAATGGCCACAAGGGCTGGATAATACATAATTTACATACTGATTTAAAAAAAAAAAAAGTAGATGTGTATTTCTCCTTTGCCTAGATATGATTTCAGTGGAACTACTGTGAACAGCAAAAGAACATGTAGAAATACAGTGCAGTCAGTGTTGAAATTGTACAGGTTTTTCAACTGCCATAGTCCAGTTTGGCTTCCAAAACTGGTTTTCAACAAATAGATTTCTATTTCTAGTATTATATTTAAGCCTTCAGCCAAAAATCTTTTCTATGTTAAAAAAAGGAGCATTCATTTGTAGAGATGAAGCTTTTTTCCAGTGACTATCAGATCTCACCATAGTCTGTGATAGGGTCTCTGGTCTGGCACCAGTGAGGGGTTTTAAGAGAAATTATATAAAAACAGAAACATAAAACAGTCTGGCTTGGAAGGGACATTCACAAATCATCTAGCTCAACCCCAAAGCAATAAGCAGGACCATCTTCATCTAGGCCAGCTTTCTCAAAGCCTTGTCCAACCTGACCTTGAATGTTTCCAGGGATAGGACAATCTAGGACCTCTCAGGAAAATCTTTTCCAGGGTTTCATCACCCTCATTGTAAAAAAATTCTTCCTTATATCAAGGCTGAATTCATGCTCTTCTAGTTGAAAACCATCCTCCCTTGTCCTGTCATTACATGCCCGTGTAAAAATTTCCTGTTCAGCTTTCTTGTAGGTCCCTTTAAATACTGAAAGGGCACAAAACATCTCCCAGGAGCTGGCTCTTCTCCAGGCTGAACAATCCCAAATTCTCCTAACCTGTTCTCACAGGAGAGATTTTCCAATCCTCTGATCATCTTCATTATCCTCCTCTGATCTGACAGGTCCATGTCTTTCATGTGCTGGTGTGGTGACCTAATTGAGGGATTCCAGTGCCTGAAAGGATGCTGAAACAAAGATGGAGAAAAGACTTTTTACAAGGGCATGTACTGACACGACAAGGGGGAATGGTTTCAAAACCACAGTAGAAACCTACATTTAGAATACCTAAATTTAAACAAATCAGATATTAGGACGAAATTCTTTACTGTGAGGGTGGTGAGGCACAGGACCTGCCCAGAGAAGCTGCCCAGAGATGCCCCATCCGTGAAAGTGTTCAAGGCCAGGTTCAATGGGGACTTGAGGGACCTGGTCTGGTGAAAGATGTCCCTGTCGACAGCAGGGGGCTTGGAACTAGATGATCTTTTATTCTTCCAATCCAGGCTATTCTATGATCATATGATTATATATAATTTTCTATAGCTTTATATTTCAATATATGTATGAGTTTATAAAAAGTGGATAGTAGATCTGTCAAAAAGTAACATGAAGTACATGATAATAACGGGGAAGAATAAGGAGGAATCTCAAAACTATTGTGGCCTCAGTATTTTATTCAATAATTCTATACAAAGAAATAAATATTACAAGTATGCATAGAGATTGGAAGACTGAATCACACTAAATCTACACAGGTTCTGGTTTAATGTACAATATTTTTTGTCTTTTTTTGGTAGATTACTGTATCTTTTATTCCAACAAAGGTGTATAACTGAGCAACAGAGGGGAAACTGTTGATTTACAGGTTTGGCTGGGACGCCCTGCGGAGGTGAAACTCATACAAGGAGATTGACTATTCTTTGAAAGGTAATGTGAGAAATTCCTAGAGGACTATTCCTTGTTGAACAAGTGCTGGCTGACTGAAGCACTGCAGGATGGATGTGAAGTCAGTCCTTACTATGAGGAGTACTGTTCCCAGAGACTTAGGGATTCTGTAGAATATGTCACAGCAAACCAAATAAAACTCTGCTGAAAAGCTTCTGAACCAAAGTCAAGCTCAGAAGGAGTGGTTTAGCAAGATTTTGTGAAATCTGTGGAAGTGTCTCCATAGATTAATCAAAAATAGGCTGACGTATATAAGGGTTTTGGAGGATTTTATCTGAAAATGTTCTTCATTCATTACTGTCAACATGGAATGCCTAAGGATCTGGATAAATAATGGATTCTGATTACCCTGATTGCTTACTTCACTACACTTCTTTTTTTATCCCCCACTCTTTAAGGTTTTACATCTCTAACTGTGATGTCCATGATTCTTTCTTTGTGGTCAGATATGCAAGAGAAATGCAGAATGACAAAATTGGGAATTAAAATAATAAACAGTGTTGCAAGGGAATTAAATAAAAATCGTGACAGGCTACTTAAATACATAAAAATCCTAGAGCTCTGTCAGGAATTACTTGAGCCATTAAGGGATGAGTGGGAAGCTAGTGACAGATACTGTAGCTGACAGCCTGAAAGAATTCTTTGCTTCATTTTTCATGCAAATAAATGGATGGTCAAACCCCAGAGAGTAAGGAATGGTGAATTTTCCTGTGGAGTGAATTAAAAAGTCTGGGACAGGGTAGGATTAGAGGCTTCATGTCAGATGGTTCAAAGTGGTGTATTAAATATGGTTAAGGTATTGAGCCTATGTACTTTATGGCTGTGAATGATGATAGAGGTAGCAGGAGACCTAGGAAAGGTACCATATATAATTTTGAAAGTGTGTAAACAGATATGGAATGTGGGAAGCATAATTCCTCTCTCTCTAGGTTGTTTTGAGCAGAGCTTATAACGGGCACCATCATTTGCTGTTACTAGAGGACAAAAGCTGGGTTGTTGAGGAACAAAAAAGTTTGAAGATATTAAATCTGAGAGTCTAAATAGAGATAGGGAAGGTCTCTCTGCCAGACAGCTGCCATCCAACTGCAGCCCAAAAAGACCTGCCTGTAGATTTCCTCCCTCCCTCTTCAACTCGTTCACTATTGAGACCCCACTGTTGCTGTGAAATTCTGTGCTGACAGTTAGGAAACTCCCTGGAGTTGTGTGTGGCTGGAATCTTTTCTTTTCCAGCCTAATGGAGTAATACAGAACTACATGAAATGAAACAAAAAATGCTTAAGAGCAACAAATCCCCTGATGCAGAGTAGGGAAATCTTGGAGGGATTGTGGGAGTGTCCTTAATGTGCACTCTGTAGTCCCACTGCAGGCTACATTTGGAGTTTGCGCTGGGGACTGGAGAAATTTGAGAGCCGCAGCGTCTTCATCACCACTCTGCTGCTTCTCATGACAGTCTTTACTGGTCTCTGTGCATCTCATGATACCACTTTTGCCTACCCATTTGTCCCAGCTATATCAGCTCAAAGGGGCTGCTTAAAAGGATGCTCTGCAGCATTCATCTCTGTGACTCACTTCAGATGGGACATGGCACATGGTTAGGAAGTATGTAGAAAGGAGATTATTTTATCCTGTTTACTTTTTCCTACTTCACACTGTTTTCTTAGGCAAACTCGTATCAAAATCCCAGGGAATTTTTGTTTGAATACAGCCTTCTAAACTAAGCTATTTTCAATCTAAAACAAAGCTCTCTCTTATATGTTGTAGTCAGTGCAAGCTTGGGATGCTCCTGGGATGACATGTAGTGTTATTGCCTGAAGGTCTCTCAGCCAATATGCATTTTTTACCTATTTTCTACTAAGGAAATATTTATATTGCTTCTTTGTTTTTTGCCTCAAAATTTCTTTCTTTTATTTTTCTTTTACATGTTGTGTTCTATATTTAACTATGTCAGCCACCGTAGCATGTGTCCTTAAGTACCACAAACTGAATGTCACAGCCCATTATTAACACAGCTAAATTTATATTGAAAATTACCTGGATAGAGAATATTTATTTCAGCATTATAAAATAGTATGATAAAGTTGAGAAGAAAAAAACACGGGTCTCAGCATTGCAAACAATCACACCTGAGCTCCACTTTCAGCATATGAGTTGTCCGAATTCCTTCACAGCATCACATATCTGCTCAAACATCTGTTGAACTCATTGCAGAACTACTGCTTTATTCTCTAATAATGTTGGTATTTATTTTAATTTTCGATTGTTTCTTAAGGCGCTTGATAATATACTTCCAGTTTTCTATAAAACTGTCTTCTAATTCCGTATCACTGTAAAAATGTTGTCCTGTTTTTGCTAGCCTTCTGAGTTGTAACCTTGGAGTCAGAAATTTTCACACACTTTCATGTAAATAATAGACAATTGTGGAGGTGCCCCCCGGGCACCCCCCATACCCTGGGGGGGATGGGCCCCAGCATGGTCTACGGGGTTTCCAGGCTCCCTAATGTAATCTTATCCCCTATTGGCCCTTGGTGTTCCCCCGCCCCAAAAACTGTGGTTGTCCCAGGATTCCTGGGGCTTCTGTTGTCTGTCTGTGCTGAACCCTGGCCTTGTGCGGCCAGGGAGAATAAAATCTGGAAACATTTATGAACATATCATCTCCTTGATTCTTCTACAGGCCAAATCTGCCTTCTGGGAATGTTGCTGAATCCCCGCAGCAACAGGCAATGTTTACTTAACTGTCCTTTCTGGTTTTCATTCCTTTGTGATGAGGGAGAAGTTTGACGAGCATGTCTTTTTACCAGTGAGATTGGAGAGGAAGTGACACCATCCTTCCAATCCCTTGTCGAATTAAGAAATGTATAAATATAGGAGGACAAATAATGCTCACCCCTTTTTCATGCCCAACTCAGCTCAACGTGTCAGAGTGGTTCTTTCTCTTGTCCTATAGTGACATAAAAATGATGATTTTTCTAACAAAATGGGACAATTTCTACAGATTTTTAAATATTTTAATGTTTTTACTGTAATTCATAATGTGTTTAATAATGAAATTCTGAAAAAAGAACCTCTCTTGTTAAAAATAATTGAAAATACAGTAGGGACCTTTTCAAGGAATTGTCTTAATTAAAAAATCAGACAAGACAGTGCATTTCTGTTCATTTATTTTAAACTCCCTGGATTATAAAAGTCTCTTGGTGGTCAGTCTTGTAATATTAAATTAAACTCAAAACAAATGGACAGAATGCATATTTTGTATTGATTGATTTACTAAAGAAAATCGTTTCATCTATAGAGAATGTATGCAGCCTTGTCCTTATTTCCACACTTTTTGGGGTTCCATGCCTATTCCTACTCTTTCACAGTTTTAGAACAGTGCACTGCCTTCTAGTAATTTACATCTCATACATTTTGCCTTCCTCCCTACATGAATTAAAGTAATTTGGGGAAAATATTTTAACAAAACCTTCGGCTACAACAAATAACTGATATCATATGTAAATATGCTTATTTCCTGCATCAGTGATTTAATTATTCCAGTTACTTTTACTGGAAAATCTGGGAGAGGCAAGTAAACCCAAAGTTCTCTCTCTGGAAAAACTGTAGACCAGCTTGTCTTTCCATTAACAGAACATCTCTGAGTTCAGTTCCATCCATGTCTAAAAAGTAAAACAAAACAATGCTATACACTTAAGTTGGAAAGGTTTATTAGGGTACAACCAGGAAATAACTGGCTGTTAGTAATATGTTTTTCTGGGAGGAGCTCTTTGTTTTTCTTTTAGGGGAAATCAGTTTTTTGGAGGAAAAAATTATGCATTCCTCTTAAACAGGAACATAGGATGTTTGGTCTACATGAAAGGAAAAGCTTTTTTTTGCCCAAAGAGATTGTGGGGTCTCCATCACTGCAGATATTACAAAAGTGACTGAACATGGTGCTGGACAACTGCCTTGAGCAGGAGGTTGGACAAGATGACCATCTGAGGTACCTTCCAGCCTTGACCATTCTATATTCCAATGAAATGTTTATGGTCTGAAATTCTAATGGACTTTCATGTTTTGAGTTATTATGGGTAATTCTTGAAATTACTTCTTTTTTAACCCTATGTGGGAACAATTTTTTCTATCCAAACTATTTGTATGTGAGAAACTATTCTTTAAACAAAAATTAATTAAAATATATTTCATATTAACTTCATTAGAAGGAGAAGAAGAAATAAGTCCCCCTGTCTACTTTAAATGAATTTTTTTTCTTAGATTGTTTTCTCATCTACTACAGTCTGGGTAAGATCACAGAATCACAGAATGGCCTGGGTTGGAAGGGAACATGAAGATCATCCAGTTCCAAGCCCCCTGATCTGGAAAAGGACACCTTTCATTAGACCAGGTTGCTCAGAGCCCCATCCAACCTGGCCTTGAACACTTCCAGGGATTGGTCATCCAAAGATTCTCCAGACAACCTGCTTCGGTGCCTCATCATCCTGATAGTAAAGAATTTTTTCCTAATATCTAATCTAAACCTCCTCTCATTCAGTTTGAAGGCATTTACCCTTGTTCTGTCACTACGTGCCCTTGTAAAATGTCCCTCTGACAAGCACCACATCACTGTCTGTTCAGTGTAGCCGGAATTATCAAATATGCTGTTCAAAACCAATACCCAGTGGATGGGAAATCTACCAAAAATGAAGTGAAATAGAAACAAAGTGTGAACTCTGAAATACATTACGTGGGATGAAACTGAGAGATTGATCTATTGCAGTTCTAATTGCCTTATTTGAGAGAGCTGGAAATATTTCTTATATATCTGGTTTATAGTCAAGGGAATCTTTGAGTTTTTTGTCAGACAGTAAGAGGTGAGCAACTGAAAAGCCATGAGGATGAATCCCTGATGTGTAATTTGTAGTGAAGCTTTGTGTGCCTGGTGGACTGAGAATGCCAGCTCCTTCAAATTTGGCTGAGTGGTGGAAGTGAGGTAAGGGCCATCTTGTTCAGTATCAGATCAATATGCCTTATGAATTCATCTACACTGGAAAGATATTAAATGTGCCCCTGTGTCACCTGAGAAGAATACCACTCTGCATTCTCAAATGTTGCTCTTAGTGATGATGTCATTAAGAAAAATGAATTTAAGAAAAAAAATCCTTTTCTTATGGTGACTCTCCAAGACAACTTTTCAAATCAGTAGGAACAGCTGAAGCTGAACGTCGTGTTTCAGTTTTGCTACAAATATTCAAGATAAAGCAAGACTGGGGTAGGGAGGAATAAATGACAACGAAATTACGAAAATAGGGAGAACTCGTCATGCCGATTACTTTAATTCATTCCACCACAACAGCGGCAGAGATTATTCATAGATGCCTGTTGGAATCCATTTATGAATGCTTCTGAGTACTCATCTAAATCATACGTGACTTAATATGCTTCATATGGTTCATTGCTTAAAATCTGAATACACCAACAAATCCTCAGTTTCTTTTTGAAAACAGTCCTATTATTGTGATGCACACACACTGAATGCCATTCTGAAGTTTTATATCAAACTTCTTTTTTGTGGTATTTAAACGCTTCCTAGTAATGGCTGTGACCAAAATTTGTCACAATAGCAATCTTTTCTGTCATTCTCGGTAACATGTAAGAACAATATAGAATGTCTAAGGATAACTGCTGATGTTAGTCAAAAACATAACGAAGGCTCTTAAAGGATAACTTTTTCCAGAATTTTCAGAAACAGTATATATATATTTAGTTCTTTTAACGAGTTAATTAAAAAAGAACTGTAGTATATCTCACCTTAAGAAAGATATTACTTTATTCCAGATATTATTCCTGCCTTGTCAATATAAAGAAGGTGATAAGGCAATAAAGTTGATCTGATGAAATACCAAGTTGTTATCCTTTTGTCTCTGATACCGTATTTCATGACATACAGTTATCTATATCCTGTGACTTCAGCAGCCATATGACATTCAGAATTACACATCAAACAAGGCTGTGCTCTGCCTCAATGCATAGCTGCAAACCGTGATGAGATTCAGTATTATATTTTGATGTTTATAAATTAGACTTTCCTCAGAAGTATCATCCAAATAAATCACAGACAGTGGTCTAGAAAACAAATTATGAAAACCGAATCGACTGGAAGTGGTCTTTTCTTCATCACAGCGATACAGGCACAGCTGTCCAGTTGAAATTTGAGAGATTTAAAACAGAAGTTAAACTGCATCCCGTCTAGTTAAAACATATTGTGCTCATATATAAAAACTATATAAAATGTCTAAAATGCAAGCAAATGTTGATATACTTTGGTATAGACACAATAATGACCAAAGTAAAAGACCAAACTCTGCTCTTATGTGAAGTGTTCATTTTAATTTAGTAAGCTTTAATATTGAAGCTGATATTTCTTTAAAAATCTATTGTGTTTGACCCGGAATAAAACTTCTAATTTATAAATATAAACTATATACTGAGATTAATTTTACAATATCTGTTATGCCATGTATTTATAGATTATGAAACAACTTCACCCTTCACAGAAGAGGCTAGAGGAAAAACTCCACAGACACATGAAAAATACCACAAGTGCTGAAAGGTTCCATCTGTCATGAGTAATGATGAACTTTTAGTGGCTGAATATTTTACTGTCTCTTTATATATGTTTGTTAAGTCATAATTCTTAGATCTACTAATCATGAGGAGCAAAACACTTAAAAGGGCTGCACGTCGTACTAGTATAGCATAAACACTGACATGAACCTAAGTACAGGAAAGCAGTCTGGAAAACAAAACTATTGGCAAACCCAGAAAATTCAGGCAAATGGAAGTAGACCAAAAATGACAGATAAAATAGGCAGGGTTACACAATGCAATCAACACTTTTTAAAATGCATCTAAATGGATTTCAGTCATTCAAAAAAGTGTCAAGACTTAATCAGGTAATAAAATGCCTGTTTACAATTTACTTCTTTATGAGTCTGTGGAGGTAATGCTATTGTGCCTTATCAAAAAGTATGCAGTGCTAATTTCATTTTGCAACATCCACAATACTGTAATATGCTAAAAAAAGTCATCATGGACTTCATTTGTATCTTATAAAGACTTCTGATATGTATATGGATTTATATGTACACTTAATATTAAAACATGCAAATCATACTTCATGGTAGCAAATTAAAATATATATGGAAGTGACTGCATATGTAAATATGCAATAGTTTGTGAATATGTGAAAAGTTTACAATAGTCAAAAGTATATTAGTTGTTTTATGAGTTCCAAATCCAGTTAATACAGAAATTATTTGAAAGAAAATATTATAGATCCTGCCTCAGAGGGATTTTTTTAAGGAAGAAATCCTCAGACTTTGATGATATAATTGTATAATCATGATGCCATTTTGTGACATTCTAAAAGGTTTATGTGTTTGATCTATTAAGGCATGTGTATCTGAGATTTAAAGTTCATAATTTTAACATCAAACCTATATAATGCTGACATAAATCTTCATTGCTTTGTGGAGGTGGATGGATTTTTTTGAAATTTATTCAGGAGACAACACTGAAATTTAAACTATGATTTCAGTTCAGTCCTACTGAGTAGGAAGAAGTAAGACTCCAAAAGGAATCTTCAGAGCTTTTCCCTGCGTTTTAGAGTTTAATGTTTCAAGCAGCTTCTGAACAAAAATTTTTACTTTGGACTCTTGGTTTTGGATTTGGTTTGGTTTTGAAATTTTTTTGGAAACTTTTGTGAGGGAATCCAGTATTTCTAACTTTCGGACTTCAAAAATGAATTCAAAGCATTAAAAAGAGCAGTTATGCCTGAGAAAATCACAAACTTTGCCACTGAGAAAAACTGGGAGGTTCTATTTTCAAGTCTGCCTTGTTAGCATTACCAGCAGCATTCTGTTCTTAACTAATATTAGATCTAATAGTTTGATCTTAGTACCTGGAAGTTTTGAAACTATGCGATAGGCTGCATTCACAGGGAAAAGCAGTGCTCTTTTTTCAAAATTAGCACAAATATTTTGGAAATCTTATAATTTCTGCTATACATCATGAGGCTGTAAGACCAAAAGTAACACTGTAAAATATAAGCTTAAAATTAATCAAAAGTCTGTAAAGCCTGCATGAATATAGACTTCTTGATATTCTTTAACATTATGTAAATAAACATACCTTAAAATTATGACACCCTTGCAGCCACTATTCATCCCTCTTGCTGCCACTATTCATCTCTGTTTCTCTGCACCCTTTGTTGAAGAACTGTGAAAAATCAACACTATTAAGAAAGGCTATTTAATGATGTTGTGTATTTTTATTTGTGGAGAATGAGGGCTGAATGTTTCATCTCTGAAACAGATTATATCAGAATTTTTTTCCCATATTTTCTTCCTAGGGGACTGATAAATAAGCCATGCACATAAAATCGCCTGTACAGGTAGAACACTGTGTACTGAGCAAGGAATGTGCACAGTATGGATGTACTAGGAGTGAAGGATAGCTACAATTGCTTAATTTGGAATTGAAAAAGGACTAATCAAATTGTATCTTTGTTGCAGAAACTTCACAGTCCCTTTAGATCCAAACAGGAGGAGTACGTGCTTATGAATAAGCTAAGAACAGAGGAATAGAAAATATGCACTATAATGAAGTAAGAATGAAAAACTTAGGAACTGAGAATGTACAGTCTTCTATTCACAGAAAATATAAACAAGCATGTACAGCCATTGCCTTTTCAATACGAAAGAAAAAAATTATGGCAGTGGCAATTGCATGAGGCACTACAGGTTATGTTTCACAGAGAGATAGGAAGATACTATCATGTCTTTGCTTGGAAGCAAAGTTCTAGAGCCAGGGTACAAAAACACTTCTAGAAGAAACTGGCATGAAAATAGCAAACAGACTTCTAGGAAGCTTGAAACAAAATGTGCCTCCTTCCCATAGATCACTGCCATGCATTACATACAATTAAGATTATAGTATAATCACAAGAGGAGCAGCAGGCATCTTGGAGAAAGAAATATGGCTGAATAACAGTTGCATCTTGGCCGCAGCAATGAAGGGTCACTTGTAGAGAGAAATAAATTTGAATCAGGTTTGTGGCTAAAATTGGTATAGTAAGTATTAATCTGATCCTGTTGGGGAATTCGAAGGAAGGTAGGTGGGATCATACAGCCAGTTTCTCCCCTGAAGAGACAAATTCACATTTGGAATCAAAGCTTAGCCCAAGACAATTTTTTTTTTTTTTTGATTCAGTGACAAACTTTATTGTAAATATACAAAAACGTTATACAGTTTGTTGTCTATCTCTGTTGTGCCCTAAATGAGCAAACAGTGTTTAATCAAACTATTTGTGTTATTTTAAGATTTAGCCAGAAACTACTTCTCCCTTTTCTGAGACTGATTATGACCATTTCCAAGCATAGAAATTTTTAAAGATATTTAGAACTGGCTTGTGAGGCATGTTCTACAACAATACCTCAAAAATGTTTTTCGATGCTGAATATTTTATGAAAATATTTTTCTTTTTTTCCCCCCTCTGAAATGTAGAACACTTGAGAATTTTGCAACGCACAACTTGACTAAACAAACAATTAGATAGGATAGAAAAAAAGCCCAGACTTTTCCAAACTGGACTTTGGGGGCTGAGGTGTTTTTTTTTTTTAAGTTATCATTGCAAGAAAACACTGGTCCTACAATAACCAAAAAAGATCAAAGTCTTGACTTTGGGTAATCAGCCTTCCAAAAATATTTCTGTCTTCCTGTCTAATATGATCTCGATCTGAATGCAAAAAAAAATTACATTTGTGTTAATAAAATTAGGAGGGTCAGATATGGCTTCTGAAGTCTTGCTATGCACCAGTAAAATCAATGTGTTTTTTCTAAAACTCACTTTAAGTTTCCCTTTCTTTCTCTCCTTCTCTCTTTCTTTCATTCTTGTAAATATTTTCAAAGTTGCCATACAATCTTTTTTCTCATCTTACCTTCTCCAAGCCTCTTCAGTGCTACCTTCTCCAGGAGACAGTATATTCATGGAGGTAACACTGAAGTACTGCAGTGCTCACACTGACACTCCTCTAAACTCCAGGTGGGTGGAAATCTGTTTCTGCCTAAAGCACCACTGACTTCGTGGGACAACAAAGCTGTAGTATGCTAATCAAAACAGAAGTATTGTTAATGTGCAACATTTCCTTAGGCTTTTGAAAAATTAGGACAAAACCTGGTGTACAAGCTTCATTTGTAATAAAAGACGCTCATAAGCTTTCTTTTCTAGATCTGCATTAATGGAGGATAAGATGCATATAACTACTCCTGCATTTGTTTATTTCATGGCATTTCTAGCTCTGGGCTTGTATAAAATTATGTTGCTTTCAGTACTTTGAAGGTCTGAGAACTAAATAAAGCAAACTGCATGATGGCTTAGTAACAGAGATTCTTTAAAAGATGTCATGTCATGGCAAAAAGTAATATATTTTTATTGCACTATTTCTTAATCAAATAAGGCAGGCTCTCTTACACCATTTGAAGATTTGAGGATAAAGCAGACTCAGACCCTTGCAAAAATGTACTGTTGTTGTAACAGTAAATTTAAAAAGCACCTGCTTGTACATATAGCTTTTTCTAGATGTTATTACACTTCTGTAATTATCAATTGTCTTCAAAGGGGAATATAGCATGTCTTCCCAGCATTTCTTTCTAGAATTGAATTTGGTATTAAATCTCATCTAATGAGACGCTAGAACTTCAGTCATTTTATTAAGATCTTGAAAGGGGTAACATTCTTTTAAAATGAGTACACAGAAATCATAATAAAGCATGAAAATAGCAAGAAAAATGCTAGGTTTAAAAAAAAGCACTCAACCACTAGATAAAATCACATTTTAGATCACTTTCTGTGTTTCTGTGGTGTAGCACAAACTTTTCTATACAAAAAACTGTAATAAAGAGCTTTAAACACCAGGAATGGAAAGCTCCAGTTCAAATAGAATAATAGCTTAATAGCTTTCCCGGTTATAATTAAAAGGAGGTTTTTCAGCTCACTGTCCACAGTCCATGTAATTAGCACCTGAAATAACATTTCAATACAATTGAACTGAATAATAAAACTTCTGCACCCTGATAATAAGCAAGGTTAAATGTAATTTCTTTAGCACTGAAAAATACCTTTAAATACCTCCATAGTAAGACAGAATCAAATTAAGAAAACCGATCATCAATAAAAGCATTTATTTCATATGTTCTTATTTCCATGTAAAGGAAAACCTTCTACATATTCCATAGGAATTTTCATGATCACATCTATTCAAAAAAAGGAGAAGTTAATGTTAGAAAAATGAAAATAAACTTTGCTTTCAATAAACTTTTTTTTTTCCTCTCTGTACTTCTTTTGAGAATAAAAAAAATATTTCACACAAAACTGGAAAATGGTAATGCTATGTGTGGCAGATAATCAGTTGTATTGGTTTTGCATGGGCTGGTTTTGGTAGCAGAGGGGCTACAGCAGTGGCTTCCATGAGAAGCTGCCAGAAGCTTCCTCAGTGTCCAGCAGAGACAATCCCTGGTGGCTCTAAGGATGGATGTGCTCCTGGCCAGGGCTGGGTCAATGAGAAATGGTGGTAATGCCTCTGTGATAACATAGTTAAGAAGAAATCAAAACAAAAAGTGGTGGCACAGTTTTAATTGTGACTAGAGAAGAGTGGAGTGAGAAGAACAACTCTGCAGACACCAAGGTCAGTGCACAAGGAGAGGCAGGAGGTGCTCCAGATGCCAGAGCCAAGATTCCCCTGCAGCCCATGGTGCAGCCCATGGTGAGGCAGCTGTGCCCCTGCAGCCCATGGGGATCCATGGGGATGCAGAGATCCACCTGCAGCCCATGGGGGAGGTGCCCACATTGGAGCAGATGGATACCTGGGAGGAGGCTGTGATCCTGTGGGAAACCTGTGGAGAGAGGGGCCCTGCTCCCACGCTGGAGCAGCCTGTCCTTGGAGGACTGCACTCCCTGAAATAGTGACCCACGCTGCGGTAGTTTGTGGGGTGCTGTTGTCAATGGGAGGGACTCACGTTGCAGCAGTCATTGGGAGTTGCTGCTTGTGAGATGGACTCACATTGGGGAACTTCATGGAGAACTGCCTCTTCTGGGAGGGACCCCATGGTGCAGCAGGGGAAGGACTCCTCCTGAGCAGCGGGATAACCCACAGGTGATGAACTGACCATAACCCACATTCCCATCTCCCTGCACTGCTGGGGGGGAGGAGGTAGAGCTGGAAGGAGGGAGGGATGAGGAGAAGGTGTTTTAAAGGGCTTATTTTACTTCTTATTATCCTGCTCTGATTTTGATAGTACTAAATTCACTTTATATCTCTAAGTTCAGCCTGTTTTGCCCATGATGATATTTGGTGAGTGATCTGTCCTGGTCCTTATCTCAACTCACTAACTCTTTATTAAATTTTCTCTCCTCTGACCAGATGCAGAGGGGAGTGAGTGAATGGCTTTTGAGGGTGCCTGGTATCAGATCAGTGTCAACCCGTGACATCAGTGAATAAATTTGCTTTTCACCTTACAATTTGAAAATGTTACGTATTACACTATCTAGTTAGCTCATATTACTCTCTTGTTACAGGTTTTGACATTCTATGTTGACTTCTGTTAGACTCCTTTTAGACAGCTTCTAGTTGCATGAGTAACTTCTGCTTGGGGGGGAACTGTTTTCCCAAATATTAAAAATCTGCCTCTGAACCACTGCTGCTGTCTCATACCCATAACCGTTTATTAATCTTTCACCTATTTTTAGAATCTGGGTAAAAAAATATGACCCTGGACTACAGTGATATTTCATTAAATGTTTCTTTTACATGTTTCTATGACAATTTAAAAATAAATAGGTAACATTTTGTCAAGTAAAAGCAAAGTTTAATTTTTTTTCTAGGATACTGTGGCTTTGTGTACAGTCTTCAACATACATGCAAATAGTCCTAAAAGTCTGACTAGCACTGTTTGTGTGTTGGTAAGGATGCCCACAGGATCTTCCCTTGATCAAAGTCAGTTCCTCAAAACTTTAAAGAATTAAAGGCAAATTTCTAAATTGGGGCTTTTAATCTTTAATACCTGAACCCTTACGTGAACTGTGGGACACTGAATATGTTTTCAGGCACTGTGGGATGTTCCTGTGTATGCATGGACTACAGACTACTTTTAAAAGATAGAAGTTTTCACAGAAAAACCCTTTGGATTAAATTCCACTATTTCCTCAATTTCTTCTATTTCAGTCGAGCCTCCTAGTTGTGGTGGGGCATTCCCCTCCACCTGCTCCTCGGGTCTGCTCTATGACCTCAGGAATTTCCATTAGGCCTTGACCTTGGCCTTTGTGTAATGGGTTGGGCAGTGAAGCATCCCTTGACCATATCAGGAACTCTTGCATGGCAAAGGTAGGGGTGGCATTCTCCATACAGGGAGCTCCTGTCACCTGGCCAAGATGGGAAAAGAGAGGTAATTAATCATCCTCTAGAGCCTTGGAAAAATACTTACCTGAATTGCAGCCTGAGTGGAATTGTACGTTTGGTACTGGGCTTTTGAAAAATTCCATAATTACTGATTTGTATTGTAGCCAGATTGGAAACTGAGTGATGACTAAAGCAAATCAGTTCATGACCCTACAAACAGCAGTCCTAAGCAAGGCCTTTTGAGCTCTCCTGTATCCCAGCAGGCTGCAACCAGCATCTACCTCTTAGTGGGACACATCTCTGACCTCGCAAACCCTCACATATATGATCATCAGAGGACCATCACCAAGCTGGTGATGGGGCCTGGAAATACCCTTCACTCCCAGAGGCTCCACCCTTGCCCACTGAGAAATGCAAACGCATTCAATGTGAATATTGAACTCAAGGGGAATTTTTAACAGGTATGTACCTTTGTAGGTGCATATATACATATTTATAAATAACTCTGTGTCTGTCTGCATGATTGTGTGAATTATTTAAACATTTTCTAACAAGCACACTATGAATGTTGCCATCTCACATCTAAAATTAAATCACTGTTATAATTGTACTAAATCCTATTTAATCACTTTGTAAATGTTAAATTAGTTAATGATTAAGCACGGCTAAATCCTTCAGACATAAAATGTTAGCCAAGTCTAAGACTAAGACTGGATTTAGCCTCATCTAAGACCCATCAGGAAAAGGGTCCACTCTGAAACTTGTGACTAAACAGGAGGATTTCCCTTACCCTTTTGTGTGTTTGCTTTCTGTGTAAATCTTTCTAAATCGATTCTAACCTGATTTTTCTTTGTATGTTTCATCCACATTGTAATAGAGGGAAATATGCTGTCAAACTTTATTAAGTTGAGCTTTCACATATTTATATTAAACCTGCTTTTGTTAATACCTTTATCAGTGATTCTTTAAGAAACCTAAACCATTCATTCGTGACAACTGTCAAACCTATGTATCAGCTCTCTAGAGCAGCAGCAACTGGCCACCCTAAAAAGCAACTAGGACAGAATTAAATTTTCGACTATATTGTTACTGGAGATTGGCTTTCCCCTCCTCATACCATCTGCAAACAAAATTTACACAGCTTTGCTTCAAGTGTAATCTATTTAATTGCACATCAGTACTGAGATACCTGTTATTTGAACTACTTCTGAATAGAACAGGACTTTTATCTTACCAAAATAAGACTACCAAAAAAAAAAGGATAAAGAATGGATTATAAAATTAAAAGGAAAAATATTTATTTATGTATAGTCTCTTAAAATCATAGTATGAAAGAAAAATATGGAACTATAATGAGTTGAAAAGTAGTGAACAATAAAATAGATGCTTTTTAGCAGCTATGATTTTTTTCTTAAGTCTTACTATCACATTCTGTTTTATACTCTTCACTCTTTTAGTATATTTAAAATCATGTTCTTTAACTTATAGTTAGTTGCCAAATGGCAAGTGAATGTAGCTATGACTAGAGTTCATCATCATGCTGATGCTTGATTAGTGTTGCACAGAGATGGTAAATAAAGTTATATCTGCCATGTGGTCCTAGTTAGTTTTACAAAGTTCAAATAACACTCTGATTATTAACTAGCAAAGTGAAATCAGATTCTATTACTAAGAAAAAAATGCTTTTGGGGGGGAATAAACACAATACATTTACTTTCATATTTTAAAAGACTTGAATTTTTTTACTCTTTTCTGTAGAAACAAAAGCATATCCCATATTCTTTCCCTCAGTGTTATAAAACTAAGATCTGTGAATGTGCAACTGAACTGTAATTGAGATGCTATAAAATGATCTAGAAAGTAAGACAAGTGAGGGAACATGAGAAGATCCAATTGAGAATGGAAGAAGAGAGACAAAAGATGGGAAATAATTGCTCACAAAGACGGAAAAAGGATACTATGACAAAGTTTAGGTACTTCTGGTTACTGAGCTGCCAATAGCAGAAACTGATACAAAGCTTTAGTCAGCTGCATTAAGGTTACATATTTCGGCAGGAGTGGGGGAGTTGGGAGGGTGGAAATCTCTGTATTAGTGCTTCAGGCAGCAAAACAAGTTTCTAAACTTGTTTTAAAGCTTTTACTATGGACACAAATGCAATCTAGTAAAGACATCTGGCAGCTGTATTCTAAAATTAATCAAGTCCGTTCTGCCACAATGCAGGAGGATGGACAAGGTACCTATCTCTTATCTCAAATTATGTTCTCTTATTTTCCATGTGGAACCTGACCTAACTTTCATTTATGTAGAATAATAAAAAAGGTGAAAAGTTCTTTCACTTATTTTGTAGATCCTGATGGGGACAATCCAGGTATTGCAAAAAGATACATGCTACAAAACAGATACAAGTAGAAGATACGGGGTGAGAACAGAATCACAACACATCTGCCACTCCAGACTTTCTTATTCTCACTGTTGCCCCAAATCCCAACATCCTGTGCCCTGCTGGCTAGATCCTTGTATCACAGATGTTCAGTTTCTGGTGGGTTTAGAAAGTGGGACAGAAGGAGAGCATGCAAGTATTCAACGGTAGTATATTTCTGACAAGAAACTTAAGGTTTTTCCCAAAGCCTCAGTGTTGCAGTCTGATGCAACCTTGCTGAAGACAGCTGTGCCAGTGGGAAAGAATAGGGAAGGGTCCTTGCATAGATTTTCAAAGATGTTTATTTCTGCCCCACATGCATCCCAGTCTGGAAGCAAGGACAAGGCTCATGGGAAAACTCCAGCGTAAAGTAAAGGATCCTCGGGGCGGAGGGAACATTTGGAATGGCCAGTAGGGGAACAGGACTTGGGTACATTAGCATTAGTGGAGAGAAACCTGTGTGCCGAGGGCATGCTCCTCCCCCGAGGGTCCCATCTTCCCAGGGGGAGGGGAGGGGGCCCACAGCAGGGGGAACCCCCACACCTCAGCTGAAAAACAAAGTTCTGAGTGAGGAACACTAAGGGGAAACCTAATAAGCCGAGCTGAATGAATAAGCTAATGTGTCATGGAGTAATTAAAGTTCGAGAAGGGGTAATTTTCATAAGCCAAATTCCTGCAGAAATGAAATTCCTTTACCCAATCTACACATCCACTTACTGAGGTGAGTGATCATAAAAATTCCCTTTTTGATTTGAAAAACTGCCTGCCTGATCTTTCCAAAAGTGGAAAAGTTGTCTAGTTTCAAACTGATACAAAAGCCAGTCTTCCTTACACTGGAAGAGCAGTGTCTCTAACCTTGGCCTCCAGATATCTGTGAAATTCTGAGTTTGCACAGGCTGCAGAACTCTAAAACCATAAACTGACAACAGTGTCACTGAGCAGGTACAAAGTCTGATCAAAACATGCTGTTGTCTAAGGAGTGCCACCTCCCACCTCCCCAGTGTTATTGCTTATGGCCAGAAGATCACTGACTTGGAGGAATGCAGGCTATATAAACAACCCTGGAAAAAGTTAGTAGCCCAACCAGACACTCTGTGCTGCTTTAGCCATGAAATGAATGAAACGTTCACTGTCAATGACAGTATATTGCCCTATAAGTAACTGAAGAAACTTGGAGATTGTTAAAGATACAGAAGAAATTCACCGGTTCTCAGTGAAAATTTTAAGTGAAAAAACTGCAGTTTAGTATTTATGGAGGGAAGGGCTGCTGTGAACAGTATTTTTATCAAGTTCCATTCTGTAACAGGTGTCAAGGGAATACATGATATTACATAGATATTGTTAGAGATTTTAACAATCTATTTATACAGAGTCATTTAGACCTTGAAGCACCTTCCAGTACCTAAAAGGGCTGACAAGAAAGTCAGGGAGAGACTTTTTACAGGTACACGCAGTGATAAGAGGAATGACTTTAAACTGAAAAAAAGTAGGTTAAGATTGGATATTAGGAAGAAATTCTTTTCTGTGAAGGTGATGAGACGCTGGAACAGGTTGCCCAAAGAAACTGTGGATAACCCATCCCCGAAAGTGTTCAAGGCCAGGCTGGATGGGGCTTTGAGCAACTTGGTCTAGTGAGAGGTGAGACCTCTAGTGAGAGGGTCCCTTCTAGTTCAAACAATTTTACTATTTTCTGGTTATTAGGCCAGTTAGTTAAGGGTTTTAATTTTGACACCTTATTTAGCAAACTGATGCACAGCTAAACACTTTGTTAAAATTTATGCAATATCTCTGTAACCCTGGTCACCTTCTGTGATGTCATGAAGTGCTCTGACGAATTAGACAAGAATGCCAACATTATGAACTGTATTAAAAACTGTATTATAACAGCACTATAAACTACTGTAAAATTGGCTATTCTTAAAAAAAAAAAAGAATAAACGAGTCACTCTTTACACTACTGTGTACTTTTTAAAATAGACAGTTTGCCTAAGGAAATCTGTGTTCTTACTTAATTCTCTAGCGATAGCTGTTGTATCTTTTTATACCCTTCTTGCTATATTTTTTATGAGAACAGAATCAAAACTACGTCTCATCTGTTTGGGTTTTGTTGTGTTGTTTTGTTTTTCAACACTGCTAGATTGATCTGAGCTAGCTCTGACTGGAAACAAGAGTTTAAGCTATTTGTTGTTTATCACACACATTATTTACAAGGCACACATCTATAGTTCAGATACAGAAGGTAGGCATGTCTCACATCTTGTCAAAATGCTACACTTGCTGTCAATTACATGAGCTCTCATACCTTTTGTGAAGGAACAGATCACATACCTGAAACCGGGACATCCTGATCCTGACAGTTCAGCTGGGGAACATTTATATTCATTGATTGCTGCTATCGCAGTACCTGCTTTGAAGACACCCACACGCAATAAAAACTGTAAGGCTAACCTACAGGCATGGCCTGAGTGTTTTGATGACTTGCACCTGCTTCTCCAGCTAATGACCTGAACTGAAATGCCAATCAAATATTATTCATCCCAGGAATTAACAGCTCATAATTTTTTCTAAAAATGTTTCATCTTTTTAGCCTGCATAATTGATCATATGTTTAGGGTATTGGCAACACTGAGCATTTGGAAATCAGGACCCCTTCCTTGAAATATCATGTGTTAAGCTCATTTTAAACAAAATGCTCCTTTTTGTTATACAACAATTCAGGATATCTTAAGCTCTTCAATACTCCTCTTAAAGTCACAAGGGGATGGGAAATCTGCTTTATCTTAATATTTTTAAAGGGGAGTCAAGGTTATTGCATTATTGTGTGACTGCAGGAGAGAGGGATTTAAATGACATTCTAAGCACTGTAAGAAAAGAATTGGACAGTTATCAAAATAGATAGACAGCACAAAAGTAAAATGAAGAGGATATCTCTTTTCATTATTAGTAGAACCAGTCGAGAAAATTATAACAAGGTTAAATCTCTGTACTCCATAATCAGAGGAGGAAGCAGAAGGTGTGAATTCAAGCTAAGAAGGGAGTGCCGAGAAAAAAACTGCCCAAAATGCAATTACAACAGACTAATCAAGGTGCCATCCTGTCATTTAGGCACTGCAAAATCCTCCTAGAGGATCCTAGTAGATGATGTTCAGGGGCACATCTACCAGGGGGAAGAAGGCAGCAGTTACGCCTTTCCTTTCATAGGCATGGCTGTGCTGAGCTGACCTGTATGCCACAGGAAGGCAAAGGTGTTGTAGCAGAGCCAGACCTTCAAGCCTTACACTGCTGCCATCACACACCATTGTCTGGGACACACAAAGCTGAATGCACTGGCAAAACAAGGTCATTCTCTCTCAAACCAGACGTGGTGTCTTGGGATATCTCACGGGTACTTTAAAATAATTGTCTGCCCAGGAATAACTAGTCTTTTGTGAACATTCCTGTCCTTCAGTGGAAAGCAGGTAGACGGAGAGGCCAAAGACAGTGCTCTCCAGGAGCTCTACAGGCCCCCACCAGAGTAGGCCTTTGAAAGGTATTTGAAAAATTAATGAACTGAACATTCATTATTGGACATATATTGGTAAGTAAAGGTTCCTACTAGCTAAATGGTCAATTAAGTAAGCTTGGAAAAATAGGGAATGCCTGTAATTCTATAATAGTGTCCAGATTTTAAAACCTTGTGGAACACATGTTCTAAAACCACACATGGTGGCAGCTTCCAGGTCAGCTGCAGGGGCAAGGCACATTTGGAGGCGGATGGGGAGGTGCTGTGCCAGTTGGGCATAGGGCTAGGATGGGTTTCACAGTGTTTCACTCCAGTGCCCTACCCATGACTAAGCCCTCAATAGCAGTGTGGTTGCCACAGAGCAGAGAACCCTCTGGAGAATTATCTGGGAATGCCCTATTGCAGCCATCAGGTGCCAAGGGAATTTCAACCAATCAGAACCTGAGTAATGGGTATTCTCTGCCCAATTCCATAAGTGATGGGGTCTGGGCTTACTGTGGAGATCCAGCAGAGATCCCACAGGGAGTGAATGTGAATGTCCAAGCGTTCATGGCAGAGGACGCGAGGAGCTGAGAAACCTGTGCTGACTCTACCTGCACCTCCCTGGGCTGCCCTGCTCCCCTGCTGCATGACAGGGATGGGCTCTCTTCCCTCCTGAAGTGGGTACCTCCCCACTGTGGGACCTGGATGTTGAGTCCCTCATCACCATTAAAGATATCCATGACTAAATGTACTTTGGTACCTGGACCCACCTAATTCCTACACTGTCAGTTTTGTCTCAGACCACAACAGATGCCAAAATAACAAGATCTGGGACAAGCACTGCCACGGTGATGCCAACGTTTTGTTCTTGCCATGCCAGCCGTTTCCTTGCTGGGCAGGGAAGCATCTCATCCCATCACATTATCATGCCATTTCCCATTTTTTTGTCCTCCTTTCCAGCACTTCCCTTTCCCCACTCCAGGCCCCTCACAAACAAACAAAATGCTAAGTATTTTTCCCATTGTTGCTAATTTTGCTACATCTGTACCAAAAGTTGATACTTTTTATATTATCAAAAATAATCTTGTTTATATACATATATAAAGCACTACTTTTTTGGCTATTAGCCCCACAGATGTCTATTATCCTGCAGGTCCCCAGTACTCCCTTCAACTATTTGGGAAGTACAACTGCCTCTCATAGAACTTTCTTGTAACCACTTTTGAAATCCAGGTATTGCTCACAGCACTATTTGTAATTTCCATCAATTTCTTGAATGGTTATCTATCATGTCTGGCAATTTCTCATGTCATTCCTCACTGTACTTTATGCCACATTCTGTTACCTTAATCTTAGACCAGAGACTAATCAGTGGCCCAGGCACCTGCAGCACCTTAATAGCACATTTCTTCTAGTTTTTGCATCAAAAAATAAACAGGAATTTAAATTACACTGGAAATTCAGGAAGACTCAAGGTATAAAAAGATCTTGGGATGATTTATGTCTAGAAATTATGTTTATCAAGGTATGGAATTATGTATATTTGAGTCACCAACCCTGAAAAGTAAAACCAAACAAATATTTTATTTGCTGCACTTGAGGGAGTGTACAAAACAGACATTTAAATGACAAATAGATACCTCAGTGCCTTTCTGGAAATTCATTTGTTTAGTTAAGATGCATTCTCACATAGATTGTCAATCTTACATTTTAGGCAGATTTTTTGCATCTCTAAACTAAAACTGCCTTTCTTTGGTATTTTAAAGCAGTTTTAAAATATTCACAGCATAATTGTTGGCCTGCTGCCTTTCGAGGAAGCATTTACCATGTACAGCCCCTTGGCTTGCATTTTTCCAGTGTGGGCAGACTGACAGAAGTGGGCTGTTTGCTAGAAAAGGTTTTATATTGACACCAAATAGTCTTTCATTTTGACATTACATTTCCTATGTTTTTCCCTTATCAACAGCTTTTTCCACTATGCCTGTCCTCGATTACTCTAAGCCTCAATCATTCATCTCTTTTACTGTATATTGTTCTGTCTTACATATAGTTGGATATATTCTATTCAAATGGTTAAAAGAATGGATATTTTTGAAAGTTGCTGATTAGTTTTTTCCAAGGTTTTGAGCTGCAATTCTTCACACTCATTTGAAAACCAGTTTCCCTACTAAAAAAGAACAGAATAAAGGGAATCTGTACTGTGTTATTGAAATACTTCCATTCAATAAACTGAGTGGGATGGGAGTAAATTACATGGAGAGAAACTTGAAATTAGAGTAGAAACATGTTTTGACAAAGAAGTGCCCAGCCTTGCCAGTGGAATATGAGACTTTCAAAAATGTAATGTGAGGTTCAAATTGCTCCACAGCCAGAGGACTATTTAACCATCAACATAGATATATCATTAAGTTGGGGACTTTGGCAAGTTACTACACTAATAAAATAGTTTCAGTCACTCTAAAGTCATGTGAGAGCCAATAATGTGCAAACTCTCATCCTGTCCAATAGATACTATTTCCTTACAACACAAAACCTGAGTAGCAGTCAAATAAAGTTGAGGACAACAGTACTTTCTTGCAGACTTTTATTTTCTGTAGGTAACGCTCTACCAGAAGCAGCTTTGGTTTTGTTTCAGGGGTTTTTGTTGTTTTGGGGGTTTTTTTAATGCAAAATGTATTTCTAGATTTCTTTGAGATTTTTTAGATGGTTGGTTGTTGGTTGGTTGGTTGGTCCGGTTGGGGTTTTTCTATTTCACATATGTTTTTACTGAGCTTACATAGGTACTTACTGAGCAGAACTAGACAGCAATGAAGAAAGCAGAAAAACCTTTCTCAGTTTTACGAAGTTCTGCAGAGGCTGGTCTGGCATTGGTCTTGAAAGATCTTAAGAGACTTTGTCTTCAATTTTGTTCCATTTTTTATAGGAAGTAAAATACAAAGTTTCTTGCATATCTCAGAGTAGCACATGGGTCATACTCAGAGGTGGCTAACCACTGGAATTGCTCAGGGGTCCATCCTGAACTTGTCCTATGTAATGTCATCAGTGACCTAGTGATGGAGCAGCCAGTGGCCACTGGAGCGCACTCTGATCAGACTGGCAGAGGACGCAGTCTGGGGAACACAGATGATACTCTTGAGGGCAAGGCTGCCACACTGTAGTGGATTTAGTTTGTAAACCGGGTGGAAACACCAAATAAGTGTAGAGGGTTTGTTCGCATTTTTTGCCTTTGTGAGATGAGAATTAGGAGAAACACAAAGCAGGCACCAAACTTTAAAGAATATAAAGATGTTTATTACCAGAACTAAAAGAGAAAAAGTACTAAGGGTCAGAATAAACCTTCAGAACACTTGTCCCCCCCATCCTCCTCCCTCCTTCCACTTACAATATAAAGACACAAACTTGGGATTATCTCAGTCAGTTTACCACCTCTATAATAGTCTTTCATCAGTTCATTTAGGTAGAGGAGTCTCTCTTGCCTGTGCTATGGAGCTTTTCCACAAGAAGCAGTCTTTTCGTAGCATCAGTGTCACAGCACAACAGCCACCTGGGATGGTTTCTGTTGGCATGTGTGAGTCCCTTCCCTCGACTTACAGCTTTCCCCACAACTGTTTTCGAGGGTTCACTTTTAGCTAATGGGGTATTAATTTAAGGATGACCAGTTCCAGAGCAAAGGTTCTCTTCATCTGTCTCTAGGATCATCTTCGTCTCTAGGATCATCTTCATCTCTGGGAACAGAGTTCTTCCTCTTCTTCTTCTTCTTCCCCAGGAGCAAAGGGTCTTCATCTCATCGCTAACTCTCTCTGTTCAGGCTTCTCATTGGATCACAGCCACTTCAACATCTACCCATTTCAGCACAGGCATCTTTGCTCATGACTACAGTCGAATGCTCTACCCCCCATGCTTATCACAAAATTACAAGGGAGTCTCTGATGTCTCATAGTCCATCACCATAGCTTTACAAAAGAATCTCAGCTTAAAGCATCTCCTCTATCTCCTCTCTCTGGGCTCCAGCTCTTTCTTTTTCACTGACTTAGGTCTCACTAATCATGGTGTCTATTCGTGTGCCTTTGCCTTTCCCTTTCCCTCTAACCTGGGAAAGGATTGGTATCTGCAGTTTTCATCTCTCTGGGGAACTTACAGCGCTGAAGGGGTTAATCTTTACCCATGCCAAGACCTTGCGAACTGGAATTTATCTTTTGCTGGTGATCACATGATCCCTACTGAGCGGCAGCTGGATGGAGTTCACTCCATGGTCCCGGCCTCAGTCAGGGGGGCGGTTTTGGCCAAGTAGCTGCTTGCTGTTCCGAGGTGGCTTTTCTCCCGGCTGGCCCATCCCTGCACTGCCGTGCCAGGGACCAATCCAGCCGAGCCGTGCTGGGAGGGGCCAGCCTGCACGGAGCCGTGGGCTGTGGCCCGGCCCTATTAGGGCCGAGAGAGAGGAGGGCCGTGGCCCCGTTCCCCACTGGCCAAGCCGGCCAGGCCCAGCCAGGCCCAGTCTGGCCCGAGGGGCCCAGGGGCCACACCCAGTTACTTGTCCAGAGACCAGAAGCAAGAGAGCGATTCCTGGCTTGTCTGTCTTTAAATGATGTTTTTTACAGAGGCGTGTTCAGCTCCTAAGTGGCTCAACAGAGCTGCCAATATTCTAATTACCCATTTGATTTGTTTTATCAGGTTCTGGAGGAAGTTACAACAACCCCTTGCAACAAACACCACTTCCTTGGCTGGTGGAATAATTTTTTTCTTAACTAAAACTCCAAGCTGTGCTAACCCATGACACACACAGACAGCCCTGGAGAGGCTGGCGGAATGGCACCACAAAAATGGAAATTCTGCAGCAAAAAATGCCAAGTGCTGAGCCTGGGAAGGAAGAGCTGCTGGCCACAATACCAACTGGGGCCTGTCTGCTGGAAAACAGCTCTGCTGAAGAGGGCCTGGGGTCCTGCCCGGCAGATACTGCCAGCAGTGAGCCCTGGCAGCAGGGACGGCCAGCAGCATTTTGGGCTGTGATAACAGAAGCATGGTCACTGGTTTCAGACTATGTCTGTAATACCATATCCAATTCAAGTCCCACAGTACAGGACAAACATTGCTAAAAAAGAGAAAATTCAGTACAGAACCACAGGGATGGTGAGATATTGCAGTACTTACCCTGTGAAAAGAAGCTGAGGGACTTGGACATATTCAGCCCAGAGAAGAGACAGTCTGAGGTAGGAGCAAATAGCAGCCCCGCAGCACCTACAAGATTGTTAGGAAGATGGAGTCAGGCCCTTTGGTGCATGGCAGCAAGCACAAATTACCACAGGAGAGTTTCTGACAAGGACATAAGGAGAAACATTTTGTCCATGATGACAGTCCAGCAGTGGAGGAAGTTACTCAGAGCGCTGTGTAGTCTCCATCCCTGGAGGTTTTCAAAACATAACTGAATTATGCTCTGAGCAACCTAGTCTGATTTCATAGTTAATCCTGTTTTGAGCAGAAAGCTGGACTAGAGACCTCCTGAGGTCATTTTCACCCTGAATTATCCTACAGTTCTGTGATATTCTTGTGAATAAAACAGAATCCCTTAAAACTGTCCAAAGCAGAAATGAAAATGGTACAGGTAATAGTCAAAGTGCAGTTATGTGTTAATCATATGCATCTCTTAGAGGATATTTTGTTTTACTTGTTCAGACAGTATTCTTGGCTTTCATTCTTTGTGGGTACATTAAAAATATCTTAAAATCCCAATTAATTTGCCATTTAAATGTGGAAAATGTAACCCTGTCGATACTAGTGCTTTCCTCTGCTGCCTTCCAGTGCTGAATTCATTGCTGATAAAAATTTTGTCTTAGTGTACGTCAGAGGCCACCCATGTAACCAGAGAGGGCTGTGAGCGTCATTATCCTGAACTTCTGGGACAAGAAATGTTAAGGGAGACCCATTTATCTTTTTGGTTACTTTGCTCATTTCAATGAGCTTGATAAGCTTTTAATAGTCTCAGCATTAGACAACAGAAAAGATTTGTAAGTGGAAGTTACCTCTACTTACAGAGGTAACCAAATCAACAGTTATATTCAGAAAAAAACATTAAAGCTTTTAGGCATATCTCCTTCAGTATTAACACTTCTTTTTATGTGGTTGCTTTCTGGGCTCCAAGTGTTTATTGCCCGGTCATGTCCAGCTTTTCATCCACCAGAACCCTCAAGTCCTTCTCCACAGGGCCACTCTCAATGAGTTCTTCTCCCAGTTTGCCCCAACCCAGGTGCAGCACCTTGTACCTGGACTTTTTGAACCTCATGAGGTTCTTGTGGGCCCACTTTTCAAACTTGTCCATCTCCCCCTGGATGGTATCTTTTCTGTGAGCATGACGCATCTTGGTGTCATTGGCAAACTTGCTGAGGGTGCACTTGATCCACTGTTCATGTCATTGATGAAAGATAATAAACATCTAGGAAACACATAAAGATCACAGGAGAAAGCCCTGAGAGATACCCCCATCACCGGCCTCCACCAGGACATAGAACCATTGATCACAACTCTCTGGCTGCGTCAATCCAGACAATTCCTTGTCCACTGAATAGGCCACCATTCTTATCCATATCTCTCCAATATAGATATTTCTTTTTGCAAGCTATGAGGTCTTGAATGCTGCCTGTTTCACTTTTACCATCTGTAAAACCTCATTTATTAAAAAAAAACAACACCGATTTAATTATTAGGCCTTTTGCCTGTCAACATGGTAAAAACATCTCACGAAAATTAAAGATGAACTTTTTTCATGATGCTATTTTTAATGCCAGAGGGAGGGGATGTAACCAATAGAAAATTAATAGTGTATTTTTTCAAGCAATTCAAACATAACTTATTTTTCCCTTCCCCCACATCAAGTAAATACTTGTAACCAGACATGTTTACATGTCCGTCCATTCTTAATAGAATAAATATACACTCACATGATAGCATCTATTCTTTATTTTCAGCCTCCCTTGTTTATGAATACCTAGAGTGTAACATGATTTTCTCAAACAATCAAATAGAAATTACTTAAGTACCAAGTGCTACATATTTTACATATTTCATTTTATCCTAAAAAAAGATAAGTTTTTTTCAAGGCTAGTAAGAAAAAAACATTTTTGAAATATTGAGTCTTAGAGGTACATGAAGAAAGTATCAGTAGATAGGAAATGCAGTGGTTATGAAGCTAGAGGCCGAACTGAACAGTAAAGGTTCCCTCAGGAAGTATAAAGAAGCTTTTAAAATTTCTGTATGTAAATGGTTTTCCTATCACATTCTTCAACATTAAAAAAAAAAAAAAGGTGTTATTTAGCACAAATGAAGTAGACCTATACAGAAAAGCTATTTTCTGTCCACAGAGGAGTAAAGCAGGAAAACCTAATTGTATAAAACCCTCTAGGATAACCTGCTTTATACTTGATTTCCAAAGGTCATCTGTGTGAGAAAAATCAGACTTTTTCAGTGACTGTGGAATCATCTTTCTGAGAATGAATATCTGTCTCTAAATGTAAATGACACTTTTTCTTTTTTTAAACAGCTTGGCCAGTCAGAAATCGGATAATATTTCAAATTAGATTGCATATAAATTGCATTATTATGATCAGAGAGTAATAGCTGTTAATGTAAACCAACCAGAAGGGTTTTGACCCTCTTGCACTAAGCCTGAAATACTCTGTAAATCCTTTCCCTACCCCTTGAGAGTCTCTTTATTCCTTTTCAATTTTCTAATGACAGTGTAAAAATAAAAACTTGCATATTACTAAGGTTCACTTTTTCCTTCTCTTTGTACTTATTTAAATATATATTTTTCATCTCAGTAGTAAAGTAGATGTGAAGAGACGTGTGTTCATATTTTAAGGCATGTCAATTCAAGTGTTCATCCAATGCAAGAAGTATTTGGAAACAAAGATAAGTGTGGCTGGTAAACACCTTCAGTTTCAGAGTCTTTCCAGGCATAATGCAACAATAAAATTTCAGAAAAAGGATAAAGTCACCAGTAGCAGTTTTTCAAAGCTCACATAAGCCAGCAAATGAAGGAAAGGTCAAGAAAGTCAATATTGAAGGCAAAATGTTTAGCTGATGCTCCCTCTTTATCCTAAAAATTTCTTACCCTGATGACATGCTGGCATGTTAACACTTTTGCTTTACTAAGTTCATTTAGGTTTCCATCTGTCTTCAGTGATGACTAGAAGAGCTAGAAGCAAGAAACCTCATATCTTTCTCATCTGTGCACCTAAATTGTAAAGCAAAAGACCTAAGATGTTCACTATTGAGTTCTTGGATCCAAATCTCTTCTTGGGTCCGAACAACCTCTGGAAAAACTGCATATCCTAAACTTCCATATTTGCATTTAAGATTTCTGGCATACTTCAGGCAGCACCTTTCAGATGAAATTTTTACAACAAAATACTGCCTAAAGAATTGGCAAATGATAAGCAGAATCTTAATAGGTGAGATCTGTCCAGAATGAAGTATTTTTTCCTCTTGAGAAGAAAAAATGTGCAGCTTTGCACTGAAACTGAGTAATAAGTTCTTTGGTGCCAGTTTCTTCCGAATCCTCTCCTGAATTTTGACTAGTTTTCTAAAGCTGCAGAGATCACACCAAACTACGCACAACTCTACTGGAGTCCATGGCAGAACTCACACTATCTTCTCCAGATTCTAGCAGCCTTATTCTTACTGATTTACATGGCATGGCCAGTAGTTCTCTCACTGATGTTACTGGAGTCTGATTTTGGCCCTTTGACTCTAAACTCTCTGAGGATGTGTGTAACAAACACTTACTTTCTTTCTAATTAACTAAAAATAAGAAATAAAACAATGGTCCTGGTCTAACATTTTTAAGTGTGCTGCAGAAAGACAAGAATGCTGTCCTTTTCTTCAGGAAATGTTGTAGTGCTATGTCAAAAGTACGTTGGTCTCCATCCACCAAGTGAAGAAGAGGCACTGAGGATGTGCTATCTCTGGGAAGCGTAACCATATTTTCTACAATCACCTTTGCCAAGCTGAATTCCATCACACTGCTGGCAGAGTAATAAGAGGAAGTTCTAAGCAAAAGGCAGAATGCCTGAAAGCAAGAGTATGTCAGATGAGCAAGGATTATTTGGTCTCAGAGGAAATCACATTAGCAACTGCCAGGATAGATATACTATTCTGAGTTAAATGAGCTGGGGTACTGGAAAGCTGTGCTTTAATTTGAGAAATACACATGTGTGACCAGCCAGATCTTCTCCACTGGCACGTCTGTCTCCTCTCTTATCTCATTCAGTTGTGACAAATTGGAGAAAACCATTGGCAGGGACACCTACTGAGTCATCTAGCTTTTTAAATTGAGTCTGATTTCATCTGTGTTTAAGTGGTTTAACCTTAAACTTTCTTTTAACTAGATGGGTATAAAACATATATTTAGACACTTCCATTCCATATAAATTGTAACACAGTCTGATTCATTTAAAAAACATTCTGAAATGTTCTAAGATAAATTGAAGAGACCTTCTTTAATTTTCTTCTTTTTCTTCTTTTTTTTTTTTTTTAATAAAGTGTATACATCTACTTTTTCTAGGCTCAGGCTTACTGCAGGGCTGAAAGACTATGAAGAAGTTGAATTAGGGTGATTTAGTCTCTATATTACCATTGCTGGTAACTGCTGGTGACACAATAGAACCATTCACAATGCTGTGATGTTTGGGCATTAATGTCAAGGCTATATTCAGTTCCACACAGGATTTCTGTTAAATGTGTTTTCAGCCACAGTTCCAAATGGAGAGATCTGAGAAGACGTAGTATTCCTGCCCCCCACATCTGCTATTCCCCACATACCTTTAAAAGATCTGCATTCATGTCTTAACTTCTTCAGAAATAAATTCTCTACTCAGAATCCCTCCCTGCAGGAACATGGCATTTTCAGTCTCTTTCCTCTTTAGAGTGAATGGCTCCCACACAACAATTCCCAGTCTGTTCTGAATTCAGCAGGAGCTGTAAGAGCTCAGGAAGGCAGTTTTACAGTTCAGAACTCAGCAGGAGTCTTGGAGCCTCACAGAGTCAGAGTCTTCCTGCTTTCAGCTCCTGCTGAGTGCTGTGAAAGCCCACCTTTTGCTGAACTGGGAGCCATTACCCCATCTTTTTGTTACCTCAAGCTTGACTCAGAGGTGTTCAGTAGTTACCTTCACTTCAACCACAGCACATTCCTTCTGGATAGATCTCTCCAGATAAAAATAGGAACAAGACTTGCAAAATACTGCATGCATTGGTCTTTGCACTCATTTTTAAAAATATCATTCTAAATTACACATCTCTAAAGCCAGTACCTGACCCAAGTCTGAAGCATATTATAATCACATCTAAAATGGAGAGAAAAAAAATAACAAAACCCAAATCAAACCCAGAATTTACTTTAATATGGCTCTGTCATTCACAGCAGAATAAGTCTTTTGGTGTTTATACACTCCAGTTATAGCTTGAAGGAAATAGCTGCAAGTGTTTTGCTGGTGGATCTAATATAACATTCTAATCTTAACAAAAAAATCAATTTTTGAGAAAAGACCAAATCTCTCTTTGGAGAGAGGGAAATGGGTTTTCAAAACTCATTTTTTTCTTATGCTAGCGTTGTTGAGAGAAATTGTGTGGCACCACAGCAGCAGTTACTCACAGCCCTTTGTTAGTATGCATCTAGCCTCACAAGGAAATGTTCATCTACATGTCTTTTAATGTCATTTTGAAGTAATGAATAACAAGATGGATTCTCTTGTTCTAAAAGGCTCAGTGCTACTTTAAATTGGTGTGATAGAATCCTGATCTTTTGAGCTGTATGAAAATTCACAAGAAAATTGACTTACATGAATAATCCATCTCCTGCTGATGTCACTTTGACGGGATTAGTAAACAGTATTTCACCAAAGTGTATCATATATAAAGTTCAGTGAGATCAGAGACATTGAAATGCTAAGTGTGATTTGTAAATGAAATCCAGATGGTATGGTGCAAATGTTTTTTTCCATCCTGAAACTCTATCATATCTTCTATAATCCATCTAGCATAAAAACAAGTGTTTTACAATCGAGTTTGATGCCATACATTTTAGATCAGACCAATCTCATATGAACCTGTTTCATTGTCTCCAGAGGTCTGTGGAATTTTACATCAACAGTCAACTTATAGTAAAACACTGGAGAGGATGGTCTATGCCATTCTTAAAGACCTCTGTAATCTCCAGAAATGCATCTATCAGAAATAGTATCATTAATATGGTACTGAGACAGAATTAAGATATAGATCAAGCATTAAATAACCTTCTGAGAGCCCTTCAGCTCTCTAGTTCTCTCCTCACACCTAAGGCAACTTCTTACACCTAGAGTGACTGATTTAACAGGGCCTCCATATGTGGTTTATAACAGCTGTGCAAAATATCTTCTGCCAAGTAAAAGCAAGTCTTATTTATTTTGTGTGAGAGATGGGGACATGCAACCATGCCATACAGTGACAGAATTTTAATAAACTCAAGTCATTGCAAGGTTTTTTTCTGCACCTTGGAAACCTCTCTCCCAAGATTTTTCCTTCTCCAAGAGCTTCTGTACTTTCCTTTCTTCATTCAACAGAAGCTTATGTTTCCCAGAGAAACATGTCCAGTACCTGGATGCTAGAAAACCCCTCTTGCTTTTACTGGTTAACAGCTGGTTCTTTCAAGTCCTTCATCTTTGCCCAATCCATTCAAGTACTTGCTTGGTGTGATTCTAGAGTACATAACAATTGTATATCAGGAATTTGTAAAATGGAACATTTTTCTTGCAAGATCATATTAGCATCCAAAAAAGGAAAACTTGCTTCTCAGTAGCTACCTAAACAAGATTTCCAGATTGCATCAGTAAGAATATCCCTTTCCAAGAACAGAAGGAAGTTTTGTTTTATGCTTCTATTACATGTCTTCTGCTAGCAACATCTAGGAAAATATTAAAAATTTACACACAAATTCTTATACTAAACAGAGCATAATAGGCCTATCTAAAAAGTAACACTAAATTGGGCTGACAGATGCCACAGTAAAATGACTTAATGCTCCTCAAAATTTTTCTTTCAGAGCATAATAAATTTAACAACATTTCTAGGAAATTCAAAGAACATTGTCTATAAGAGAATTCTTTTAATAAGGATATAAGTTTAATAAGGATATAAACTCCTCTTATTACANAACATTTCTAGGAAATTCAAAGGACATTGTTTATAAGAGAATTCTTTTGATATAAACTCCTCTTATTACGAAATATTAAGGAGAACAGCCATTGTTCTGTGATAAAAAGTCTATTCTTCCATTAGTACACAGAGGATTAACACATACGGTTAATACGGTTAAAATATAAAGTAAAACAGATTTGGATAAATCACTGTGCATCTAAAGGAAATTGTTTCTTAGAGCCTTTGCACTGTAAATAGCTCAGCACAGATTTGTTTCAGCTATGTAAAAAGTTTCACAGAACACAGTGCAAGATCATGAACTAAATGGCTAACAAAGATAAACTTATGTTAGGTTATAAGAAACTTAAATAAATTTTTAAAACACCTTTTAAATAAAATACTTTTTGTCAAGCAAATTTAGGAGGAACATCTAAATTTATCTCATTTATTGTTTATTTAATACAAAATAAAAAGTTCGGGATTAACATACACTTAGAGATATTTTCAGCTTAGAATGTTTTCATAAAAATAACACACTAGCAATTAGATTGTTTCATATTGAAGTATTTCAAGCAGTTATTTTAATAAAAGGTCATTCTCACCCCAAATTGTATTCTTGTCGTAAGGTAATCCTGTTTCATACCTTAAAGAGCCAGTGAAAAAGCTGTATTTAAATAATGTTTGATTACATTAATGTTTATGGTGTGTCTTTAATTAAATATTTTCTGTTAATGTTATTTGAAAATTTTTACTACTCTCTGGCCATGTTTCTGAAGAACAGATAAAAGCAGCACCATATAAAAAAAAAGAAAATCAATTTGTATCTCACTGTGACTGTAACTTCACTAGTGCCTGAAAAGCAATAAAATGTTTCTGATTTTTGTAAAAGAACTGCAGACTAGCACAAAGCAACCTCGAAGATTGAATTCAATGTATGGCTTACTGAATTGACATACTTAGAAAAACCTTACTTGCTCTATTTAAATACCTAAGGTACAAATTCATGAAATTTAGTGGCCACTATTAGCTTTTCATAAGACTGCAATCTCTTTACAGAACACTTACGTCTACCTCACCAATGTAAAATCCACCTACCAACCAAAATATACAAGAGCTGATGATTGTTGGCTACAATTTCTGGGCTACAGAGATAATAGAAATAAAAAAAGTAAGGGGGGTGTTCCAAGAACAATAAAAATCTATGGATGTCCACAAACCTCTTTTGATGGACATCAGAAGTATAGACTCAAAAATAATACACATATGTTAGCAAGGTAGGGGGAAACATTGTATTATAACACCACAGAGCTGCCCAGTAATTTTGTGCAAATTCAAAATCAGTGAAACTACTTTGTAAATACCCTTATGCAACTGAAAATAAGAAGACTGTACAACGAGTTTACCACAATCTGTTGATCAAAGAGACTGAAGGCCACAAAAAATCATTTCACCTTGATTCATGAGTTTCTGTGAAAATCTGATTCTACCAAGCCCTGCTTGTTTCTGTTCTTACTCCATCATCAGAAGTGCCTTTGAAAAGCTACTCCTTATCCTACTGTTCCTGCCTGGATTGTCTATGCCAGGTGTAGCCCCAGCATCACACTACTGCTACCCGCCCATTTGGACCCAAGTGCTGTTCAGGGAGTATCACAACTTTAAATAAACTATTTGCCAGAACAAAAGTTAGAGAATGTTGCCAATCATTTTTATATTTTCCTTAGAGCAGAGCAGATTTTCAAGAAAAAGTTGCCAAGTGAAGGAACTGAAAAATTGTGTCCCATCTAGGCTGATGCTGAAGGTGAGGGAGAGATGTAGATTCAAGTGACTTTACCTAGTGTCAGAGGAGGTCAGGGTTTTATGACCTTTATCTGCCATCAGCGACTCCCTACACTAGTTGATGTAAAATCCTCTCTGATTTCACTTCCATCAGGATTTAAAAGCTACATGAAATGACACATTCAGTTTTGTATTCTTTACCCCACACTGAACTAACTTCTTCCACATTCCAAAGAAAAAAACCGGAAAACCAAAAACAAACCAGTGGCAAAATCCATTATTTTATGCTCATGAAAAGGAACAGTAAAAAATATATTATCACCTCTGAATGAGGGGTTACTAGTCCCATGGAGGAGTTGTAGTAGATTTTCAGATGTAGTAGTTCATAGGAACCAAATATTAGGGTAGGAAATATGGTCCCAATCAGAAACAAATTATTGCCAGCATTAAATGTAAATCAATGAAATAGCAAAGCAGGAGTTGTGCTTCAGTGTTGTGTATCAGAGTCAAAATGCTCCCCAGGCCAGTCCTGCCTCTGTCTGGCACATGCACAATTCCATTCTCACAGCTGTACTTAAAAAGAATTCTAGCCAACACTGGTTTACAATTTGTCCTACTTCACATTCAAGTGTCTGTTCCACACTTACTGTGACCTGCATGCAGAGATATTTTTGCTTAACCTGATGTGGAAAACTGAACTCATTAAAAAATAAGCAAAGGCCAATAAGATGTATATAATGTCTCTTGAAAATGTGTTGTTATAGAGATCATGTACACCACCATGTTCACCACTAAAATATGTCCCCAAGTGCCCCATCCAGATGGATTTTAAACATATCCAAGTGTCACAAGTAGGTGTTTTAAGTTGACTTAAAGAATCACCAGCAAAAGTATCAGTAGAAACAGGTTTAATAGTGATTCCACTGCTTTTCTGGGAAGCCTATTCCAATGCCTGACCATTCTTTCAGTAAAGAAATTTTTCCTAATATCCATCTAAATCTCCCCTGATGCACCCTGAGACCATTTCCTCTTACCCTGTCATTTGTTACCAGGGAGAAAAAAACACCAATCCCATCTGACTACAGCCTCCTTGCAGGCACTTGTAGAGAGCAATAAGGTTCCTCCTCAGCCTCCTGTTCTCCAGGCTAAACAATCCCAGGTCCCCCAGCTGCTTCTCATAGTATGTACATAATATGTACTGTCTCCATAGATGTTAATTAACAAAGCTGCAGGTAAGCAACGCAGATCTAAGCTTTTGAAAGCAAATTAAAAACAGGCATTTTGCTATTTTCTGGAGATGACGTCATACCCTTCTTTTCTGCAGTTCCAGTAAAATGCAAGCTTAGATAAATGTTAGTAAAATCTGGACAAGTGCTGTGTAGTTTCTAATTAATGATTCTGATTTGCATTAAAATACCTTAAGACTACTGAGGGTTTTTTTCCATTCATTGTCTGCTTACTTCAAAAAGCCATGCTTTTCCTGTATTCCCCGAGCGCTATCACTATTAAAAGCATTGACAATATTGATCAGAGGGTGTCTATACCTTCTGTGTGCAGATGACCACTGATGAGGCAGCCTGCCATGGGGGATGACAAGGCAGGGAGGCATACAAGCAGTAGACAAGAGTACAGCTCCCACAGCACAGCAAGGAGAGGCACATCTGGGATGAGATGGGACAGCTCACCAGACTGCACTGGATGGATACAAGAGCTTCAGAAGGGCAGGATGAGAAAACAAGGATGGGACAGGGATTTCTGTCTGTGTAAAGAAGCAGCTTGGTCTTATGGGCTTATGCTCTTGTAGGGCACTGGCTGAGTAGTAATTTGTAGGTCAGATCATAGGAGAGGCCAATGAGGGTGATGCCTTGGAGGGAGTGTATTACTGACCACCTCAGGGGTGTGGGGAAGCTCACAAAGACTTCTTTAAACATCTCAGCCTAGAGAAATGAAGGCTTTGATGGTGTCCTGAAGGAGGCCCTCAGTACCTACACAGAAATCATAAGGAAGATGGAGCCAGACTCTCCACAGAGCATCTACACATACTCCACTAGAGTATGTTCTAGAAGGATGGGTGACTATGAGCACAGTTTGAAATTAGAGGTTCACACTGAATATAAGAGTTTTTCCTCATGAAGACAGTCCAGCAGCTGAGCAGGTTGTTCAAAGATGCTGTGTCTCTGTCTTGGAAGTGCGCATGACCACATTGGATAAGGCCATGCCCCAGCAACCTGCTCTGACCTCACAGCTGACCTTGCCTTGAAAGCGAGACTGGGCTAGAAACCTCTTGGGCCTCATTAACCCTAAGGTACTCTGTGAGCCTCTGAAAATGATCTGCTTCTACAGCTCCATCTACTTCACTATTGTGAAAGCAGTTCCGCTAATGCTCAATAGGAATATTACACATACCATGCTTGTTATACCCCTTCTGTATCACACTTGTAAACATAGAAGACTAGAAAATAGAAAACAGAGCTGCTCCAAAGGCACAAATACTACAGATTTTATTACCAGTGAGACCAGAAGAGTCTTTTCAGGATAAAGAAGAAATTTGAAACATCTACTGTAGTCCAGAGCTCTAGGGTTTGCAGTTTTTACATCAAACGAACTGCTAGCAAGGTGTGTGAAGTTCATTATGGAACCCAGAGGTACACAGATTTTACAGGCCAATACAGTCCAGAAAAGAAAGCATTTGACCATTCATTCCAGCAACAGGTAGCTGTTCAAGTCTGATTCAAAGTTCAGCAGTAAAAACAGAAAGGCTTGATATTCATGTCTGATGTTAATTTGATTAACATCAGAGTTCTTGATTTGCATGGACACATTTAATTTCCGAACTTCCATCAGTCTAAAGGGAGGAACAGAAGATGAGGTAACATAATTTAGTTAAACTTCCTAACATGCAAAGTGTTTATAAACAGTGTCAGTTTTCCACTTTAATCCAGATCTGTTTGACAGATCTCATAAAACCACTTGAACACAGAGGAAAGCCAAGTTAATCTTTAAGCATGTCAGTTTGTGATACTTTAAAAATAAATGAACATTAGGCACTTAGGACTAGAACTTAAAATTAAATTTAATTAAATGAACATATTAGAAGCTATTAATTGATCATAAGCCATAAAACTAGGCAAGAAAGGTAAATAGGGAAAAGTTCTCAAAGTTCTAGGAAAACACAGGGCCAGAATTATCTCTGGGAGTAATCACAAAATTCATGACTGTGGGAATCGACAGCAGGTCGGCAAGCCTGCCTGGTTCTGACATTGATCTTAGCACAATCCGTTTGTACCCGTGAGAAAACTTGTGTTAGCAGAAGAGAAACCAAAACAGCAGAGCCACAGCTGGTGTTTTCTAAACACTTAGAATGCTTAAGATGCCTATGCTACTAGTAGCTGAAAATAGTGCATTGTAGCTAAATGATAGCCAATGAATCTATTGTAGTAGTTAAGCAGCCAATAGTAATGTAACATGAATGATAAACATTGTGAAGTCTATAAAATATCTCTGGAGTTTGTAGTAAAGAGATTTTTGCCAGAAACTGAGCCTGGGATACTTTTTGTGTCGCTTCCTGCCTCAACAGTGACAGATGACCTGTCTTTTCACCAGGAACATTTTCTTTGTTATTTTTACTGAGATATCAGGTACCACAAACCCTAACCCACTGCATTTTGTGCTTTCCCTAATGTGAAAAGACTGCTGATGTCCTAGAGAGCAGACAGACTGAGAAAATGGGTGAACATGGACAGAAGAGGGAAGAGTGAAGTAGTGAGAAACACAGTGCAGTAACAAGCTAAGACTTCTTGTCACCCATTGCTCCTAACAGACTTAATCACTGATGAGAATTCCAAGAATCAGATTGGGTGGCCTTTGCTTGTATATTAATTTGAAGATTTGACCCTAAGTGCATAGGTTTTAGGATGGTACCCGAAAGGATAGAAGGCATAAATTCCTCCATATAGGAAACCTTGTAGTTGTTGATTATCCTGTGGTATTTTTGCAAAGCACTCCAGAGCACTCAGAATGCTATTCTGAATGTTGTGTACCATTACGCCTTACCATAAAGTACCAATGTGTTTACTGAAAGGCACTGAACCCTTTCACTGGAACAGAAAGATCAAAACCTTTTTTGGGGATTTAGAAACTGCAAAACAAATCAAAGTCATTGCTTTCTCCTTTTTTCCAGTTTCTTCACATTTGCCATTTATCTGCCTACAAAGAAAATGAAACTCAGAAACACAGAAAGAATTCTTCTGTTCCCACAGAGAGTTTCAAAAGAAAACTTGCTTTTAAAATGTAAATCAACCACTGTGTTAATATGAAGAAAGAAACAGGTAGAGAGAGGCAAACACCAAAAAAAAATATATATGAGATGAAATAAGATAATATAAAATATCTCTTATTATAGCTAAAGTAGGAGGCAAAGGGATCAGTAGATATGCAAATATGCAGTATACAAATTCTTCAGCAGTCTCTGGTCCTCTGATGAATAGAAAAATATGACTAGTATTTCTGAAAAGAGTGTGAATACATCAGATGTCACAAGTTATGCAAAAGTAATTTGTGAATCTGGGAACCTGTCAATTGATTCACAAATAATGTATGCAGTAAAACAATCCATCTATTATTTATGGCTGTAATTGGGGACAGAAACAGAGAAGAAAAGTTTATTCAGACCACAACACAAAGCAGTTCTGGGTAATGAACCTTAAAAGTAGATATGGTTGTGATTTCCAGAAATTACTATAATAGAGAAATAACTACTATTAGTTTTAATGAGTACTGAATGTTTTAATGAGCCTAGACAGCTTTTAAAATCTTATATATCTTTTTCCTGTCGTGTCTGATGGTTCTAAACATGTCCACAGAGATAACTTTAAAAATTTGCAAATAAGTATCCTCAATGAAATTTTCTTCTTTTTTTTTCTCCAGCTTTTTAAAGACATCAGTGAGATGAGGTTTTTCAAGGTTTGAGGAGTTAGGGAAAACTCAGTTGTTTAACAGCATGAACAGCAACGTCACAGAGGCAGTGAGGATCTCTGAAAAAAACAAGTGAAGGTGCTGCCTGTGGCCACAAGAGAGACTTTGAGAAACGGCTGGTATCAAGCAGCCAGCACAAATGTAGGTGCCTTCAACTCCATAGCAGGATCAAGCCTTGTTCTAACATTACAAATGATTGAGAAAAAGATATCTAAACACTCAGAGTACCCACAGAAGAGCTAAAAGTAATCTCAATGCTCCACGGGCTAGATTCATGTGCTAATTCATGTACTTCATATGAATTAGCACATCTTCACTGAACCCAACAGATCTACCCCAGTTGTCAGGACCTAAAGAATGCAGCTAAAATGTCTCAAAAACTGTCTCTATAAGCTAAGCCACCATAGCAGGCACAGATGGAAAACAGGAAGGTGTTGATTTCAGGCCTACATAGAGGTGACAGGTTTGGAACTAGCACACTGGATGAAATTCCACTGTGCAGACTGTGGGGATGCAGAAAGCAAAAACAGGAAGATGCCAGGCCTGGAGAAGCAGATCTGTATAACCATCCAGACAAAAATTCCCACCATGGCAAACTACAGGAAAGAAGCAGCTGCTTATAGACATGCCATCCCAAGTTGTGGGAATGACACATTATGTCTCTGGATACCTGGGACTTGGACTGTATAAAAGTTGTACCTCCAGAAGAACACTCTGGAGACGGCCACCACCAAGAAGATCAGAAGAAGAAGGGCTGGTGGGATGCCACAGGCACCCATGTGTTGGTGACTATAATCTCTTTCTCCCTCTATCACTGTCTTTCTCTTTCTTCCCCCCATCTTCTTATTTCTCTTGATCTATCACACACATTTACTGTTAAATAAAATCCTAACTATTGACTTTGGCATATGGTCTTGTTTGTACCTCAATTCAGGCAGAGGCATCTTTTAATAATCGGGCCCTAACATTATTCCAGAAGTAGGATCCTAAACCAGTTACCTAGACAAAACAATCTCAGATGAAAATGAGAGTCAGTGACTACAAAAGCTGTCATATCCACAGGACACACAAATAGCCTGTGCCTGAAGCATAGGACACGTAGTTTTAGAGAGCAGCCCACATGTTCTCTTAAGGAACATTTATGCTGCCTGTCTCTTGCCATCTAAACTTTGTGCCAAAGGCACCTCCCTCGGTGGTCAGCAGAGAGCCAGGAGCTCCTCCAGAGGCAATTCAGGGAGCATGAGAGGTCTTCTGCCCTAAACTGAACTCCAGAAGTGAATACTTCTCCTCTGTGTGGCTGCACACAGATGTTACTGCAACCATCCTCCTGCCGTGGATTCCCAAAATTAGATTCTATGACTCCCTGCCTTTCTCTGCTGGAGAGCGCAGATGTTATCAAAAGAAACCATTGCCCAGCACAATGTCCTTAAGCTCGCCAGCTATTCACCCTAAACCAGAGTGCTATTGCACAGTATTCAGCTGAGAAGATTCCAGAGTCAGCAATCTCCTTTTGTCCTTCCTCACACAGATTTCAAGCCATATCAATAGATCTTTCCTACTTTTCTTTTACCACAAAAAAAAAAAAAGTCAAATGAGGCTAGAGAAGGTTTCTTGAAGAAGGATGTGAGTTTTAAATTTGAAATAAAAAGTAAAATAAAAAACTTGAAGAAGAGTAAATTGAAGGTATGTATGTGAGGAATAAAGAAGAGGTAGACTATTAAAAGGTTTGCAGAAGTCTGAAGGAGCATGTGAATCTAGTGAGACAAGTTCAAACAGAACCGTTTGAAGTTAGTCCCAGTGCAGCTGGGATGGGGTTTAGTTGTCAGCAAATTCATTATTAGACTGTTACAAACCCCTTCACATGACAAAGACAGAAAGAGGACAATGAGAAAATCCAGAATGTAGTATTGAATAGACCATGTTGGCTGAAGCTGAGAATAAAATAAATTGTCCGGCCCACTGAAAAATAAAGGCAAAAAGACTTTTAGTAACTCTATTAAAAACTTGTCCAGGTGAAAAACTTCTTTTATTTTTCTCAAATATAGAAGATGGTAATGTTTCCAAAGAGTCTCTCTTGATAGGATGGTCCTGTGCAGGGCCAGCAGCTGGACTCAATGATCCTTGTGGATCCTTTTTAACTCAGCATATTCTGTGATTCTGTGACAGTTGCACATATGGTAAACACTTACCAATTTATTTATTAATTATATGTGCAGCAAAAGGAATGTGATTGTCCATTTAAAATGAAAATATTTTGGAGAGTCAAAGCATCTTAGGTCCAAAAAGGTTTTTCTTTTCCATCTTCTTTTTTTTCTTCTTCCTTTTTTGTTTTTTCTTCTTCTTTTTCCTTTTTCTTTTATATTAGTGGCATTATCATAGTTCCCACTAAAATTATCACGCTCTTAAAAATTATACTCTCTCCACTAGTGCAGGGAAGAGGCAATTATTGGCTAAAAAATGTACCCTGAACACTCATACTTTATATAATAAATTGATTTGCTATGAGATTATTTTGCCAACACCCACACTTTTTAAAAAATCCCTACTCAAAAATATTTTAGGTTTTGTTTCTGCTATATATAAAGCAAAAAAACTTTTTTTTTTTTTGAAACAGCCAAAGACATGAACCTTTACATTTCCAATATTAGGCCTTAATTTCTTCTCTCATCCTGTAAATATAAAGTAGCTCAGAACAGGGCTGGATAAACAGCTGATCCCCGTGGCAATGGATGTATTTATGATAGTTTTCCAGCCAAAATCATGAGAACTATGTGCTTATCTTTACTTTGAGCATTAGTTAAAAGAAATTCTTCATAGCAAGCCACCCAAGAAACATCTTTCTGTTGCTCTTGGTGGGTCTCAAGGTCGGTATTTCAAGTAGGTTCTCTATTCACCTCTGCAATTAATTTCATATGTATAATTCTCATTGCTCCTGTACAAAACCAACAACTTCCATGCATGTCTAACGATTTTTTTCTCTGCTTTCATGTATTATATCAAAACTTTATACTCTCATTTTAGTAAGACTGTTCCAAATTACTGCAAAGCACAATTTTGCATACTTGTGTAACACTGTATGCCAGACTTCACTTTAGATCTTGTAAAGGGATGTTCAAAGTCAGTCTCTAAAGTATAGAAAAATGAAATTACTCACAATTTATATCTTTTGCTCTTGTATGATGGTCTGAATTTATGAAACTCAATCACAGATCTTCCTGTACTTTTTTATATTTAAGTATATTTGCAACACCAAAAGAAGCCATTCATACTGAAAGTGGGTGTGATCAGAGCAGTAAAAAGAGCAGTTTTTGCAAAGGAAAAACCCTCAGAGTCATATACAACAGAAAAAGAAAACCACAAAACAAACAAACAAACAAACTAAAAAGCCCCAACTAAACATGTGGCTATATGGCTAGGTGAAATATTTTCTGGGACCTTTACATTCAGAATTTCAATGTTATAGTAACCTTCCATCATTAATAATTTGCAATAAAGTGGCCAGCTAGCTCTACTAAAAGAAGTCTCAACTTGCACTTAGCAGTTGTCACATTTCTTAGCATTCATCAGAGGATGTTTCATCTGGGTAGAGCTGAGTAAACAGATGAGTAAATATTGTTTGGACAAATAATTCTGAGCATTTATTTTCCTTTTTTAAAAAAATCACCCTTTGAATTCTGTGGGTCTTTCTTATTTTTAGTGGTTTTGAGATAAGGAGAGCTTTTTATATCAGAAACTTTCTGTGTCATATTCCCCCAAGCAAAAATTGTGAATAATAATATTCATGTGACTGGTAAAGAAAATTTACCTAGATTCTCTAGGGCATTCCCTAAGTGTGTGAGCTTCAGCTTCACAACCCTAAGCAGAATATTTGGCATAATGCCACCCTTGATCATCCTGCTGATGTACAGTATAAATTTGATCCAGTTTTCATTGCCTCTGCCTATTTTGTTTACTTTTTATCTATCTAATCTGCAGGCTTTGAAGCCTCAGTGTCCTTCTGCGTGCATGTGGTGGCCTCAAATTGAAATACCAAGTCAGAAGAGACAATATGGGCTGCCATAATAGGCCAGTGCTATCCTCCTAGATCAACAGAGTCACAGCTTTGAAATCAATGTTTTAGTATGTTAATAACTGAGGAAAAGTCCTAAATACCTTTCTCTCTCTCCTACAGTTTTTCATAGTTCATAAACAAGAGACCACATTTATGTGTTATTTCTTTTTGCTTTGTGGATGACTGCCACTATGCATCTTAAGTTCTTGAAGAGAACAGTTCTTCAAGAGTTCTCAAGAGTTCTCATAAAACCACTGAGCTTGCAAAGAGGCAACATCACTTTTCCTAACTTTCTGGAAACAGATTCTTTTGCAAATAAAAGCAGTCTTGATAGATTTTTCTGTCTCGCTGTTGTCTTAATTTCTTTGGAGAACTTGAAAAAAACTCATCTTAAAATAAACTTCAGCTATTGGAAAGTTAACACTTATAACTAAACTCTGTGCACGGTCTCTCAGCAACCAAGACATATTTTTTCATGATAGTACTTGCCCACCAGGCAGACCTATTCTAAAGTGAGCATAGGAAATATGATTAAGTCTGACTAAGTTAGATGAGATGCTTAACCTTAGATGCTGAAGTTAATCTCACCAGGATCCCAATAATGCAGTCAGGCAGTGAGTACTGAATATTAAATATTGTCTTTTGAGCTTTATGTGTCTTTATAAACAAGAGAGATGCAGATGAGTCGCAGAAGGAATTTCTAGAATCAGGACTCTGAGGCAGCGCTGTCATGCTAAACACTTCCATTGCTTTGGAAAGCAGCACAAGAAGCCATCAAATTGGGTTTGACTAGAAACTACTAAGTAATACAGTGAATCCTTACGAGGAAGCCGAAACCAAAGTCTGCTGCCTTCTGAAGAGGCCAGAGAAATCATGAAGGGAGGGCAGTGCTATAACTGCCTTGATGACACTCATATATAATTAATTAGAAAGAGAATTAAATAGTGAATGCTGCACTTTTCCTCACCCAAAGTGAATCTTTCTGCTGTCATCGCTACTGCAGTATGATTGGGGAACTCTGCTTCTTTTTTCTTGGTGAAATAAGCCCTATTTCTTTTCATTTTAAATTACCAATCTCAAAATGAACTGTGATGAGAATTTTAAAAATGTCTGTTTTGAAAATATTTCTCATTGTCATTTTAGTGGGATTCTGCTTAAAATCAGATGCATGTGTTTATATACAAGTTTATAAATAAAATATTTAAGTACAAGTAGTTTCCCGGCCTCATAGCCAGTGCAGTAGACGCAGAAGTGCTATGTGATTGATAGTGCTTAGTAATGACTATAGATGCCAAGTGGGGATTTTGACATGCAGTTCCTGCTACTGTCACAAAGAAATGTAGATCAAATTCTAGCATGCTGTGCTGAAAGATAATCTCCAAGAATCAGATGTTCTCTCTCCAGATTAGTTTATAACAGAATTGACTTATGAAAGCCAAAAAAAAAAAAAAAAAAAAAAAGGAAAAAAAAAAATCAAGATGAGNAAAGAAAAAGAAAATTAAACACTTGGCAAGGCAAAAAATTGCATAAAATGGTTAACAGCATCACTCACATTATCTTGAAAAACAAAACCAACCACTAGAAAAAGCTGGAGAATGAATGTAATCAAGATAATGTAATCAAGTCATTACTAAGTCATTTCTGTTTCTCCACTGCAACCCTATCTTTTGTTGTATTCTGGCTTTACAATGGATGTACTTACCATCAATTTAAGTACAACGGTGTTGCAGTCTGGTTTCTGGTGATGGTGTGGCAAGCCACAGCCTTCCCAGAAAGTGCTGCAGGGCTTCCTTGGGGAGAGAAGCTGTCCCACTTCCCGTAGCCCTTCCCGGACAGCCCCGCATGGCTCTGGCTAGCTCTCAGCTTCCACAGCACGGCGATGACAAAGGGGGGGAGTAGGCTCCCTGCGTGGGGGCTTCAGAGGATGTTCATTCACATGGTCCCAAAGGCAAAGGGAGCCACGTGGTAACAGGCTGGATCCCCAAAGGCAGAGAGACCAGCACATGGCATGGGGCTGGGTTTTATATGGGGATGAGGGGGGCACGTGGACTGATGGTTCCAGGGCACAGTGTTAGCGTTCGAAGAACATATAACCACACAGAGGCAATTATATGTCGGTGCTTTATTATAGCACACGGGGGCACCGGGGCTACGGCCCAAATCATGTGCCCACTGGATACACGGACACCATGCTTTTACACCTTCACTTTATGCATATTCATGACACATGCTAATTAACGCCTCCCCTTAACTACCAAACACACCAATCTTGGTTGCCATTAGAATCATACTGGTTCCCTCCCCTCTTTTGATTGATTACCTGGACCCAAAGTTATACTTGATTTGGTAGAAACAATGACCTGGTGATGGCTACAGTAGACTAACATTCCGTTCTCAAGGCGTGCCCAGCACTACTTCGGTTAGAGTTTAGAGAATTACTTTAGAAAATCATTTTAACCCTATACTATCAACAGGGGTGGTACATGGGCAGGACCTTGACATATAAGGGAAAAAGGGGCAAGGAAACCAACGGGCCAGTCAGGGAAGCAGAGCTGGGGTACACTGGCATGGTAGGACAAAATATCCTGGGAGGCTTCACCCTAACCTGGGGAGATCTCTCAGGGTCTGTCCCTTTAGGGGACTCTCTTGTTCCCTGGTTGGCATATTCACTGGTTCCCACAAAACAGATATCACTCAAAAAGTAATTGTCGTCTTGTGGAACCTGTCTTCTGAAAACTATATATTAGGAAAAGTTCAGAGAAGGGCAGGCAAGGCTTTTAAGAAATTTAAGTAAAAGATCTGATAAGAAATGATGAAGAAGAGACTATTAATACAAAAATCAAGAGTATTTTACAAATATTTGAAAATATATATAACCAGATAGTAGAAGAAGTATTTAAGGTATTTGACAATTAAAGTTACATCAGGTTTTGCTATGCAATAAACTAGATAATTTCCTAATTTTTTAAAATTTGTATCTAAAAAATAGACAACAGAAGCATAGACTCAGAAGGTCTAGATGTCATCAGAGTAACTGTATAATCTTCTCTGTATTGAATTTCTTCCATGTTTGAGAACCATAATAGACTGCTATCACACTACCTGTAAAATCCTGAAAAATACTTTCATAGCTCGATAAAAAATCTTAGGCCTGTTGGCGATAGAATAAATGTCTCATTTTCTGACTCTATTTTTGTCCTTGATATCATGAACTTTTTTTTTTTTAAATCATAAAACATTTCAGTCTTTCTTAGATGTCACAGTTGACTCTTCAGATTTTGAAATGCACTCATCTATGAAATCTAGAAAAACATAATAATTATAGAAATATAGTTCATTAATACTAAAATTTAAATATCTACATAAGTAGATTAGTATTAAATGTGAGATTAATATTAAGGTTTTTTAATTAAAGTGTGACTTTTCAGTTAGATATCACCATGCTTAAAGTTATTTTAAGAAAACCTTAGTTGTTAGAAGCAAATGATGGAAAATAACTGCATTTCACATATTCTAAGGAAAAAATGTCTTATGACTTTTTAAATGTAGAAAAGATTGGTTATGCAAATGTAACATGGAAACCAGCAAGGACTCCTTTTGACCTCATCCTTTTTGCAGAGTTCTGTTTTCAAAGGCTGCAACACACTTCTGTTCTCATTGCAGAGCTTCCTTAAGCTGCTTGTGGAATGATAGATTAATATTAGAGGATTCTCCCTTGTAAATATTGAAAGCTAAAAATTGTGTAGTAAAACATGTAGGGATCATCTTCAGTATAAGTATTAGACTGAGTTTAGTATCTTTGAGTGACTGTAACCTTTGTGTGTGCAAACTCCATCAGAAAAGGAAAAAAAAAGGTGGAGAAATTTGGAAGCCCAGTAAGAAGATAAATTAATTCCATTATGGTTATCAAAGCCAATTAAATTTAATTTAAGATAATTATAGGCAAAAACATTTAGCATGCTGCTAAACTGATTCACCAGTTACAAGAAACATAAAACTAAGTTTAGAGAAAAAGTTAGTGCAGTAAATTAATAAAGTGAGTTCAAAGTAACAGTAACATGTTGGGGCCCTGAGGGCACCACCTGCCCTGCCCATACTGTACACCCCTTAATATGGTCTCTTAGCCTCCCCAGAGCCCAGAACCCCATTTCAGCCCCTGCACTGGTGCCCCAGCTGCCCTGCTCCTGGATGGGAGGTGGCATGTGCCCTGGCAGCCATCCGGGGGAGCATGCACTGCTCCCTGAAAATATACACAGGGAGACAGCTGCAGTGTAAAAACCTCTAGAACCAAATAAACAATGTGGAGTGGAGTCGAGTGGGAGACAGAAGTTCATTGTCCCACCCTACAACTCTGTATGAACTTGCATGTGTTCCTTAATCCAGAGAAACATAAAAATGTGTGGCAGAACCAGAGCCACTTGTTGCCAAATACAGTGCAGAGTCTCTCACCATCCGTGAATCCTTATAATTTTAATCTACAGATGTCAGCACATAGTAACCAGTCCTTTGGTTCATTTTACTAAGAATTCTGGGAATAAGTTGGATTACTGACCTTTTGAATACTTCTGCATTTCCATAAGCCTTTGTATTTCTTCTGCTTTTAGAAGGAATGACTGTGGCAAAAGGCCCTAAATTCTATGTTTAAGAGAATACAGTACAATTTAAAAATACAAGCAATTTTATTGTTTCAAACAATAAAAACACATCAGTGTCAGAAAACTTTATGATCAGCTTGAGCTATAGAACTATTGTTCTTTATCACAAAGCTTTCATGAGTCAACAACAGGGATCCATTAGTTGTTGGTATTCAAAGATGGCCATACTATGATAGTGCAACTTTTCATTACAACAGCACTTACATCAAGCTGATGTTTATAGTTAGAAAGCACTGTTATGTGTTTCTAATCAATTTTTTCCCACCCTCTATTACAAAAATAGACTTCTGCAGGATGGTTGTCAAGGCTGGAACAACTTAGTTGAAAATCTGGTCACACTGGAAAGAGTGATAAATTGCCAACTACTACAATCACTTTTTCCAGCGGGTGGACATTTGGGTGCTTTTCATCTAACCTATCTTTAGAAATCTACTGCAGAGATACCTACGTGTGACCTTCCCCCTCTATGATGCCTTCATAATTAGTAGAAAGAAATAGACACTCTAGGGCATGATTCATATGACCTACTTCAGGCATCTACTTTGGGAGGAGATGAATTGCACCCTAGAGGTGTCAATCTCTCCTTTGATTATAAAGAGTTTTAGATCACTAGCCACACCTACAAAGAGATGTCTAGATTTGGCCAGATGAATCTCACCCTCAGTGACATGACTGAATAGGGTCTGAGCCTGGCCAACTTTCTCTGAAAGCAGCTCAGAACTGGCAGTAGCAGAGCTGTAAACCATCAGCGACCTTGAGATATCCTGTAATTCTAGTCCAGTATTAAAAAAAAAGAATGCTAGTATCTCTACTGGATTGATTGTATTTTGAACCTTTTCTGTCAGATTAGAAAATGTATATGAGATTTATTGCAGAGTATAATCTACCTTTTTTCTTTGATCACATTTTCAAAAGAGCTGTGTTCATAAATCACATAGATGTTGTATTATGTACTGGTTTAATATAGTAACTATTTTTATTCGTGTCAACCTATTTAAGTTTTTTTACTTATAATGAATGTTGCAAAGTTTTTTTAATGTTGTTTATGGTGTCTTGTGGCTCTACATGTCATTTCAGAGACTTCGAATTTTTTCACTGTATAATAATCTCTTGAATGCAAAATGCAGTTTATTCTGTACAATTGCAGTTTGCATTGAGTGCATATTACAACCAATTATTCCTCATTATAGTGTAGCTGTCTACTTATGCCGGACCTCATTATTGTGTCTTAGAGTCAGAATTCTGGTACCCTAGAGTTTAAAATATTTGAATACAAAGTAAGAAACCCATGGATCAACAATCTTTTGTTTATTTTTAGCATGTCATTTTCATTAGACTGACATTTTAAAATAATTTGACTCCAAGACCTTGACTTCCTTGCTCTTGGATAGTTGGATGCTAATGCTGTGAAATTAAATATCATTTTTACTGAAACTTATGCAATTAGCTTGGTGCATCAGGAAACTCCTGCATCTGATGGAGTCTTTTATAAATTAGAGAATAACAATAAAAATAATCCTGATTATGTTTAAAAAATACATTTTTTCTTATACTTTATGACTACATAAAAGTCTGCAGTAGAATGTATCAAGAGAATTTACACTAAATTGTTCTTAAATCGTAGGGATCCAAATATCATGTAGGTGTTCATGTAACTACCAGGTTAGGGAACCAGGTTCAAAACTCACTTTTAACCTCACCTAATCAGAGAGATTCTTGAGATCTCTGAGCATCCTCATTTTCAACACAGTTTCATAGAATCACAGAACAAGCTGAGTTGGAAGGGACCCACAAGGATCATCAAGTCCAACTCCTGGCCCTGCACAGCACCATCCCGAGGAGTCACACCAAGTGCCCCAGAGCACTGTCCAAATGCTTCTTGAGCTCTGCCAGGCTGGTGCTGTGACCACTTCCCTGGGGAGCCTGTTCCAGTGGCCAACCACCCTCTGGGGGAAGAACCTTTTCCTGATATCCAACCTAAACCTCCCCTGACACAACTTCATGCTAGGGAACAAGAGGCTGGGGAGCAGTCCTGCAGAGAGGGGCTTCGGGGTCCTGGTTGGTGGCAAGCTGACTATGAGCCAGCTAGGAGGGCCAACAGTATCCTGGACTATCTAAACTCCCAGCTATCTCGCTACATACTACTATGAAGTTTACTACAAATTAGATTTTGGATTGGCTTTCTAGGAAATTTTGGTTTTGCTTGAATTTGTAGATGTAGAAATAGCTTGCTTCAAGTGCTGTTGGGGACAGCATACAGCTAAATAAAGCAGATCTATAGATACCAGCATATGAACTGAGTTAAGATTTAATAATTATACAAAAAAAGTTTGAAATGTTAAATTTAGTAACCACCTATGTTTGTATCTATGTGTGGGCATGTACACATACATGTGATGTATGTATTTTATGGAAAGATATAAATTAAGGAAGAAATTCACGTCTGCGGAGGTCTAAAGCAAAGAATCTCAGTGCAGTCACTGTGCATTGATTAGTTCATTATTGATCACTTCACTTTGACAGGGTCATCCTGGCAATGTTCCATCTGGAGGAAAAAATGTTCCTCTACATTATTCACTGGTGGAAGGGAATAGAAGTTTACCCTGTAAATAAAGCCCATGGATATAAAATATTAGCTCTTTACAAGTTGTTGCAACAAATAATTTCTCTCCACACCTCATACATGACATACTCTAACTAAGACTAAAAATGTCAAAAATCACAAGCTCCACCAAGCACAGGAGCTACATGGATCACATGCAGCAACTGGAAAATGCTGGCACAAGGACTTGTAACTCTCTGACGGTGTTTTTTTGTGATAGCTAAAGGGATGTTTGAGAGTCTGCCCCCTTCCCTCCTGCTCAGGACAGGAAAACTTTCCCACCCTGAGGTACCTCAGCAAAAAAGCAGCTAAAGGAAGCATGATTTGCTGACCTCAATTTGCCACAAATAAAATTGTGCTTTTAAGTGCTGAAAGAAAAAGAAGCTGCAGAAGAGAAGAAAGAAGCACTGTCAGCCACAGTGTACAGTCAAGACAACATGCTTGTTCAGTGGAACCCTTTGAAAGGAAAGCAAGGATGTAATTGTATATTGCATTACTGTCACTCAGCTGGATATCGTACACCTCTAAGTTTTAACACATATCTGACTTCTTGATGTTTGTGGTGCCTTTCTTTGTCNAAATAAAATAAAATAAAATAAAATAAAATAAAATAAAATAAAATAAAATAAAATAAAATAAAATAAAATAAAATAAAATAAAATAAAATATTGTTCTGGTACGCTCCATAGTTCAGTTTCAGGACAAAAGCAAAAACTCCATGGGGGTTCTTTTATTATGCTTATCTTGTGGAGTCATTGCCCAAATAACTGGTTCCCATGGAGTCCGTTCTGTCTCCTTTGCTCAAAATGAAGAAAGTATTTCAGGTGAGTGTTACGAATGGATGATGNCCTCAGCAAAAAAGCAGCTAAAGGAAGCATGATTTGCTGACCTCAATTTGCCACAAATAAAATTGTGCTTTTAAGTGCTGAAAGAAAAAGAAGCTGCAGAAGAGAAGAAAGAAGCACTGTCAGCCACAGTGTACAGTCAAGACAACATGCTTGTTCAGTGGAACCCTTTGAAAGGAAAGCAAGGATGTAATTGTATATTGCATTACTGTCACTCAGCTGGATATCGTACACCTCTAAGTTTTAACACATATCTGACTTCTTGATGTTTGTGGTGCCTTTCTTTGTCCATTTTTCCCCCTTTCAAGTTATTCTTCCACAGCTGATTTAATTTTTATACTCTGTCTTAAATTTCTCATTGTATGTTCATTTGCCGTTTGTTCCTAGTCTTCCTAGTTAATCTCTCAGATGTTCTGCATTTAACTATCTTCAGAAAGGATGGAGATGCTGCATCTCCTAGAAGTCAGTAAACAGAACATTAATAGTTGTCTCAGGAAATGCTGCATGTTCCATATTTTCACTCAGAATTGCTCCACTTAAAGCTATATCACTGAGACAGATTTGTCATCTCTCTCGCAAAAAAAGCCCAAACTTACAAACTTACAACAACAAGAAGATGCATAGCACCATTGTCCTTAATATTAATAAGTCTGGGATCCTGGGAGCCCACAAAGCACCTGTCTCTCGGCATATGAGTACAATGCACTGCTACTCTGGAGTGCCAAAATTAGGGGATGGGGAGAGGGACCAGATAAAGCTCTGTGCAGAAAAGATTAAAGTAAAATTAAGGGTGGAGGGAGAGAGGGGNCTCTCTCTCAACCTGGAGTTGTGTCCAAGGCTCCTGGGAGAAATCTTCTCACACCTCTCTGAGGAATGTGTAAGAGACTTCTGCCTCTGTCATAATTGTGTGGGCTTTTATAGTCATAAGAACCGTGTCTTTTGGTCAAGAATATTTCTTTCATCTCTTTCCACATTTGCTTTCCAGACTAAGATGTTGATTCTTAGCTGGGTGTCTGAGCACTTTTGGCACCAGAGGTACGCCATGCTGGGCCTGTGACGCGCCCAAGTTATCTCCTGCATATGCACCAAACCATCTGTGGTAGAGAGGGGGTAGACATGTCCTGCCACAGTGAGCCACAGTTCTGGCATTAAAAAAGGAGAGAAAGAATTACTCAGAACAACAAGATGTCTGAAAATCTTTGCTGATATATTATTAATTTCCATGACAAAACATTTTAGCATAGTTCATAGTTTTTATTTTCTTTTTTTAATGATTTCACATCACAAAAAGAAACCCATGTTTTCACTTTGCTTTGCTAATTTTAATTCTATAATTTCTTTGTTTTATTTTGGCAAGTTCTTACCATTTTCACTATTTGCCTGAAGTCCATTATACTGTTGACAAAAATACCATACATTTTTGAACTGTTCATCAACAAGTTCAGCAAAATTAAATTTATTTTTAATAAAAGGATCACTGACTTTGTTAACAAGAATATAAAACTTTTAAAGTTGTGAACACATTGTCATGGCAGATGAGATATGGACTATTACTCTGTTATATCATTCTGAGGTTGGATTTTGCTACTGAAACACAGAGTTTGCATTTACATATGTAAAAGTACTTTTAAAAAATCACGTTTGTTTTATTCTTAGCCACCATAGAATCACATAGACTGAGGGTATAGTTGTAAGAATGTATTCTCTAGATGTCAAAAAGGCTTTTCAACCACAGTATAAGTTCACTTGACTGAGCTTTTTGTGCTGGTATGGCCATGGCAAGAACCATTATACTTCATGTACACTACCCTCTTCTCAGAAGTAAAATGTTTTTCTTCCAAAAGAGTGGAGACACTTCCCCTGACGCCCTTATAGAATAATCTATCAGGTCAGCTTCAGAGCATTTTCTTCATTTCTCTCTTCTATAGATTTGTGGTTAACTTTATTCCTTACTTTCACTGAATAAGACATATTTGTAAGTATCTTCATGAGAAAATACTGTTTTTTTAAACTTACTCTTATTGAATAATTTTAATGCAAACTGTGTGAATTCAGATCTATGGGGGATTATTTTTTTTATCACAGAATCATCTTAGAAACCTAGAGTGGTTGGGATTGAAGGGTCATCTAATCCATCTACCCTGCAATAAGCAAGGATACTGTCAGCTAAATTAGGTTGTTCAGAGCCATATCAACCATCCTTCAAATGTCTCGCAGGGATGGGGCAACTACAACTTCTCTGATCAGTTATGAGGACCATGAACTCGATAGAAGCAATGTAAAATATGGTACAATTAAAGAGCAAGCTTCAGTCTTTTGAAAAAATAAATATTTAATCTGAAAATTTCATTTTCTAATCACTGAATTTGGTAGCAAATCTGATAATTTTTTAAAAATAGAGGCAATAAGTTGCTCTTTTTTTCTCCTTAAAATACTTTCAAAGCAAATAGAATGATTCAACAAATCGGTAAAATGGTCTTAAAAGATCCATATTCAAGAAAAAGTCTTACAGGTACCCTTTTGAAACAGTATCAGATAAAGAATCCCATAAAAAGACAGGGATAGTTTATTTCTTATGCCAAATCTTGCAAAGGCCTTCAGTTTATGTAAAATTGTTATACATATAATAGATAATTTCCATGGGATCTTAAGACAGAAAGTTAAATTATGAACTGTACATTTACAGGTCCCTTATCAACAAATTCCTTTGTTCACAATTTTTACCATGGAAGTTGCTTCAGCTGAATTGAAAAAGTTATATATAGTTATTTCAAAACAGTTTGGGAAACAAAAAGAATGTGGAAAGTATCACAGAATTGCAACTTTCAGTGTTGCAACTACCACAAAGAAGACTCTTCTTCCTCATGTTTTAAAGAAATAAGGTTGACAACATTTACTACGGAAACTAAGGCATCTGATGTTCCAAAGAGACATTTCTAGTGCAATCACATGTCTAGTTTAAAGGAAAGTCATGTTCATTCTCCACTGCAGGAGAACCATATTAATCATTTTCTGGAGTAGCCATTTATTAACATGATATTAAATATGTGTTTGAGCTCCTCACATCATGTCCATCAAAAATTATGCTGGATCTATCAGAAAACTAGAAACAGTGCACTGAATGTGTAACTCAAAATGCTATTTTTGTAGAGCTTATCAGGAACTTGTTATCATAACAGGCAATTAGAACAAAACCAAGTTTCAGTAGTTTTTTCAGAGCACATTCACTGAATGTCATAATCTACCTTTGCAACAGATGTGATAAATATAAACTCAATATAGCTCAGTGACCCTCCTTTTACTGTTTCCATAAAACATGATTAAAAGCTCCATGATATATTAGAAAAATAGTCTCTCTTCAGTGTTTGAAGAAAAAGTGGTAAAATCCTTCAATATTACAAGTAAAATCATCCAGACTAGATTACATAAAATACATCTCTTAAAGGAACTGATATTTCAGAGAAGATGGATCTGTTCCAGTGTTTAATTTTAAAGATCAGATACATGTTTCTTAAGTGAGTTTTACAGATAAGAATGAAGGAAAATGTGCATAGATAATAGACATGACATTTCATTTCTATTACTATAGATAAGATGCAGATAAATATTCTCTACAAAGGACTTATGCAATGCTCCATAAATAGCTTTTATTAAAAATTGTCTCTCTGTTTAACAAAGAATTATACGTGTACTACTACTACCACTAATACCAGTAAGGATTTACAGTAGGAAGAAGCAACCTGAGTTTAAGACAGCAGGCAAAATGGCCAGATAATTTATATACAATAATTAACCAAATAATACAATAATACAATAAATAACCAAACTATGAGAAACCACAGTGATCTTAAAAAATAATATATATATTTTGGAAGATTTATGCAAGAACAGTTTGAGGGAGTCAAGAGAATGAGTAGGCAGGGCATGAAATACTCAAGGCTCAAACTAAATTTCAGTAATAGGAAAAAAAAAGACCACATTCTAGTGGCTGAACTCATAAATTAGGCACACCTTGGATGACTAACCAAAGAGGGTGGATGAATACAAATTCAATCTAAGAATTTTTAATTTAAGTTTATGCTAGTATTTCATTCTAACAATTGATAAAAAAGATTTTCAGGGAAAGAACTAGAATTGAGTAATAGGTAGTACGAATTTGGAATTTATTAGATTAAGCAAAATTCATTAGATCAAGCAAAATTATGCTTATGGATTAGAAAAAATTCCCACTGCATACATTTTTATACATTGTTATTTTAATTTTGAACTGTCATTTCCTTTTAGCTTTCCTGCTAATCATTTGGTTTGATCATGTTCAGTTTTATGGGGACCCATTAAATCTGAGTAGTCTTCTTCCACATCACATGCAATATCATTTTAGTATAATTAAATCCTATTTTGAAATAATTATATCTTGAATTCCACATGTGCAAAATACAGAGGACAATTATGATGCAAATTTTAAATATGAAAATGACTAAACTAATAAAGGATTTTTAGTATTTCCTAGTGCATTTTCTGAGGGCCCATTTCATTCACCTGAATATCAATACTTGTACAACCAGCCCACAGAGATGCTCTAAATTTTCAATTGAAACTTTAAAACCTATTTCTCTTCACAGTTCACTTAATTTAGATTTGCTTTCTTTCACAGGGAAGAGAAGTCTAGATTTCTCAGATTCTCAGATTCTCAGAATTTTAAATTCCAGTTAAGCTTAAAATTAAACTATGTTTTGATTTAGAAGGAAGAGGTTTTGCTTCTGAACATTCTGAAAAACAAGAAACTTTGGAAAACAAGAAAAAGGAAAAATAAACAAAGGAATTTTTTTTTTTTGCTGGTTTGCTGTGGGGTTTTGGTTTTTTTGTTTTTCGTAGCCATTGGATTTCCCTCTAGCTGTCCCAGGTTTCTCCAAGATCAAACCAACATGGAGTTCTGTCTGTTCAATATCACTCCAACCTCATAGTACTTTAACCTCTAGAGCAGCTAAAGCTCTTGCACCTTCTTCTCAGTTTCTCAAATACAGAATTCTTGCTGTCTCCAAGATGATCTTTCAGGTCCCTGTCTCATACACTGATGCAGCTCCAGTAGCAGAGACAACTATTGACATCCTCGTTCTTCATTCTTTGCTTATGTGTTACAACACATAGAACTTTTGTCCTTCCTGTGGGCTTCTCAAGATGTACCCTTCTGTGAGGACCGCCAGCTGGACCGAGGGTCTTGCAGAGTTTCACTCTGATCTGGAATCAATAATAGTATACCCCTGAGACGTGAAGGACGTGACAAAAGAATGAGACAAAAAAAGCAAGTTACAGTGAGTCAGCAGAAAGAAATCAAGCTAAGCTAGCGACTGGAAGAATTAAGCAAGTAGCAAAAGGGGAAGTTGTGGTGGAAAGCCAGGATGCACCTGTCAGGAAAGCCTAAAGAGCAAAAAAGGTGCCTAAATATAGCAGCCGCTTGTACGCATGCTTGTGAAACAGAGAGCGCTACCAGTGAGAAACTGTGTGATTGCTTATTAGGAAGTCAAAACTGTGTAAGAATGCCTTTAGTTCTGTAATAAAGGACACTCTTCACCTTTGCATGATCGATGTGTAGTCTTGTGGCATTTTTTGTCCGCCCCAACTACGGCCACACTCTTTCAGTGTGTCCAGTAACTACTACTTTGCTTTCAACTTTAAGGAGCATAAAATTTGATGTCTGTGTGTACCTCTTTCCAAAATCATAGCTTCTGACTTACTCTGACAGTTTTACAAAGACTACAAATAATGCTTTAAAAAGACATTTCTGTATTGATAGAAATTTTTCCAATTTTCCTTTGCACTGTCTGATAATTCTAGAAATTCATACTGTCAGGATTTTGCGCTTAAAATGTGTCAGTGGCTTAAATATTACTTTTATCAGTCTTTGCGGGCTAAGTGATATCTCTTGAATGGAAATGCAAATGTGCAAGCTCTTTTTTTTTTAAAAAAAAAGAAAACACAGCTTTTTTTGTTATACTGTGGACTATTTAGGGTCGCCTGAATTAATAATAATACATTTTAAAAGTGACTAAATGTGTTTATCAATTTTGTTCATTCCAATACTTGACCTAAAAAACAACCCTAATTTTCAAATTAGAACCTTATGAGTCTCAGAAAGCTGAGGCAGGAAGCAGAATAACTAGGGGAAAGAGTGAAAATGTGGCTGGCTTCTCCGCTGCCTTTTTTCTTAGCTCACAGTAGAAAATCAGATACTAGTAAAAAAAACCCCATTAAGTTACCCTAAAGGAGGCATCAAATCTCCTTTTTATTGAAAAACTAATTAAAATTAAAAGGACAGAGGGAGCCCAAGCTATCACATCTGTCCAAGAAGGTGCAGGACAAACAGCTCACCTCGTTACACAAGCAACAGTAAAGCAACATTCACTCTGCTGAGCATCTCAGGTGAGGAGTCACTAAAACCAGGCTTGCGTCCAGAGGGCACAGCATCACTAATTTTAAAAATCCCCTTGAATGAAAAATTTATCCTTTATATGCTAATTGATTCAGTAAAAAGATCCACTCCGTTTTTAAATGTAAGAATAAAAAAGGAAAACCAGAGGGCGGGGGTATCATATGTGGCTTTATGAAAACTAAGAACAAAAGTAACTCTCAAGGAAAATGCTACCCATTCTCATTACAAAACACATCTCTCAGCTACTCTGGCTTGAGGGAAGGTATGCAGTGGAAGAAAAGAAGATTAGTTTTTGTCACCTGACTGATCATGTCTGACAGACTAGTTTGTCAACACAATATGTGAAACAGTAAACATTTTAAGGCTCATAAACAACATATAAATGACTGCTGCAAACAATCTTTCACTCTGAGGGAGCTTAGAGTTTAATTTCTTCCTGTGCCCATGTTTCTATTTTCATTCAGTATCAGCATTTAAGTTTACCTACACAATACCTGTTGTTACGACAAATAAATCAGTCCAGCTAGCCTTGGGCAGCCTTTCAACTGTTACTAAGTATACTGAAGTTCAATTTCATGGGGCTTGTAACATACAATATCCCATCTCAGCAGTTGTCCTACCCCAAGAACTGTTGAAAGAATCTCATGGTAGTGATGCTTTCGTTATTTCTCTGGGATGTGGAAGATCAAAGCCTCCATCACTCTCTAGTGGCATGATCGCATGCACTTATCTTCAGGTACTGGCTGGTATCACCAACAGTCTCTCACAGTGCAGTTTCTTGCTTATCCATTAAAAATTAAGTAAGGAGTCAGGGTCGTAGTGTGAGATATCATCACTTGTACCAGTGGCAGACTGAGCTTCTGTGAGCTACTAAATATCTAACTTTCATGTTTATACAATAGAACATTTCCAAAACAAGACAGAGAGTGCTTCGTGTACAAATGATATGCTGCTTAAATATAGTTGACTTGATCCTACTTGTATCCTGAACGTGCCTCTCCCATATACTGGATGGGAAGCTAGTAATTAAGCATTCCAAATTACTGGAGGGCTACCCTTTGCCATTTGGACCATAAAATATAACCTGAACCTGAGAAATCTTTCTTTACTTGATTGCTGGTGGAACTGTCACTTTTGGAAGTAAAAGAAGTTTTCATTTATCATTCTGGAATTTTATCACAGAAACTGGATACTTAAAAAACGTTTGACAAGCTTTAAATGGAACGTGGTGCAAAAGTTCAATACTTTTTTACCAGCATTCCTGTAAGAATGAATGTTTAAGTTTCCTAAAATGTTTTAACACTCTTCATTTTTGCAGATGACACGAGAAAAATTCTATGAAAGCTAATGTAGAGGAAAGCTATTAAATAATGTGCTTATTCCGTGTACCCATCTTGCTTCCTATCCTTGGACTGCCCTTATATGAGATGAGAGAGATGGAAGAGTAACATGAGGCAGAGTAACAGCTGAATCTTCTAAGTATGATCTCTAATGTGGTCAGGTGGGAGAGAAGGCACCCAGCACTGCAGGATAAAGACTTTTGAAACATGAGATATTCAAAAGAAAGGTAGGACACAGGTTATCTGGCATCATTCCACTGTCATCAGAAGAGCTCTGATGACTGACTGAATAAAAATTTGATCCAGACTCCTAGCACTAACCTTCCATTTCATGAACTTGAAACCAGATCTATGCATGCTGTGAAACCATACCCCATGCTGTGGGTAGGCTGGAGAGTGCATTCCAGGGGTCTCACTGGAGTATCTATCCTCCTTTCCTCTAAAAGCCCTAGGACTCTGCCTCTGCACTCCCACCCCCTATCTCCCCTTCCCCCAACATTCCCCTCTCCCATAGTTGCACTTTCTCCCAGGAATCTGGTCTCCTCACTTGTCACTGGCTACTGCTGCTTATCTCCCTTCACCTGCCTCATCACGGGTGGCTGAGCATAGAAAAGGATGAGGGTCTTTCCTTTCATTACCACAGGCATGAGGAAACTCAAACATGAACAGTATTTATAGTCTCAGATCCTTGAAACCAGAAATCAGATGAAAAATGCAGTACAAGAAAAGTGAACTGTAATCTATATGACTCCAGCAAAATGGCTAAAACATTCTTTTCCTTCTGTCATTAAGAGGTTAAATAAAAGCCTTTCAAAGTGAATTATATAATAAAATCTCAATATCCATAAGCAAGTCTTATATATTAAAAAATGTAATTATTGTTTTTGACTAGAACCAGTATTTCTGACTTTTATACCTCAAAGATTCTCAAAATAATATAGCTGTCATAGTAAAATATCATTTGCTTTTCATAAAAAGATTTTGTTTATTACCAAGACATTTCCCACAAGGGAAGAGCTGTAAAAATCTCTTGGACCATTAACTCCTGCCTAATTTTAATTAATTATTGCATTGCAGTAGAGCAGATATGCAAAAGCACCTCAATGCTCCATTGTATTGGGCAGTCAATTCACGCATTCACAGAGCAAGAAACAACCCTTGTCAGGCTGAGGTTCTGATCTGAACAACACAGAGGAACAGACTGCTAGAGATGAGGAACTTGTACAAAGTCACAAAGCAAATATGCACTGGACCAGCAACCTGAATCCCAAACTGAATTCCTCTTCCATGCTGCTTGATTATACATGTGAGAAAATTTTTAAGGACTCTTTTCTAGGCATAAAGTATTTTCATTACAAATAGATCACCAAATGTTGGTCCAAAGGTAGACACAGAGGATCAGAACAAAAACATGAAACTGTGGATGTCTTTTTTTTTTTTTTTTTTAACCTACATCTTTTGGAGCATGCAGTTTACCAATTTAGACAACAGGAAATAAGGCTCTAGTGAGCAAACTAGTCATTACACTTTTATGTAGTGTCTTGTTAAAAGGATGTATTATATCAATAACTTTCACTGAGGGTTCTACAGGAAACTTTGAACCACTGTATTGTAAAATCAGACCCATCACAGGAGAGTAAGAAAAAAAGTGGTGTTCGGTTAAGAGAAACCAAAATGCTGAGTGGATGTAATTTTCAAGGGAAAAATCATATATACCAAGTTCAAAGTTCTTGGATGAACCTTTTTTTTCAAGGAAATCGACTAATCATGCTATCAAAAATGTAGCACATTTCTTATTCAGAAAACTAGAAAAATTTATCATTTTCTTTAACATTATATCGCTGTAAACTCCAGGAGTATCATCAATCTCTAGAGGAAAGCAGTCTCTTTTATCAGGTGGGAAATAATAAATATTATCACAAAAACAAGAGAATTATATTTAACAGTCTGCTGACACTGACTGACAGAAAGAGCAACAGAGGTTTTTATTTCCGAATGACCTATGGGTTCATTTTAAAAAGCATCTTTTCAAAAACCCAGTGTTTTTATCTCATCAATTTATAGTAGTACTAGTAGTAGGAATAGTGAAGCTCTTGTTCCTTGTAATAGAAAGACATTGAATCCATGTTCAATGAGGCATGGACACTGCATGTTTCCCCTCGGAGAATGGCAGTTGAAGCAGTGAAGTGAAAACTTCTATTTGTTAGTTTCTCATCACAAAGAGCATTTTCTGTGTGTATTTACAGCAGAGCTTGTGGGTCCAAGATGATTGTTAATAACTCCTCTTTCTGCTTAGTGATTCTTAACCAGTAATGGTAAGACACAAATTACCTGCTCTGGTAAGAGCCAGAGAGCAGGGCAATAATGAAAAATACCAAAACCAATAATATTTAATTTGGAAAGAGAAATAAGAGGTCTGTTTCAGAAGTATTCAAAAGTGAAGAATTATAGGAAAAATGAGCACTATTCTTTTTCTTCTTTTTTGGTGTTATTGGCTGGTTGGTTGGTTGGTTCTTTGTTTTGGGGGGAGTTTCATGATGTTTTGGGGTTTTGGGGTTTTTTTATTTTAAGGATGCTATGCTATGTGTTGTGGTTTTGTTGGAAAATGGAGCACTGAAGAAACATTTACTACATTTCAAGGAGATGCATTTTCAATTCCTTTATAAATATCTAGATGTCTCAGAGCAGGGCCAGCAACAGGATGGACAGCAGGAACCCACATCTCTAAAGGTATTGCTAAATTCTATAAAGTTCAAAGGAAATTGAAAAGTACAAAATATGTAGCTGTTACATGAACTTCTCAGAGAACATTTACATTATCATGAAGTGAGCCTACAAGTAAGCTGGAGAGGGACTTCTTATGAGGGCAAATAGAGATAGGACAAGGGTGAACGGCTTCAAACTGAGAGAGGTCAGGTCTAGCTTAGATATTAGGAGGAAACTCTTCACTTTGAGATTGGTGAGGCACTGGAACAGGTTGTCCAGAGAAGCTGTGGGTGCCCCATCCCTGGTAGAGTTCAACACCAGGCTGAACGGAGCTTTGAACAACTTGGTCTAGTGGAAGGTGTCCCTGTCCACAGCAAGGGGGTTGGAACTAGGTTATATTTAAGGTGCCTTATAACTCAAGCCATTCTATGATTCTGTCATTATTTTCCAGACCTTAATATCTGCTTTTTCAGACTACAGATTTTGTCAATAGTTTAATAGATTATTCATTATCTACCTTGCATTCATGTTGTAGTTTCTATTGATTGCAAAACTTTTTTTCTGTTCTTTCTTCCTTCTGCATAATTTTGAGAAAATTTTCTTTTTTCCAACAAAAGTAGAACATATAGAATTTTACATAATAATTTCATTAATTATATGTATGCATGTATGTTTTGTTAGATTTCTAATGATATTTTTCTTTTACAGGCATTATATAATTTTCTCAGAAAGGGTATAAAGAAAATTATTTCTGGAACAAGTTTTAGTTCAGCTGTTCAAAGTTCCTAATCTGAACATGATATTTTTAAAACTGCAAACCCTAAATACATGTATTTTTTTAAAAAATGAGGTGTGAGACAATTGTTAGACTGGGAGCAGCTTATGAACAAAGTGGGAGAATGGCAAACGATCAGAATCCTTCTCCTCTCTGTTTTCCTTTAAGAAGAAAGGTAACCAAGCAAATGCTGCAGCATTTCTCAACAGAGACCCTAAAACTGATGGGTTTGAAAGACCCTGAGAACCATTTATCTGTCTGCAAAAATAATATCTGAATACCAGCTTCAGAGCTGTTGTGAAGTTCAAAGTCTTTTGAGGCCTTTTATTGGGAGATATAAAGCATTATTATTCAATGACCAATTTGCAAACATATGCTATTGCTTTAAACTATTTTTATTTTAAGTGACTGGAGCAGGTAAGCATATGTCTACTAAAATTAATGTTTCTCATATGACCCTCTTTTTTCTTTGTCAGACAGCTCTGCACCACACCATGAAGCAAAACCTATTAAGATATAATGCCACTACATCTGACAAATGGAAACAACCTGTTTTCCAAATTTCACTGTTCTTCTACATTCTAAAATTGAATGAAAAAAATAATCTTACTTAAAATCTGAAAGAAGATATTACAAAATACCCTTTAAAAAGCCAGATTCGCTTATAGTTTTACTACTTTAGCGCAGGGGCATGCTGATATTTATCAATTATATTCTATCTATTGATATATTCTATCTACACATGTATGTGTACAAACGTATTTTCTCATTGTGTTGGATTATTTTATTCCTTTACCCTTCTATTACCTGAAGAGTAAGAAAATATTTCTATTTTGCATAGATGGTACAGAGACCCCGTGTAAACCAGGTCATTTGCCATAAGCCACTGAAAAGCACTAAAATCAAAATGGTTCTGTGATCAGGGAGCCATTGCACTCAGAGCACAAAACAAGCTACAGAAACTGCCTTAGGGAATTTACAGAATTTATCCCAGAAGTAAGTTAGACAGAGATGAGTCTCCAGAGACTCATCTTCCAGCAGCAGGCTAATGTCAGAGAGACATTTCTCGTATTCCTGCTACATTTCAATACAAAACTTGTTTTCCTACTGGATTTCATTACACTGTCACCCTGTAGACCTCCTGCACTGTTCTTTCATTCTCCCACACAGCAACTGCAGCCATTGCCGTCCCCTCCTCACCTCCCAGCACCTACCCAACACCACCAATCCATCAGCCAGAGGAGTTTACTTGGTTCCCATCAAAGGTATGGCTCACTAGGCAAGTTTGTTTGCTTCATCAGAAGAGATTTACTGAAACGACATTTTTTTCAGTCTTACTTAGTTCTATACATGCAATTTTTTATTGACTACATAGGAAGACAGGAAAAGTGTTCGTAGACTATTTTACTGAAGCCAACCTTAAGATGTTTTAACTAACTCCTCCTGGAAGATGCAGATACACTATCTGTCCATCTTGGAAATATTCTTAGTGTAGTTCTGGACTTTAATTTTTTAAAAAATCTTTTAATATTGGGGGGGAAAAAAGGTAGACTCATTCTTTTTAAAGTACTATATATAACCATATGGGACAGTAGGTCTTGAAAGAAGAGCATAATTTCTTTAAAAGATCAAAGGTCATATCAAACTACAAACATTTCACACTGTTCACTTCTAGTATTGTGTACATGTAGTTCCAGACCTCAGGCTACTAGATATTATAAGAAAAGTTAACCAGGATTTTTAAAAAATGGATACATCTTTTGATATTCTGTTATAAATTGTTTCATTTCAGAAATTAATTGCATGGTAGTGGAAAATACTTCACAGTTCTTCCTGTGTATCTCCTTTTCCTTCTCCATTTTTTGATTTGTAATACCTGACTTCATTTTTTTTTTTCTGAAAGCCCTGGATGTTAGAAAATGTAAAACCAGATGATGCTTCCTGAATATCAGTTTACCAGGTTTGTCTTCTTACCTCACCTTTCTGAATAGTTTTGTTTCTTTCTAATATTTTGTGCTCAGGACAAATATTTTTTTAAAAAAAGTAATTCAATATTTTTCATCATATTTTGAATAATATTGATTTTATCATTTAGTTGGTTGAAAAAGAGAAACTTCCTTGGTTAGTTACATTTCCCTGCAGAGATTTTAGTTAAGCTTCTGGATTCACAAAATATTATGTGAAAAATTTTTAACTCATGATGGCTTTGAGTTTCCTTCAGCATTGTATGGAATTAGTGTTTTAAAAATTATTCTAGCCATTCCTTTTAATCCAGGTAAGAACTTTCTGGACAAGGTTTCCTAGACCTAAGTAAGTTACCAGGTGATTCCCTTATGACATGAATTTAGAGATAACACACAGAGAGTGAGATTGCAGAAATAATGGTTTTCTGCTCCAGCTGATCCTGCAGAGGCTCCAAATGTGAAGAGCCTGAGAAGGAAGAAGAGCCATATGAGTATCTTGTTCTTTCAAACTATTTAATGGTTAAACAGCTGTCAAGTGAAAAGGGGAGTTTTCTTCAACCCCTAGTGTGGGGAGATTTACTTGACCTTTAGTGTTTGATTTGTCTGTCAGCACCCCAGGAAAGCCAAGACCCTTGTGCCCAACCAGTCTGTCAGTGTCTTGTTATGGGGACCCTTCACTGAGCCATCCTGATGGACTGGAAGGCAGGACCGACTTGCTCAGGGACACACATCAACATCATAAGGGAGACCTTTCAGTAGGTCTTCCACTGTGTTTGAGTATGTTACTGCCAGTGACTGCCAGTGCCCATGAAGAACTCACACCAACACTCGTCATGAATATAAAATTGTGACAGATTAAGTTTTGATAGGTGCTGGTGATAGTATTTGACTGCAAAAATGTATTTAAAGCAATACACAGACAAGCTCTAATCCTCAATAAAAATATTCATCTTGCACAGACTATGATTCCTACCCAACAGGCATCCCTACACGGGAGAAGACAGGTTCAGCCCATTGACTGATACCAGCAGTTACAATGGAATCTTCCCTAACTTTCCCCCATTCTCAACTTGATTTTACACTATTTCTCTATGTTTAGGTGGATCATGGGTGACTCTTGTCACACATACCTTTGTTACTGATTGGTGTAAAATTCTCCTGCTTTGCTTTTAAAGATACATTCAAAAGAATTTAGAGCGCATGCCCAGTGAGGGGTGGTCATACCATGGAGATGAGGAACACTGGGATGGAGGTGTGCATTAATATTACAGTTAGGCTACAGTGAACCAAGTTCATCTGAGGAGAGAGATTTCGCCACAGTTGTTGGCTCAGCAGCAGGACATCTCCTCCCCTGTCTGCCCTGGCTGACAGGTGTTATGTGGTTTATCAGCTGCAAAGTACCATCAGGTTCCTTTCCCTTCAAGGATTTCATCAGAGACTGGCCATGGTGTCTCCACTCTGCTCCACCCTCCATTCCATCCCCTTAGCAAGTGTGGGTGTGTATGGGGGATCACTGTGGAACAGGTTTCAAGCATGCAAACTGCATTCCAGCCAGGGAGCAGCAACTGTGTTTTACCCTAAAATTCCTGTACCATTATAACTTCTCTTAGGATGTAAATATAACTCCTTGGTTTCCTCTGATATTTTTTTCCCAGTCATCTTTCCACAACAGTATTATTAATAACTATAATTTTTTCATCTCTTCCTTTCTATGGGAAGTAACAGAGATTCCCACTGATGGGTCTTGCAGGTATGGCAGGAACAGGTATGCCTAGCTTTTCCAAGCTCTGTCTTCTTTCTAAGATTTTAAACTAACAGGATTCACATCTTCATGGCCAGGTCACTATTGTAAGACTACAGGCAACTCCAGGTAACTGAAGTTTCATATTTCTCACCTTGGAGCCTGATTTACAGAGCCCTCTAAGGTTCATGTGTAGTGGGTTGAAACTGAGTTGATGGACAAGTTGCTAAGCCAATGGCGCTTCTGCGATCTTGTGTATTAATGGGGCGCAGGGCAGGAATTTGGCCTTTTGTTCCTGCTTTCGCACAGCAAGGAAGGGGGAAAACAGGCCCCAGGCTCGAGATGCTGGGGGGAACCATCACGAAGCCGCCGGCAGCTACAAACAGCCGTGGGCTGCCGCACAGCTAAAACCACCCGGCGCGGCTTCTGGGGACTGGTGGGACCCCCTTCCCCTCCACACGGCCAGCACGGCCCCACGCAGAACTGGTGGAACCAGTGGGGTCTTTATGCAGCCAGCACAGCTCGCGCCAAACTGAAAAGAACATCATACGCAGCTGATGAGGTCACCTCTTCTTCCAAGTCAGCAAGAAAGAAAAGTAAAGGAAGTCATATGAGGGAGAAGAACATGGGTGACTCCAAGGTCAGGAAGAAAGGGGAAGTAAGTCACATGGGACAGAGCCAAGATGGTGGCGGGAAAAAGAGGGTGGAGGCGTTTCCAGCGCAAAACTTAAATTCTTCTCGCAAGCTGTGTTAAAAACTGTATTACAAACGTTCTCTTTAATCCATTTGAAGTGCATGGGGAGAATAGGGGATCAATGCATGGCCTGTGAAGATAAGAAAATGCTTATGCCCAGGTTACATAGAAGCTGTGAAAGGCTTTTAGAGATTTGAAAAAGAGAGCCATTGCTTTCAGGCTGAAAATAGCTCATCTTTAAAAACAGAAACCCCATGGACTACTATGGCCGATGCTGGCAGTAATGAAAGACTGCTAAACCGTGGGAGAAGTTTTTCACTGCAGCAGATTCGAGCGGGGCTGCTGCCTGTGACAGTTTGGAACCAGGCTGGAGAAGTTCATAGAGAACTGTCTTCCACGGGAACGAAACCACAGCATAGCAGAAGAAACCCTTTTCCTTAAGCAGAGAGACTCTTAAGAAAAGTAGCACTGACCAAACCCCATGTTTTGTTATTTTTCCCTTGTGTGGGTTTGGTGGGAAGGAGGGGGTGCTGGAAGAGAGGGGAGTTTGAGTTTGCTTTAATTTCTTATTATTTCTTTTTACTTTTAATTCTGTTACTAATAAATCTCCTTCATACTATAACTGCTCAAGTGTGGGCCTGTTTTGCCTTGCAGTTCTCCCGTTTTCCTCAATAATCCTAATTGTACCATATAAAATGAAGTTTTACTTTTCCTTTTCTCTACTAAATTACAACAGGATTTCGTGTGCTTGATGCTCAGCTGTGTCAGACCACAACATCATGATATTACTTCAGAACACTAACGCAAAACAAATTTTAAAGAGAAACTTCTTGCATACAGCAAATATTTTCAAAATTCTTTCTTCTGAAAGTGTTTATGACTTAAGATTCTTTATCAGAGAAGTATTCAAGAAGCATAAAGCTTACTCAGGTATGGTATTTTAACTTTGCCTTCAATAACATTTGACTCTTCAATTTGCTCTGCTATAGTTCAGGGCTCATTAACATTTCCATTATAAGCCTTGATTACTCTGGCTAAGGATATCAGCTGTTACCAGCCACACATTTGAAAACAAAGCAGGTTTTCAGCCTTGAATATATTTTAATTCATTATTAGAAAATTTTTAATGGTTGACTGGTGGAAAAAGTACTTTATTCAAGAATAAGATGCAGAGATTCAGGTTTCTTCCTAATATAAAAACTATTTTTTAATAATTTCTAACTAAACGAAATTGGATTAAAGAATACTGTAAGAGAAACACTAGGTGGCTCTTTAAATGTGTAAGAACACAAAAAAGGCCAGACTAAAGGTTTATGTGCTGCAGGGTCCTGCCTCTGGACAGGGGACAAGAGAAGATGTTATTGTGGAACTCTATAGTCTCCATTTCATCCCTGATGGAAACCATTGAAAATGTTCAGTATCAGAGATACTTAAGTAATTTCCTTGTGAAAAGACATACTTTAAAAATCCTCATAAATCTATATCATTGATTTTGTAGAGCACGGCAAAAGCGTGAATTTATGAAGGCAAATTCATGCTTGACCAACCTGAAAGCCTTCTATGACGAGGTGAATAGATTGGTGTATGAAGGGAAAGCAGTGCATGTTGTTTACCTTGAGTCTGGTAAAGGCTTTGACACTGCCTCCAGTCATTTGCCACTGTCTCACTTAACAATCATCATAAACAAAGTATGGGTTACATAAGTGGACAGTGAAGTAGACTGAAAACTTTCTGAAAAGCCCGGTCCAGAAGGTTGTGGTCACTGGTGCTGGGGGCACGCCACATGCAGTGTACCAAGGGGTCAGTACTGGATCCAGTACTGTGCAGTACCTTCATTAATGATCTGTGCTATGGAACAGAATACACCCTCAGCTAGTTTGTAGATGATACAAAAGGAGGAGGAGCACCAGATGGTTGTGCTGCTTTTCAAAGTGACTTGGATAGTCTGAGAAACTGGGAAGAGAAAACTCTCATGATGTTCAGCAAGTGTAAATGAAACGTCCTGCATCTGGGGAGAGATTAACCTATATGGCTATGGATGCTAGGGCCTGACCACTAGGAAAGCTGATCTGTGAAAGACCTTCCTGGATCCTGGTGGACAACTGGCCATAAGTGGCAAATAAGACCAACAGCCTTCTAGGCTGCATAAGGCAGAGCGTTGCCAGCAGGTCAGGGGAGGGGATCTGTCCCCTCAGCCCTAATGTGGCTGTATCTGGGGTGTCCCCAGCACTATAAGCATATGCACACACTAGGGCAAACCCAGCACAAGGCCACAAAGCTAATGAAGGGACTGGAGCATCTCTCACAAGAGGAATGGCTGAGGGAGCTTCACAACAAAAACGGTCAGGAGGATCTTATCAATTTGTATAACTCCTGAAGGAAGGCAAGGAAATCAGGAAGGAAAAGGAAATCAAACTCTTCTTATTGGTACCTTCTGGGAGGACAAGAAGAAACAGGAACAAATGAAAACACATTTGTGAAAATACATGTTCTATCTGAGCAGAAGAAAAGGGTTTTTTTACTCTGAGGATTGTGAAACACAAGAAAAAGTACAGTCTTGGGCTCTCTGGTTCAATACATCCATAACTGCTGATATGTTTGGAGATGGCTGAAAGGGACGTGTTGGTTAAGATGCACCAATAGCCAATATCCTTATGACCAGGAGGCTTGTTTGTCAGAGTATCAGAGCCCTAAGTCGGGTTTATACAGCAAAGATTTGACTATCAGCATCTCAAATATTATATCAAAGATTCCATCATCAAATGCATTTTTTGTGTGTGTGGTAAGCTTGCCTACAGAGTCTGTTCAGATGGAGCAGAAATCCCAATTTTGAGATCTCTCTTCATGATTTGAAAGCTTAATCTTCAAGATTTCTTTGATGCCCAACAGAAAGTTTGTGTAGCTTGTGGGACTGGACAACGAAAAGCAGCTGCCTAGGGAACTTAGCTTCATGGGTCTTTAAAAACAGAACAACTTCATACAGGTTCTATTTTGGATGATGTCTAAGCATCTAGGTACCTAACAAGGCAGACACTGAGAATCTGGGTCCATATTCAGTGATGGATTATGACCTACAAAGGTTTAGAGGTCATAATTTTTGGAAGTGTTAGAATTTGCCAAAATGAGTTTTGTTATTTTATGTTTTTAATATAAAGTAATTTCAGCTATTTACAAAGGTCTGGACCAGCAATTTTAATCAGGCAGCTGGTCTTTGGAGCAATTTTGGGTATTAGTCCTTAGAGTGCATTAAAGCTGCATTTTAGATGGAGATTTTCTACTTTTTTTTTTTTTTTTAAGTTTTGTATCTCAGCATGCCACCTCTTTAATATTGCAGTGCTTAAAATTTAGAACTCCCAATATAATTCCTTGCTGGTGTTTCCAAGTCAGCAAATTAGCAACACAACACATGTTATATAGGGAATAGCTCAGGAACAGAATCAAAGCCCCTCAACATCCTCCTTTTTTTCAGATTTATTCTGGCTTACTCTGCCGGATGTGAACCAAATGACACATCATAAACCTCAGAGACTCTCTTGTAGCTTCTGCTCAGACTGGAGAATTCCATCTGCTCTATTAAGGATCATTAACAACCAGGAAAGTATTCCAGACAGTTTCTCTAAAACCTAAAAGACAAAATTATTATATTATTATAATTAGTTGGGTTTTTTCTCATTCAGCCAGAATAGCTTTAATCAGCAACTGGCAGAGGAAAACTCCATGGGACCCAAAGGCAGAGGGGCTCATTAAATTACATGGAGAGGATTCTGCACATCCAACTCATGATGAAAAGTACATGCTGCTATAACAGTGAATTGTCTTTGGGACCAGAGTATAAATTGTTTAACACTGCATTGAGAAGAAAAAAGCTTATCCTATGAGGGGGAAAGTAAATAGAAGAAGACTGTGCAAATTATGTCTGAAAACCAAGTAAACATATCCACAGAGAACTCAGAATCACATACTATAATAAACATTTACATCTCTAGGACCTGAATGTAAAAAGGTTGTGTTTACCTGTTCTGAGTAACGTCCCTGCTTCCTCTCAAGTGATATTCTCAAATGAGTTCCATACCACCTTCAAAGTGCACACACTTAGGTTTTCATGTAGAAGTTGCATACACTTTTTCAAAGTTAATATACTTCACATGATGCAATATTATTACCTGAATACAGTGTTGTCAACACTTTATCATCGCAAAGCTGGAAGAGTTAATCTTTCAAAATCTAACACAGTATTTATGCTTCCTTCTACCATGAAGGACTTCAGCATATGGGAGTCACTCCTATAGGATATATTAAGCAACTCAGTCTCAATGAAAATGAGTTGCATGGCCAAGATCCTCCTTTATAATGCCAGTGGGCAATTAAGTCTCTGAATAAGCAAGATGATTCAGGAGGAAGCAAGAATACAGGATATTATACTGTTTATGCACACCAAGTAGTTTATGTTAGACAAGTTATCAATTTATGATTTTATTTCTTTGCCAAGCAAGCATGCAATTTCCTCTATGCTATCTTGTGAATAGCAGGTATCTCAATATTTTAAAAATATTTGAACCAGTGTATTTCAGATTAAAAGGGGCAGATTAACTAGTGTGATCTGTTCAATTACAGTCAACTAGTAAAGCATATGATTTCAGTATGACTTTCTTATTATTTATTAACTTTAAAAGGTTGAAATTCAGTTAATTTCAGTGGGTTTTATTGCCCAAGTAATTATATCCAAATCTGTGCAATAAGACATCTGATAAAAGTTAAAGAACTTACCTTCCTCATCCTGAAGAACTGCCAAGAACAGATTTGTAAGAACGACTTGTGAAGGGATCATAAACATATTACAATGCTTACATTTCTCTTTTGGTTATATTGATAGATGCTGATTTCTTTTTCATTCATAAGAAGTTCATAAGAAAGATTTTCAGAGATGAAAACTTCAGGTTTCTAAGAAGAGTGTAATAACACTGGCGAATGCATTTTTGCTTTTTTAAACATAAATGGTGAATAATCCATAACAGTTCTGGAGTTTTTCTTGTTGTTTATAGCTACCTAAGCATCTTTATCTGAACAAAAACCCAAACACAAACAATCCATCAAGTTAGAATGCTATTAAATCGTCCTAGTGTTCTCTAATAGTAACACATGCAGTCACTTGTTTACATTTCTATATCTGAGGAGTTGGCAGGTTTTCCATATATGCTGTATGTTATTATGAAATATAAACAATGAAATAAGACATCTGGCTTAAATTTCTTGAAAGCTTTACTATATGAATTTCAGAATTCTAAATTTCAAAATTCACAAGTTTCAAAAGAATACAATAAATACAATTTCTAGATCAATTTAGATTTAGATTTCCCATTTTCCTATGCAAATTTCACAGAAATATGAAAAATGTTCAAATGGAGACTACCTTCAAATTTTAATGTTTATAATGAAATTAATGCCCCATTTACATGATAAGCTATGACTATAAATAGTGGGAAGATAGTAAAAGTCTAAAATACAAAGTACGTAAACCTTCAGGGCAGACAGCTAAAAATTAAGTAGGAACATGGAAGTTCTTCATATTTAGAACCAAGGTATTCAAGGAGAGCTGTAAGAGAAATAAAATGACTGAACTTCACAGAAAGAACTGTTAACTCACATTTTTACCATTTTCTCTACTCAGTGGATTGATTCCATTCTCTCAAAGAAACTGACTTTGCTTAAGCAGTCAAGGGGTTCTCGTAAAAAAGCCATCAAGAGAGCCAAGAGACTAGAAGACATGCTTGACAGTTCTCCATCTCTAGTTCCTGAGACAAGGGATAACAACTGGCTGAGTTCTTCAGAGATGATTATTTTTTATCAACATACCTCCTTTCCTTTGGTTAGCAAATCATATTTAAACCAGGCTTGATTGTCTTTGATTGTATCCATTATTCATGGGTGTTCACTGAAACACGAGATTAGTGTTTTTCAGAGATGGCTTGTGGGCTTTGCGTATTTGCTGTTAGCCAGATGCAGTATGCATTCAGTCACATGTGGTGGTTTCTGTTCTACAAATGGACACCTATTCTGTTATGAAAATCATACAATGTAATATTCCCAGAGGGTCATGTTCATGACAGTTATTTGTACTAAAACACGCTTGAAATTCAGATTCACTATCCTTCCTGACCCAGAGAATGGACTAAAGATAAATGAAAAATGAGTATTAATAATTTTAGAAAGTAAAAAAGTACAATTTCTGAACAAGTCAGTAAATAATTTTGGTTTTTAAAAATCCATATAGAACTTTGAAACCTCTCATTTGCTATTTTCCAGGCTTATGACTGATGTCAGTTTTAACTTTGCATTATTGTCTTGGGGTGACTTTACGAAGAATATCCCCTATTGCCTGCTCTATGCCCAAACATGAATCCTGTGCCTTTCTGTGTCTTTACAACTGGGACCAAGAGAAAAAAAAA
>VYXC01001555.1:0-117556 GCA_013397175.1 Platysteira castanea | reverse complement strand
AACTGGGACAATTTTCTTCCTATTTAAACCATTAGGGATGTCCTATACAGACTTGTGTGTGTCTCTATCTCATACTCATCTTTATTAAACCAAAATAATACTCAGTAAGTATCAAAGTCGCTTAAAAGATTGTTGCATGTTGTTGCCTGGAGATGTTCGTTCTGAGCCAAGGTTCAGAAATTTTTCAAAGATCAAGAAATAATCCATCCAGCCACAAAACCAGACATCATTTCCACTGGAATTAGGAGTGGTTAAAAAATATTAATAATTACCTAAGAATGAATAAGCTGATTTATTTACAAAATAGTATATAACAGGTGACAAGAACACTGGCACAACCCTAGTAAATAATTAAGGCAACGGATTAAGTCTTATTTATGTTCAAAAGAAATCATTCATCATGGATTTATCACACAGATTTTTCATTTCTTTTTTTTCTTTTAACAAAATAACTATTTATTAGCTAAGAAGCAGAATATACCCACTGCATTTTAAAAAATATTACTAAGAATAAACAGTAAATGATCAAAAGAAAGGTAGATAAACTTAAAAGTATTTACTTTGTTCTTTGTTCCAGTAACTACATAGCATATTCAACAAAACATATTGATAAAAAGCAATTATGATTCCCTAACAGTTAACGAAAAAAGTTTAATTTTGGTTTAATTAATTGTTTAGTCTCAATTAATTCTACTACTGTTGAAAGAAGAGTGATAATCACAGCTGCTTTAGGTAGAATTGCATGAAGGGTAGTGGCTTCATTTCACAAGAGCACTTAATAATCACGCAAAAAAGCCCCAAACAAGTATTCTTAAAAAACCAATGCATTCCTATAAACTTTAAAATTGAAAGCATTTGAAAACCCTTTGCTTAACTTCAGATGTATAAATATATTTAAGAAAATCATTAGAGTAATGTTGTCCTTTGAAGGACTACAATGGTTAGTTCATAAGACAGCTGTAAATGCAGTTTTTAGTGCAGCATTTCACCAATAAATGAGTATTACTTGTATGCTACATTCATTTCATATACACAAAGACATATTTGTGCATTATTCTTAAGAATATTCATGCTCCTCAGAGACAATTCAAGTGACAGTTGAATCCGAAGATTTCCATGAAGTTACTACATAAAATACGGCAAACACGTCCTGGAGCCATAAATCCTGGTATGCCATGACCAGATAAACTGTTTCCATTGCAGGGCTAAGGTAGGTTTGGGGTGCTGTGTCTTGAGGCACTTGCTGATTATATCAGAAGCCCACCTCTGTCTCAGCTGAAGCATGTTAGACCCCTGAGGCTCACAGTCATCTAACACAGTTAGCGCAACACAACAGTCATCTGACATTTCTAGTACAAAACTTGTATTTTCCTGGAAGTTTTTCAATTAGCTTTGCTCAGGACAATCCTTCTGCAGGGACACCTTTCTAATTCTCTACTACACTACTGGTCACTGCAGCCCACAACTCCTCATGGGGTAGCCAGGATGCCTGAAGGTATCATCATTTCCGGTGGGATGCCTTCTGCTGCCCCACTCCTACTTTTAACCCTTTAGCACTCAGTGTGCTCCTGCACTCTCAGAGCAAAGGCCCTGTCCCTTTGCACAGGACAGCAAGTCACAAACATGGTAAAACCAAAACAAAACCAGGTAACTCACAGCTGATATTTTTTTCAGTCTCCATTACAAATAGAGTGTCTTTAACAGTGGCTTCAATGCTAGTGTGGGGTATAATGGATTAAAAATAATGGGGGTTTTTGTTTCCAAAGAAAAAAACATTCAAAGATCCAGTGGTCCATATAATTAGCTCTATGGTCCTGGTTTAATGATACAGGGAACAGTGTAGTATAATACTAAGATCGATAACACTGAGGTTGATTTTTGGTGATGGTGGACAGCCACAGTCTACATTTACTTGATACGTTCACTCCTTTAGAAAGTCAAATATAAAGTGAATAAGCCTGTTGGGCAATGTGAGCTTTTGATTTTCGGTCATGTTAAGAGTGTACGGAGATCAGCTCTTCATTAATTAACTAGACTGAAATATTTACTGTGGAAAAACTTAATTATACTTTAAAGAAATTATTTTGTCACACTGAATTGTAAAGAAAATTAGCAGCAGACACTGAACAGTATAAAGCATAAAACAATTCTAAGAAACAGTATTTGATTAAAATTATTAAAACCTCACATATTTGACGCTGGTTGCAGTGGCCCGGAGTCTACAGCACAGCGTCTGACTGTCAGAGGTGTCCCAATGTGGACCCTTGTTATGGCCATGGCTGACACAAATCTGCTACAAAAGTAACAGAACGTGCTGGCTCTGTCTCAGAGACTGAACTGCAGATCGATGTAAAAGTAGCGCTGCTAAAGGCAAAGGAACAAACTGGGGCTCTCTGCGACTTCAGAACTTTTAATAGTAACAAAGAACTAAGGAGAAAAAGCGCCCCCGGGTGGATGGGGCCCCTTTTTGTACGGGAGCCAAAGGGGCGGGATAAAGGATTAAAACCAATAGAGTTCCGTAAATTGTAAAGTGATAGGGGAGAACATCCAATGGGACAAACTCAGGGGAGGGTTCTATTTGAATGAACAAATGGAGTACCGAGTGTAACAGAACTTTCCAGAGAACATACATATTTCATAAGGGATATGCATAAACATAAGGGTATACATAAAACTGTGTGGGGGAACCTTGAACCTATAACAGAACAATATGCAAAAAGCAGTTCCCGGGGAAGCACGGGAAATTGCAGTGACCACGATGTTAGATTCCAGAGCTTTGGGTGCTCATGCACCAGAAATTTGTGGATGTGGGCACTGCAGCCACAGCCGCATGCACTGCAATACATATTGATTCAATTGAATGTCTGTTGGACATTCATAATATTAAGGAAGGAAAAAAGCTGCAAGAAAGTTGTTCAGCACACATGCAAAACTTTATGAAGTCCTAATCTAAAACTATAATTGCCATTCAAATAAGAATTCTTTTCAAGAGGGAATAGGAATTTAACTATTCACATAAACAAGCTGGTTTGAATCAAACGGTCACCATTTGACCATATCCAGTCAGGTTTTGAATATCTCCAAGGGTGTGTTTCCGTTTGCTCCCTTTGCCTGTTGTCATGCCAGTGGGCACACTGAGAAGGGGCTGGTTTCTGTTTCATCCTCTCCTATCAGGTACTTACACACATCTATGAGATACCCCTGACTCCTCTTCAACAAGTCCCAGCTCTCAGACTCTCCTCACAGAGCAGATGCTCCAGTCCTTTCATCACCTTTGTGGCTCTGTGCTGGACGCACTACATTAAGGCTGTATGTTCCTTGTACCATANCATAAGGGATATGCATAAACATAAGGGTATACATAAAACTGTGTGGGGGAACCTTGAACCTATAACAGAACAATATGCAAAAAGCAGTTCCCGGGGAAGCACGGGAAATTGCAGTGACCACGATGTTAGATTCCAGAGCTTTGGGTGCTCATGCACCAGAAATTTGTGGATGTGGGCACTGCAGCCACAGCCGCATGCACTGCAATACATATTGATTCAATTGAATGTCTGTTGGACATTCATAATATTAAGGAAGGAAAAAAGCTGCAAGAAAGTTGTTCAGCACACATGCAAAACTTTATGAAGTCCTAATCTAAAACTATAATTGCCATTCAAATAAGAATTCTTTTCAAGAGGGAATAGGAATTTAACTATTCACATAAACAAGCTGGTTTGAATCAAACGGTCACCATTTGACCATATCCAGTCAGGTTTTGAATATCTCCAAGGGTGTGTTTCCGTTTGCTCCCTTTGCCTGTTGTCATGCCAGTGGGCACACTGAGAAGGGGCTGGTTTCTGTTTCATCCTCTCCTATCAGGTACTTACACACATCTATGAGATACCCCTGACTCCTCTTCAACAAGTCCCAGCTCTCAGACTCTCCTCACAGAGCAGATGCTCCAGTCCTTTCATCACCTTTGTGGCTCTGTGCTGGACGCACTACATTAAGGCTGTATGTTCCTTGTACCATAGAGCACAGAACTGGACACAGCACTCCAGCTGTGAAGGTGAAGGGGAGGACTGTCTGTGCATGTACAATTTCAGGATTTTCACATAACAATAGAAACACCGTCACCATTAAAGTGGCATATCAGCATGCTTTGTCCATGCTGTATATGCACCAATTTGTATAATTAGAACTGACATTACTTTGCACTACAAAAATACACTTTAATTACATTTTTTTGTTAATCTGTTAATGTCAATGTGTTATAACATGGTTCATACAGAGTGAGCCCTCAAAAAAGTACCAGACACTGTTACATAATTGTGTATAGCCTTGCATCCATAGTCTATTACATACCCACTGATTTCACCTTCATCAGTTCCACTAATTAGCTTGTTTCTATATATATTGACTCTTTTAATTGACTTTAGAAGAATTCTACAAACTCATCTGGTGTCTTAATAGACCATATATTTAATAGCTCAGTAATTTATTCAACCTGTAAGGCATTGCTCTTTGACATTATTGCCCATTATGTGCTCCATATAACAAATACTCCCTACTTGTAACAAACACTAATCAAACGGCAAAGGCATTGTGGCAGTCTGATCCAAGGATTAAAGATTTATGTCAACAAGATTAACTTTTATAATCCTTGCTGGCCTGGTATTTACACATTGTGTAGATTAATGGTTCTCATTTCTACAACTGTAGATCTCTGAAGTTCCTTCACAATCAACTTTATTTCCCTTTGGCTTTAACTAATTGAAGATAACTGCTATATACAACTGTTCATGGCATCAAGCTGGGGAAACTCCCCCAGTCAAAAAAGGGACTGTTGGTCCAGGATTTTTGTGATTTAGCTGAAGGATGCAATTGGTAGACATGAACTAAACTCACAACTTTATGAAAGTACATTACATAGTTGAAATGTACTGTCATAACAAAACACAAAACAAAGCAGTACTTTCTTGAATTTACCGCAACAGTTAGCTGCCAGAGCATCTGCCAGGGATGACTTCTCATTGGTAAAGATACAACAAGAAGACAAAGACCATTACAGAGGTGAATGAAAAGAATTTTAGAGACAATTTTTTTTGTTTAACCCCCTAAAAGGTTCCTTTCTTCAATACTAAGGATTAAACAAGGTAGGAGAAATGACATTTTTCCCAACACGGGTATGTTGTATTATCCTATTCCATCTAATATTAGTTACTTATGTGCTCTATCAAAGTTACACATATCTAATCAAAGAAAAAAATACTATACTCCTACTTATTAACATAGCAAAGCAGAAATTTGAAAGATCAACTTCCTTACATTTGCCACAGCCTAAAAGAATACATACAAACTTTTGTCACAGTTATCTTGAAGAATTCTCTTTTTTTTTAGACCATTGCAACCTGATTGCTGGGTTACAGTTTCATGATTCATTAATGACTTGTAATTTCTATAAAGTTAATCTCTGTGATCTCCCATGTAAATCAAGTTGTGTTTATTATCATCAATATTAGAAGTTATGCCCTATTTTTTTTTTTAGTACTGCCTTGTTTTATTGCTCTAGCATTATCCCTTGTTGGAAGACCCTTTTTCATATTAAGGAACATGTAAATACAAGGAGTACCATACTGCCTTACAACAACTGTCCTTCTGGCACAATAGTCCTCCCCTGCCTGGGGCAATAGGGGATATCACTCAGGGAGAACCTTGCCAGCACCTGATGTTTATTCCTGTCTTATTCCTCCAAAAGTCATTTTTAGATTCCTCACAAAACATTTTGATACCTGACTATTCTGTATTTCTGGATGGAAATATCTTGTTCATATATTGGATTTTGAACTGAGGATCTTAACACTCCCTCTCCTTCCTCTCTCACTTTTTTCCATATTCCTTCTTCTACCTGTTTTGAATCCTTTCCAATTTTTTTCAAAATCTTTCCAACTTTAGACTTAAGAACTGGATGAAGTAACAGCTGCAGTGATGTAATCAAAAAATGCCTATCACTTACTTCTTCCTGGTATTCTCCTGTTCTCCTAAAGCTCCTATGCACTCCAGAAACATACAGAGATTCCCTGTTATCTAGTAATCTATTACTACCTCTCAGCTACACCTTTGCAATGGAATGACATGTCAGCCTTCATTCATTGGTGGCCAAACCTATTCTGCTTCTGGAACATCCATCTATGGTCTCAGTGGAATGCAGACTAAACTGGATTTGATATGTGAGGTGTACATGTTTATAGCATATTTATATGTTACTTCTCTCTAAAGGCTTTTAAAGTTTATTTATACTCAGTAATTTTCTTCATCTTTGAAGTTAAATTGGTTAAAAGCAGTTGTCTTTTACAAGCTAAACTGTCATGTTATTGTTCCAGAATCTGCTAATCCTGATTTCTGTTCTGCAGCACACTACCATGAGACAGCATAAAGTTATCTTGTCTTCAAGGCACAGACATCTTTGCATCTGTTCCATTGAATTTTCAGTTTTCTATAAAAGATGGGTATTTCCTAGAATTCTGCCCAGTTCAAAGAATGGATCTATTACCTGATAACTCCTGGACTTACTGGTAATCAGTAGTTTTGTTAACAAAGGTTGAGGAGATGTGTACCATTTTCTTAAACATGCTGTTTTAAAAATAGGACAAATGTGATAAAATGAATGAAGGGAATGGAGAATCTCTAGAAAAAATTAGTTATGATTGGATATTTTATTATTTTATTGCACAATATTTCATTGCCTCCACCCATTTTCTACCACTTCCCAACTGCCTTTTTTCACTCTGCCAAAGAACCTTTCTGCAATCCACTTAGCACTAGTGACTTGTACTTGTCAGTTTTCTACACAATTTCCCCTTTATTGCTGTTCCCATTACCAGTAAGGCAATAGAGCAGAATACGCTCACAGGTGTTCAAAGTTCTGAAAAAACCAGATCCAGCATATTTTGCAAGGGTTTAGGGTAGTAGAGCAAGAGCATCTATTGGTATCTCCATCTGCAGAAACTCTTCCCCCAGCACCCTACCACTGTCATATAGCATTGTTCTGAAATAACCTTGTTGGATGAAATAAACAGGACTGTTACTCTCCTTTCTTAATGATTTTCTTTGTGGTTGTAGGTGTGAGAAATATTGGAAATTAAGCAGAATATGAAGAAGGGATGGTCAACCTCCAGGTGCCAAAAGGCACTCTTCCTTTTCACAGTTCTTCAGTGTGTCCCCAGCTATAGAATGGATCGAGGAGAGGATGTCAGAGGCAATGACAGGATAAACTGCACTCGCTGGGTGGGTGAGACGTGTCGCTGCACTTCCCCTTCTGTGACCAGGAGGGCATGCTATGGCTTGAATTCTAGCTTTGGCACCAGACATTCTTCCTTTCTGCTGTTAAATTGTGGTATCATACACTTTAGTATTAGTACTGGGAAACTCACTGCATGCATAATGATCTGTTTCTTTCTAGTGGAGAAGGGGGTAGGGCTGAATCACTGGAAAGATTATCCATGGTAAATTTGCCCTTAGTGTCCTATAAAAGACACGAGTAGCCACTGCAGGCTACTCACTTTGACAGTATTAATCCACTTGCCTTCATGGTTTACAGAGAAGTATACATCCCTAACCCCTAGATTTTTTGGTTAACAAAAGCAAGGAAATATTTTCTTGCTTATCATATCTATCACATATTCCTCACTTTCCTGAGGATAGTAAGATCTGACATAGCACCTCTGCAAATAGGAGCAATATAAGTCAATATTTGGTAGTCTTATAGCACTATTAGTGCTTGTATATACTGCTTATCCCAGGTGTCGCTGTATCCCACAGTAATAGGAGGGAGAAGAGATCCAAGAGCCAGGAAATGTGCAGCAATAGTGATTTATTTAATTATTTTACAACTCTTTTATATCTTTTTTCTCCATAGCCTAATTGGTTAAAAGATCAGTCACCTTCTTAAGGGTGATTGGCTAATGTCCTGTTGTCAAAATATTTCCCTGTTGTACCATAAACAAAGGTTAGCAAGGTCTGCAGGTGTCCCTGGTTTGTAAACTCTACTGATAGCCCTTGTGAGAGGCTTTTGTCTCCCACAGGACCAGAGAGAAGCAAGAGAAGTTTTTGCAAGCAGCATTTTCTGTATCCACACCCAAGCAATACTTCTTTTCATCAATCAACTGCTCTTCCCTTCTATCCCTTACATGTTTTTTACAGCATGCTTGTGTGATGTAGTGAAGGTTTTCCCTCTCAGGTGGAGATAATTGTGCTGAGATACGAAACATCTAATAATGTGCAGCAAGAGAAGCTCAAGTAACAAGGATGTCATTTCTGTCTAAACTGATCCTTAGTTCTGTTTAGATTCCATAGATAGTTGAAAAATGTTAAATGACATGCTGAACTTAAGCAGAGTATACTTGCATCTGGTTTCTTTTTGTCACTGACTTCACAGTATGATAAGCCATAACAAACTCACCTGTCACACAGCACTAGCTGAATTGGTAATCAGGTTGCAAGAAATACTGAAGGAAGAGCAATACAATTTTAATTGCACAGGCTGCTCTGGCTGTAGCAGTGGAATGTCTGTGTTAAGACAGTGCTTATTATACCATATCACATTTTGATTAATAAAAAAAGTTACTTGAGGCTGTTAAGATATTAATAGTCTCGTCAACAAGCTTTTTGGAAAGAAAAAATTTCGATTTCTGAACATCTCTGTTTGGCAAAGGCAGAAAGTGCCAAATGTGGAGAAACAACACAGGCCTTACTATCTTGTGTAATATCAGTCTCTTGTATCCATATTCATGTTTTGTCTTTAACTGCCAGCTTCTCTGTGCAGTCCTTTTTGGTACATATTCATTGCTTAGTAGAGGATACAGATATTATTAGCAGCATTTTGCTGAAATCTTTTTAAAAGGATACACAGTTTCATACAATGTCCCTTAGTAAACCATGGTAAACTTCTAGCTCCTCTCACTTTGGACTGGATGTCCAAATGGATATATATATGGATAATATTCAATTATTCAAAAGCTCCACATTTTTCTCCAATGTGCCTTTTACAGAAACTTTGCCTTTGGAACTACAATGTCATAATCAGAAGTGAATTTCAGTAATATATAAACACATCCCAGAGAAACACTGTTTCCTTGATCATTTTGGCCAAGCCAAACACAGGGACAATGCCTCTTATGAAGGATAGGTAGCCATAAGACACTGCTGTCCATGCTGTCTATATTCTCCATCACCTTTTCCACTTTTGTTTATTTTTCTGTACATTTCACTTGATTTCTGATCTCACTCATTATTCAAGATTGTAGAGCCGGAGAGAGCCCTTAACAGCAACATTTCACTGTAGGAGAGCTCAGAGACCTTGGAAAGCAAGTGCCCAGGGGCAAAGAGGTACATATGGATCAGAAAAGGGGCCAGAGGTAAGATTGCCTCCACAGGCCCCAAAACTCTACCCCTCACACAGAACAGGTATTTTGGATATTGAAATCCTGCACAGTCTATCTGGTAGATCTCCCATTAGTGTCATATTCACTGCAGGCACCTACTGCAATCCTCATGCAAATGGTGAGAAAGGTGCTATAACTACTTAGTTTGTCTTCAGTTGTTTGTGCAGGGTGAGAGTTAAAAAATTTCTGCTTATTAACCGAAGTGAAATTGAAGAAATTGTTCATCTTTCAACATAGCCCAAAAACCAATTAAAATAAAATAACAGCGAAGATTTGGTCACTACAGAGAGTTTTTAATCCTCTCATCAGAAAAAAATCCTCTTAAATTCTCACAGCAACAACTAATTTAATTTTGATATCTGCACTACCTTTTTCAATAGCAGCTGATTCTTTTTCTTTTAAGAAGTGATGAAAAAAACCATCATGTACCCCATCATAGTAAGTCCACAGAGGTATCTTCCTGCACACACTTCTTCATTATCTTTTACCTTCATTATTCTATTGAACATATAATACTAATGGATTTGAAATGACAGTAGACAGTGGACATTCTTAAAATTCATAAGATGAATATTACATTTGCACTGAATAGAAAACCTTTATACATTTTTATCCATTTTGCTCACATTTGCAATATTACCGTATGTGATGTGAAAGCAGGACTATATATTAGTACGTATTATCTATTTGTTATGAAAATAGTAGAAATTTCTTTAAACAGCGCTAGTAGTGTAGCATGTCCTTGTTTCTGCATGATGAGAATACATTTTTGAGAGTGTAACACACTACTGGTTTTGAAAGTTAAAAGTCAGACTCTTCCTATCTTTCTCTGAAAGTATTCATGTTGCACTGTCAGGAAAGATTACCGTCCAGAACTGAGCAGCTGTGTGATTTATTCTCTGCAGATATAGCATAATATTTGGCTATTAAATAAAGACAGAGATTCTGGAGTTGGAGCATTAACTTTGCTTTAAACATGTTTTGGCATTCCCTTTTCTTCTTCAAGTTTGTTTTTCTTGGAAAAAAACAGAAACAGAGCTGAACATCCTTAGACTTTTCTCACTCAGAATAAACACTGTAATAAAAATAAAAAAATATTAATAATTCAATCAAGGCCTGATTTAAAATATATAAATTTGTTTAATCATTTTAGACAAAAATATATTCTAGCTTATATGGTATGTCATGAAATTTATTGTAGTGTATTATCATGCAAGGGTAGTTCATCTTTTGTATCAAATGAAATTAGCACCTTTTCTGGCAATGAAGTTCAGAATTAAAATATTTTAATATATTCACTATGTGGCTTGAAATCATTCATAGAATCTAAATTACTTTAAAAGCTCCCAAATATGAGTAATCAGGTTTTTTTCCATCAGGCTTGTTTTACATTTTTCTTTGAAGATAGTAACAAAAAATTAATCATCCAGCAATGTATCAGCCATGTTATATGACAGCTGTATTACTGGAAAATACAATTTATAAGAAGTTGTAATACTTCTGATTAAAATACATTTTAATTTAAAAGGTCATATAGCATACCTAATACCTTTTCAAAACAATCTAGACACTTATTTAAATGGAATTTTTCTCTTCAAAACTGTGAGAAGAAATTTGAGGTTAAATCCTAGAGAATTATTTTCAATACAATTTCTAAATTTCCAAGTTTGGTAAATGTGTTCTACACATGGATTCAGAGTTTCTCTGGCTCCTCACAGGTTTTAGGACCCAGAGTTTTCATGAAACACTGAACACTGAACACTGAAGAGCTGCAGAAAGAATTAATGGATTTTTGGAAAAAGGGGGGTGAAAATCCTCACAATCCCAGTTAAATCTAACACGACCAAAAAGCTGGCAGCAGAATGGAAAATGAATAAATGAGGTGTTTTCTCAAATTGCCACAGTAAGTCAAAAGAAGAGTCACTGGAACTCCATAACCCTGCACCTAAATCTAGGTGCTTAACTTAGAACAAAGTTTGATCTTTATTCTTAAAGGTATCTTCCTCCTTTGCACTAAAATCAACTTGAATAAAAGGCTAGCAGATACATGTTTAAATTACTGAGACTCTCTTTCTCAGGTAAATAAAGCATGTAATTTGGAAGGTAAATATGTACTAAAAGTTTTCACCATGCAGTCACACCTAAAATGACCTAGCTCTTTGAGTTTCATTTTCTACCTACAAAAAAACATCGCTGTCATCATAAAATTCAAGTAGTTTGCAGAGGAAATACCTTTACACCTTGTTCAGCCATAACCTGAGTATTATAATCTGGTGACTGCTGATAAGCTGTAATGATATCCAGGATACTCTTAAGTTCACTTTATTGCTCTGCATATGTTAGTATTCAAGTGCAATCTACTATTTAGATTACATTTTAGTATTCAAATCTACCTACTATTTTAAACCTCTGATTCATCCTTTCTATTCTATCAGTTTTCAAGAAGACAAAACAAAAAAACCTCCCCGTGATTATTTCTAGTTTATTATGTTGCTTATGCAAACATGAAATGAGAAGTCATGGAAATTTTTTTTAATGTCTGTTCAAGAATTTAGATAGCCTGGACAACTATCCAGAATCTGAAGTGCTCATTATACCTGATCTTCAGGGGTTTTCCTCATTATTGAAAGTTTTTCTATGTTTTTGGTCTTTGAAACTTGTATGATTAGTATGTTTCACTATATATTGTATTTTCATAAATACTTCATAAAGTCTTTGAACATGAAACAAGTTATTCTTTGTCATAAAATTTTATAACATTTATCTCTGCTATTCTACAGCAACAGAACCTTATAAATACTTCAACTGTCAATACTCTTGTCCACACTCTAGGCTCTTTAATCCCAGAAAAGTGTAAGTGCATCTGTTTTACATTGTCATTTGCCCTTCAAATTCCTGTTGCTGTCCAGCAAGCCCTGTTAGCTCTCCAGCTAATCAATATCCATCACTTACAGTGACCCCCTCACTTTGAGCTGCCACAGAGCGGGACCATACAGCATCCCCACAGATGTCACTGCTCCAACATGATCACCAGAAAGACACAAATCCCAGCATAGCGGTAAAGCCATTATTCCAAGTGCTCTGCTCCTCTTAGAGTCCAGGAAGTCATGACAGGAACCAGATACTGACTTTACCCAGGCATCAATATCAGCAACAAACTTTGGCCCTGAAACATGCACATTATTGGACAAATTCATGAAATAAAAACCTCAAACCTTAGAGTTCAGCATCTCCGCTTTAGGAATCTCTAACCCCTGTGTGAATGGATGCTATGAAAATAAATTTTCAGGGGTGTTGTGCATTAACCTGAGCTGGTAGGTAACATCAGCTCTCACCTGACCATAGTGGGATGGGGAAGAGAATCAGAAAGGCAAATGTGACAAAACTCATGGGTCAGGATAAAGACAATGTAATAAGTAAAACGAAAGCTGTGTGTGCATGCAAAGCAAAACAAAGAATTCATACGGCACTTTCCCGAGGGCAGGCAGGAGCTCAGCCAAGCCCAGGAAAGCAGGACTCTATCACATGTAGCGGTAACTCAGAAAACAAATGCCATTGCTCTAACTTCCCCCACCTTTCTCCCTCTTGTCTATGGGATATCCTTTTAATACTCAGGTTGCTATAACAGGCACAATATAATGACAGAAAAATAGCATCTCAAACCTGTTTTAGCAAAGCACTTGGACCTATGCTTGACATTACTAAAGATACATGAAAGAACCTTACAGGTTCAGCTACACATAAAAAAGTATGAAGCTCAACTCTGGCAAATATTTTTTCAACCTATATATATCTGTTTGATATTTTTCATTATTTCTACAATTCAGTATCTATACCATCAGTGGTGCTATACAGCAACAGAAACAAACCAAAGGCTGTTTTATCAGTAAGTATAATACAAGACCTATGTCTGATTATACTGTGCAAGATTCTCTGGTTTGGATCTAAATAACATACCTTTTTCTAAATTTACTCTGAACATGAGGCAGCTGAAATCATCAAACCATCTTTTGCTTTGTACTTTTAGTAATTTTCCTGTGGCAAGCCTAGACTGAATTTCAGGAAACTATTCCCCAACCAAGAATACATTTTTCATGCTTCATTTTAGCAGAGAAAAAATTTCAAAATCCCACACCTAACCACCCAACCAACCAAAAACTGGAAAAAGACAGTGAGAAAAGATATTTAAAAATTATATAGTGATTATTTTCTGTATCTGATGTACTCCTTTTAAGGGGGCTAATCTCTGTTTTCTCAATTTATCTGATAAGTAGTACTGTTGCCTGTTCAATTTTACATTCTTATTCTCTAAGTTTATAGAAAAACCATGCGCTTACTGTCTTTCAGAAGAATAAGTTCAGAGTAGCATTGCGCACAAAATGAGATGCAGTTCAAATTCAACAAATCATTTATTCAAAGGCTCCAGGATTCCACTGCATTGTGTTGAACTATCTTTATGCATACGCATTTTACTCTGATCCTGGAAAAAAATAAAATTTGTATGTGAATGTTATAGAATAAAAAACCTGGAATTTTACTATTCATATTTTTTTTCAAAATTTCATTGAGATCTCATCTATATAATCCTTGTTAATTCTTTGCTTATACAATTTTTAATTTGACCTGTAAATATTCATCAAATTTAAATTAGTGAAGGTTTTGAAGGACAGTGACAAGTAAAATATAATGTGTATATAAAAAGGAAACCAAAAATCTGCCAATTGCAAAGTCATCTGCCTTTTATCTGACACTATTTCTATTATTATCCACACTGTGTCTAATACCTCTGTTCTTGGCTATATCAAGAAATATGATTCCTGTCTCTGTTTGTGCTCCATCCTCATTTTCCTCTGAAAAGATATAAATAAAGCATCAGTTCAGCAAATCTGGTGTTCTTTTATCCTTTCTATGCTTTTTCAGCTGCAACTTCGTTGGAGCAATTTTCATTTTATCTTCAGTCTCCTGTAAATATATTTGCAGAACAATTTACTATTAGCTGAAAAGCGCTCTGCAATTCAATGATAAGTGTATTTTTGTGTCTCTGATTCTCCCTTTAGTATTTTTCTGAGCAGTTCTATGTCTACTTAGCAGACAGCTTGTAGTTCGAAAATCTTACATTAATATTTTATTCTGAGGTTGAAAAGCTCTGCTACCCTGGGTTCAGGATTTGAACCCAACCCTTTCAATCTACAGCTCTCAGGAGGAAGGACAGCAGTGCTATTGTTAAATAGAAAAAAATTATATATAATTTTAAAAATTTTTACGTATCACCTATTTATACGTGTAAGAGTTCATTTAGCTGTTATCATCTCAGTATTTACCTGCTTGCCAACTATTTAAACAGAGTAACATATCTAGCTGAATTTCTCTTCTTGTCTCTCTTCCGAAGGAGACATAGCTGGATGGCCATGACAGGAAGTTACAGAGGGAAAATAAGGAAAAGAAATAAATGTTGGTTTTATTATAGGACATGTTAAAATTTAAGTGATTCTTTTTTGCTGCATCAATGGGCATCAATTCTTGGCCAAAATGAAAGCTCAGAAGATCATGAGCCTCCTAGGACCAGCTGACCTCTCCAGCTGTGCCAACAAATAGAGCTGATAGAAGGAGAAGTGATCTCTGAAGTTGTGAGGGACTGGTCCATGAAGAACTCAATCTCTGAGCTGCATTTTACAGACATACACTTACCCTTCTTTGCTACATTCTTTCCATTTTTGAAGGCAGTGCTATTTTTTGATCCAGCAATTTAAGAATAGCTCTGAATTATCATCCTATGTAGTCCAGGAATTCATATTTCAATGGGAAAAAAAAAAAAGGCAAAAAAACCCCAACCCAAACTAAAACTCAAAACCAACATCAAAACCCAACCCCAAAACATAACAAACACCAAACATGCCAAAGATACCACTGTGTCAACTTTTTAATGGATCCAATGTACCAGTTAAAGACATCTTAGGAAAGATTTCTTGTGTTATAAACTTTGAATAAGGAGTTTTGAGAAGTTAAAAATTACGGCAGAAATATTTGCAATACAAAAAGTAGTCTCTGTTTATCATGTTAAACTTTCCTCAGATGCCACAGTCACAACAATCTTAACAGTTTTTGCCTAAAGGTTTGGGATATTTAAGTTTCATTCTCTCTGTGTAAATTGGATTGAACAAATGCAGGATGAACTAATTCACTAATATTATACAGAAGAAATATCCTATTGTTATATGCTAGCTCATATTAGTTGTTATTTGTGACTAGTTATTTATTCATGAAAATATTCATAAATCCTTAAAGCATTGCAAAATTAAGCATAAACAAGGGAGTGTCAAAAATATGCTCTAGCTATGTTTTTTTTTCCCTTCACTTCTTGCCATTTATTATTCTTTACTTTTTAAAAAGCTTCAGTCATCTAACTAAAGAAGCAATTACTATTTGATTTATGAGACATATCACGCTCACTCAGTAGTCAATATAAATAGTTTGTAAAGAATACATAGCTGAAAAATTTTTTAGAAGTCATTCATTTTGTCTGTCTGAATAATGAATACATCAGCCAGAAAGAGAAGGTGGTTTTGCATAATCTTTATAAGCAGGAACAAAAAAAGCAGACTTAAATACAGCCGAGAACTGGTTTCCAAAGAATAATTCAACCAGGAGCACTAATGATACTTGAAGGATTCCAGCATATGGTATTTCAGTGGTGTTCCCCTCAGTATTACATTTGTCTGTTCAAACACTATCAAAACTCTTCAGCATGTATATATGCACAAATATGTATGGATATATAAATTCAGAAAACACTCATGGAATACATATATCTTCAGCTTTTATTAGCTATTTTAATTTCATTTGTAATTTTTCTTTTGCCTTTTCACATCTTTAGAGAATTTCTACCTAAGAGCCTATAAAGCTGTGGTTACAAGCTATTGTTCATGCAGAACACCAGTAATAAAGCTCTTGAATATATGTGAGCATATTTTTACACCTCTATATTACAGACAGTGTAAGTCAGCAGTAAGGGGAGACAGAATGCCATAAATTATTGATGATGATGATGGTGAGTAGGAGCTGAGGCTCTTGTAAGCTAAGCTGAGGTACCTTCAGAGTTTCTGTTTGTCTTCTGATGGCATTAGAAAGAAAAACATTAATTATCTACACATAGCAGAGCATGGTTTGTATTATTTCATCTGTATGCCTCCCACACAGCCAGTTTTAAGAGCTGTTGCATACAGTAAGGCATATGTTCCTTTATCTGGCCCCACCATTATTAGTTAATTATTCTTTGTTTCTATGAATGCTTCTAAAATAGCCTCCTCCTATGAAAACTGTTAAAGAAACTGTAAAAAACCAAACTACTGCATCCTATGGAAAAAGTCAAACTTGTCTATTCAAAGGCAATCTAAATTTCTGATTTCTTTGAAAGGTTTTCTTCAATTACTTTGAATTATTATCACTGCTCCAATTATTCTAGGAATTTATATATATTTCTAGAAGTACAACTAAATAATATAAATGATTTTTAAAGTTCTTCAGGAAGCCTTTCTTTTTTTTTTTTTTATTATTAACTTCTACTTAGATTTGCCTCTTATTTTAACCTAAATAGTGATATATCACCACTCTACTGCATCGAATTTGCCGTTTCCAGTTTTATTTTCCTCATCCCTTCAGTAAATTCTGAAATGTGGTATTTCAAACCCCTGAAGAATTTCCAATTCAGTGTCCCTGTCATTCTAACTTTAATGTTAATGCCATACAGTGCTTCTCTTTGAAAACATGAAAAAAAGATGAAAGAGAAAAAGACATTATAATTCTTTTTAATATATTATGCTATGCCATACCAGCATAAGGCTTATAGTTTTACTGCTGTCCTTAGTGATGAAACAGAATCAAGTCTTCAACTCTCCTTGTTTCCACAGTTATCTGCCTTAGGGATTTTGTTCAATTTTATTTATAAAATTGTTAAGCTTTCACTAATGATTTTTCAATTTCTAACCTGTTTCTGTCAGCTGCAACCACAAATCAACTCTTAAATGGTTCCTAGTTAAGATCTGCCAAAGGTTGGGCTCTTATTGGTTTGCTGTTATGTGACTCAGTCCAGCAGAACACGAAGGTAATTACCATCATTCTGTACACACAGACATCTTGACTGACTGAGACTACATTCATGTCTGAAATCAGATACCAACATAAATCCTGCATGAATTAGGAGTATTTGCAGAAATCTGCTAGAAATAGCACTCCTTTTTCAAAGGAAAATGAAAATTTCAAGAATTCCACTCTCCTTTTTATTTCTTTGGGAAAATTTTCACAGCAAAAGTACAAACTTTGCACATTGCTGGGTAAAACTTTGTGGTAGGATTAGAGTTTGCAGCTGTTTATGCTTTTGTAGATATTCTGTTCTTAACACACACAGGGCATTTTTCTACTTGAATCATTACAGAAAATTATACATCTGGCCTTTTCTGCATCAGTGGAATGCAAACCTTTCAAAAATTCACAAAGCCTTATAACTTTGGGCAATTTATGGCAAGTGAAAGTAGCCAGAAGGCAGAAATTGCTTTCCACTCATATGTTGGAGTTGTTTAATGAATATGTGATAAGGCTTCACTACTTGTTGCTTTTATTATTCATATTGTGGTAGTACTGTGCAACTCCTACCAGTAAAAAGGTCCTCCTATACCAAGAATTTATTCTAGAGCCATGGTGCACTTATTTCCCTTAAAGAGCCAAGAAAAGAAAACACTCCTCCACACCTCCAAAAAAAGCATCCACCTCCTTGAGTTTGTAGACTGGAAAGCACTGACCTCTGCAGGCAGTTTGCACCTCCAAAGAAGGATCAATTGCCTCTGGCAGTACCCCTAAGTTTGCAGGTGAGAGGATTCCTGATGCTAAATGATTAAGCTTACTTCAGTCACACAGATTCTCTACTGAGCCAGTTAAAACAACTGATAAATGAACAATTCAAAAAGACATTAGTTTTCAGTCTAGAATTAGGGTTGCTGCCATCAGTGGAATACTCATGTCACTCAACATGTGGGTTTTACCATCTCTGCCACGTTTTACGTACAAAATTGTGTGATTACTTAGATTTCAATTCTTTGTGGCATTAGCAGAGGATCAGGAAAGTTCTTGAAGAAAAAATAAATTTTGAATTTGTTCATCACAGGAAATTGTCTCAACGTGGATATGCAATTTAGAAATACAAAATCGCAGAATCATGGAATGGTTGCGATTGGAACTGGCCTCCAGAGGTCAGCTTGTCTAACCCTCTTGCTTGGGCAGGGCCACTTACAGCCAGTTCCACAGGACCATGACCAGATGGCTTTTGAATGTCTTCCAAGGCGGGAGAATGAACAACCTCTCTGGGCATCGTGTGCCAGTGCTAGATCACCCTCACAGTAAGAAAATGCTTCCTGATGTTCTGATGACACCTGTCTTTCAACTTGTGCCCATTACTGGCGGTCTTGTCAAGAGACACCACTGAAAAGAGGCTGGCTCCATCCCCTCAGCTATTTATATACATCAGTGAGATCCCCCTGAGCCTTCTCCAGGCTGAACAGCCCCAGCTCTCCCACCCTTTCCTCATGGGACAGATGCTCACATGCTTTCATCATCTTTGCAGCTCTTCAATGGACTCTCTCCAGTATGTTTCTCTCTCGTACTGGGGAGCCTGTAACTGGACACAGCACTCCAGGTGAGGCCTCAGCAATGTTGAATAAAGGAGAAGGATCACTCCTTGTGATCTGGTCACAATGTGTTGTCTAAGGCAGCCCAGGATACCCTTAGCCTTCCTTGTGGCAAGGGCACACTGCTGGCTCCATCAGGACTCACAAGTCTGGAACTTAGATAACCTTTTTCCCCCTCTATACTTTAAAATAGGTTTTAAAATAATTTTTTAGGTGGATGTAATATATTTCAGTATAGCAGCTTTAAATTACATTGGACTTCTTAAGCAGTTAAAAATTATATGGTATGATTTCTGAATAAACAAATGCTAAGGAGAGAAAGGGAGAAAGGAATTAGTTTAAAGAAAGTCAGAAGGACCTGTAACACCATATGACCTAATTTGTGACATGGTCTAACCTTGTAAACTGACTGAATAAAAAGAAATTTAGCATATAATGCTCTCATGATGTTCAGCCTCCAGGCTGTCTTCTAGTATATGTTTTTTTATTAAATTAGGGATTCTACTTACTCAGAAGCAGCACTAGAGGAAATTCATTTTCATTAATAGATTTTGTGGCAAAGCTATGCAAACTTTCCTATGCCAGATTTCAATTTCTTTTTCCTTTCTCACTTTTCAGCAAGCCAAAGTCCACTATTAAAATAAACAAGGGTGTATTTTCTGTCAATGCAGTGAATATTGACCAGTTATGTTCACAATGGCCACACATGACTCTCCTATTGGGGAAAAAAGTGGTCTCCTCATCTGAAAATATGGGTTTGTTTTTTGACCTTCAGCATCAGATTGTCCTTTGAGTTTCTTAACTTCCCCTGTACTGCCAAATTTAAGGGCATTTCTATAGCACATAGCATCAAACCAGGGCAGGGTTTCAGATCAAACAAAGCAACTGAAGACTAAGCCAAACAGCACCAATAGAGTATGTATTTCCCTTTGACGCTAATAACAATACTTACATATATAGCAACAATAGATATGAGGGTGATAAGTTTTGCATGTCAGGTTCTGATTTATGGCACCTGCACAACTAATGGCTTTCTTATTTTCAATGTAAAGATGGCTCCACCTATGCTGCCAGTCATGGGCAGTAATTGGTTGCTACACAATTCTATACACATTTAAGTAATACCCTAAAATCAATCCTATCCATCCCCAAAGATTTGGGGGTTTTGAAATTATCAGTAATTGATCATTTACAACTTACACTTTTACCTTTAGGGCCTCTCATGTTATCCTGTTCTTGCACTTTCACAGCCGTGCTGTCCTTAGACTTTTCCTTTTGTAGTCTCTAGTTCTCCTTACACAGCCTTGAAGTGGTGAATTGCTGCAGACATAACTGTCTTTGTTTAGCCTATCATTGCTCAAGGGTCAGTGAATAGCTCACCTCATAGACACAGTGGACTGTTAGGAGATATAGATACAATACTTGGGTAAGCATGATGAGCTATGGGAATATGACTGGTATTTTACTAAAATTGCCTTCCAGTGGAAGCAAGCTGCCATGGTTTGAAGTCATGATCCAGAGCAAAATGAGAAGCTGCTTGCCAGTGGCTGAGCATAACTAACCCATTCTGAGAAACAGGTTACAGGAAGATTCATTACTAGCACATCTCCATGCTGGCTTTGAATACACATGAATCTAGTACAGGCACATCTACTATCGAAACAGTGCCATCACATCCTACTATCTTCTTCTTAAGCAACCTGGAGTCAGAAAGAGTTCTCTGAATATCTTCCACACATTTCAAGTTCTTTAGATGTACTAAGAATCAATATCTCACCAGCAGGTATCTTTACCTGTCTCATAATAAGTGCACTTGAATTGGTCAATATTGCTCCACCAGTTGTTCTTCGTGAAAGCATTGTACAAACTGCATTTTTGACCTAAAATTTTTAGTTGAATTTCTTTTACATATATGAATATTTAGCTTTCACTGTGTATCTATTTTCCTTACAATGTTAATGGTGAACTATTCAACAAGGTGGATTTTCTCACTATTTCTTGGGCATTCATTAGTAGACTTGATGTTTACTTGAATAGTCAATACACTGGAATATTCTGGATCTTATTTAGTAGTTATTTGGTAAAAAATCAGGCTCATTATATAAGGTGTTCAGCCCCGATAAAAGGTTTACTTCCGTCTGTACACTTCCGTAGCACATGACAACGTGTCAATGACATGACATGCATAAGGAGACAAAGCACTTAACATCATAATGGGGACAGTTTTTTAGCCTTTATCAATATGCTCCAGAATCCAAAAAGTCTAAACTGATCTTTTGGTGATTAAGCAGGGAATAATCACCACTGTATCACAGTCAACGTCAGACCACAGTTTCAGAGTTGTCATCTTGTGTTATTGCACAAAATAAAACTCCATTAGGTGATTGCAGTGATCCTGACCAGAAAACCACTGTATAAAGCTGATTTAGTGATCCACACTGAGTAAATCTCTAGCACCTTCATGTTGTGTTGAGCTGCACAAATCCCATGGGTGCCTGACAACCTCAGCTGTCTCCTTGTAACAGATGACTCTGAGGGCAGCTCCCACTTCGTACCAGCAATTATGCCACCTCCATAGTCTTGCCTTTATCTAAAAGTGCAGCAGGAAGTTCTCCTGTGAACGTCTTTTATGAATAGTTGTTTTTTTTTTCCTAAGAAAATTATGTAATAGCTCAAATGACCAAAAGGGAATAACCTCTCCCCATGGACAGGGTCTGCAGTGTGACATGGGAAAATCCACCTGGGGTCCATCTGATGCTGCACAAACACGGATGCCCAGCATCCAAAGTGGCATAAGATTGACTTGCTTTTTGTATTCCTCTTCTTATTCTGTCTCAGTAAAGCATTTAACTTACCAGCTTCTGTTATTGGGCCTTTGTTACTGAGGATCATTAGGAACCCTGCACCAGCATGCTCTCTCTCTCCCTCTCTCCCTTTCTCTCTCTTTCTCTCTTTCTCTCCCTTCCTCCCTCACCTCCACCCCAGTACGGAACAGTGACATGATGTCTAATCAGTGCAAATCACATAGGCACTAAAAAGAGTAGGCAAGATTTGTTTGTTTCATCAAGTTCTTGTATTAAGGCAGCACAAACACTATATTGAAGTGCCACTATATTTTTCAAGTATTCAGAATGAGTGAATTTTGGGTACCTTTCCCTCCTCTCTCTGCTCCTGAAAAACATTTCCAAGATGTAGGTTTCTTAGCATTATGTGTAGCATGCAGGTGCATTATGCAAGTATCTGTCTAAAGGTTAGTGGAAGAATATACTTACAACCCAGCATCCAGGCTCTGCAAGTTCTATATAAGGTACTTCTTAGTTTAATATAGAAAGATTTTTCCATGGGATAATTAGACTGCTGATGTTACTCAGTTCGAAGTAGCACTTACATAATTGTGATGACATCTGCTAAGTGCATCTTGAGACAGTCCTTTATAATTAATTACTCATTTTCATGAATCATGCATCCACCCGAAGTATACCTGTTACCAGCAAGATGGTGGTAATGGAAATTTAATATAATTTTAAATTTTTTTTAGTGCATTGCAGGGTTGAGATTTTAGTCCATCTTTGGTGGACATTAAATGTGAGTTATTTCATTTATACACCCTGACAGCCTTGATTCCCTGGGCTGTATCTCTAACAGCTAAATCATTGAATGTTCAGACACTGGCAGTAGGCTCAAGTTGACAGAGATGCACAGGCTGCAAAGCTGTACCCCTTCTCTTTTGAGCAAAGGATGTCTTCTGTGCTAAATTACTACTGAGTATATGTGACAAAGGACAAGACTTATGGTACAGTCTGCCTTTGAGCTTCTAACATGGTTTCAAATATTGTATTATTTTCATAGTACAATGCTCATATACTTTTTGCCTATTTATGTTTGGTTTCTTATTTTTAATAAGAATTCCTGCTAATCCATGGGTGTATAAAACTTGTTTTGTAATGACTATAATGTTTGTTTAATCATGCTATAAGGATGTTTTTTTCAGATAGAGGAATGTTTTCTCACAATTATTACAAGTACACTATATCTGAGCAAGAGTATTCTATATATACAAGGTTATCATATGTAAAAAAGGTCCTTAGATGTATATATCTTCAAAAAGCATTATTAGAAGTTTCCACCTAAGGGGTATCAATAGGAGAAATGCCTGCTGTGGCTAACTGACTAATGGCTGTTTGGTGAGGGGACATGGCTCTTTTTAATTATTAAGTGGTATGTAGGTCTTCCATATTTCGTCCTTATCCTCCAGTCTACTTTTTTTTGCTAAATGTAGCCTTCCAGAGGCGCCATATTTTTACTTTTTGTCTTGTTGGATGTAAGTGGGCTAATCAGAAAAAGTACTGTTCTGAGGTTTTTACCCCAGAATCCTTAGTTATTGAGAAGGAATGTGAAAGACTATTTTGCTTTCTTCATTTATAGACAGCGTGATTTCTGAACTGTAAATTTCATAGTATCTCAGGCTGACAAAGGCCAAGAAGCTGAATTACAAATATAAAATAAAAAACTTTAAAGCAGTTGCAGTTCTTGCAGTGTAACTATAAATAAGTATCTGTGCAATCAGTGGTATCTCACTTTGGTCTTCCTCTATCTAATGGGAGAATACAGAGCAAAAAAGGCAGGTATTTCTTTGAAGTTTGTAACAATGTGACAGGGCGCAATGGACACAAGCTGCAACAAGGGAAATTTTGACTAGATCTATTTCCACTTTCCACCCCCAGTGTGGTTAAGCACTCTCACAAATGGTCCAGAAGTCTTGTGGGATCTCCAGCTTTGGGGACAACCAAAGCTTAGCAGGATGAGGCCCTGACCAACCTGCTCTAACTGACCCCTCTTCAAGCAGGAGGTTTTACTAGACAATATCCAGAGGTCCCTTACAAACTAAATTATCCAATGATTTTGTGAACTACTCCCTGTCTTTTTTCTTCACCATGAATAAGTTTGGTCTGTGATTCAGTCAGCTTTCCTAAATGCTACACAGTCTGACAAATCAATTTTAATTTAAATGACTGTTCTGGAAAACACGTGAATGTTATGACAAGTCTTAAAATGTATTATAGCTTTGTAAGGGCCTTGCCTTGGTACTTAATGTGGTAAAGTTGTCAGTAGTTTGAAAGTACAGTAGAAGTTATTTCTATTATTTTAAATAACATATCTTAAAGACCTCACTATAAATACTCTTTTACTCTATAATGATGAATGATATTTGTATAGATCTCATGCAGATTCTCTGCTTCTGAAATTCTATTTTAAATGAAGTCTGATGGTGTGGAAATGTTGCTCATTTTGGGGGATATGCTGCAGAACGCAGAAGATTTAATGCCATGCCTAGACAAGTTATAATTGAACTGTACAGAAATTTAACTTGGTTGCATGAAAAGGAATAGTAGCCATATTTTGCATTCCCCTTTCCTATAATACAATTTACATTCATTCTCTTTCTGTCTTGCAAATATCATCAGTAGCTAATACAAGATTATCATCAAATCATCAGCAACTTAATTTATACACATATTTTTAGGGTGTACATGAATGCCAGTTTCATGGTGAATAAAATTTTAGTTATCTGGGGAGGTTGCACTGCTAACTGCTGTGCAAATTAAAGTCATTGAAGCATTTTCCAGGCTCTTGTGCAAATGTATTCAGTGCTACAAATATTTATATTTTCTTCTTTTTTAATTAATTGATTAAGGCTGCTTTTTGTATGATTTGCATTAGGTTTCCTTGTTTCTTTTTTCAAATAGTGCATGAATAAACTGCAGAATTCATTCACAGGATCCCACTCAAAAGTATATATGCTGTTTAAGGAGATGGGACATTCATAGAAGATGGGATTCAGTCACATCTCTGAAGGCTGATGGGCCAGAGAAACCTTTGGATTGCAAATTCACTAAAACACATTCAAAGACAGGAAGTTTTATTGAGTTCCAGATATCACATAGTTCTTATACTCTTTTCTTAAATATCTGCTGCTGACCAGATCTGAGGTAGGATATCAAGTATTTTTTACGGACATTTGACCTACGTGTACAGATCAAAGGCTGTAGCTAGAGAATACAGCTGGAAAATGTAGCCAGAGAAAGCCTGAACCATGGGAGTTTTACTTCAGTGTTGCAGATCCATACCCTAAATTTGTAGCCCGTGGGTCCAATAAAACCAGTTATTTCTCTCAATTTTCCTTGTAATAAAAATATAGATTCCACTAATCCACGAATAGTGGAATTAGTGATGTTTGATTTCCTTTAGAGTTGTACCTCCCTGTTAACTCTGAACTTAGAAAAAATATTGGCCATCATGGTGGCATTGTACCACATCAGATCATTGATGTCTAACTGTCCTTCAGTTATGGCAGTAGTATGTTTTTTTTTCCTTTATTCTATTGTTAATTTGTTCCTTTTCATTATTATTATGCTGTGGCAGTCCTTTTAATGTCCTCTGCCCTTGCTTCCTGTAATAGTCTGTAGCAACTGCTCAGTGACACATTTCTACCATTTTTTCTTCCCTTTGACTGTTCACAACCACTACCTGGATATGATGACCTAAGAAATTTCAAACATTCTGAAACTATTCGGCCCAAATAAAACAGAGATTGTGATCCCATCATGCTTAGAAAAAATAATTCAATATTAAATGATAGCCATTTAAAAGAGATTTGTATGTTCCATTTCATCGACTTGAATTACGCTTTTAAATGATTCTCTACATTTAGTAATTATGCATTTTTTACTAAATCAAACTAATATACATAAGCAATACTGGCAGAGAGTCTCTCACCATTTGTTTTCAGAATTAGCACACCACTGAGACAAATATAGGAGTACCCTAAATTTCAGCTATATGTTTGCTCTCATCAAAGACTCAGAAATGTTTAATTCTATTTTATGAAAAGCTGAACAACATTTGGGAAAAGGAAAGAAAAAATAATTAGTTCTATTTTCAATGCGCTCCCAGGCAGATTTGGCTCAGAGATTTTGGTTCTGCAGGGACGTGATTTCTGAAGTTTTTTCCTCCCTGTACCAAGATGATTCCATCAATTTATGAGAAGTTATACTTTATAAATGTAACTTATTTACTCTTAAATTGAAACCCAAATAGATAAGATTGCCAGACAGTTAAATGTCTTGCTGAAATTACTGCTTTTGGTAGAATTATTATCTGCTTATTCTGGCAGCCGTATTGGTGAATAAATGCTCAGCTAGTTTTGTACATTCTTGACATGGACATATACATTTGCATAGGTACACTAGGAAGGCCAGCAGGCACTAAATGTATAAAAGACAAGAAAATACTATGAACAAAATCCTCTTTCAGTGATAATCTCCTTCAGTGCTAAGTATCTGACCTTCAATAGCCAATTTTCCTCAGTTATACTATGTCTTTGCTTATTTTATTTGATTCTTCATGGTCCCCTGCTGGTCCAAATGAGAGCTTCCCAGATATTTGAATCACTACAACACTGCATTTTAGGTACTTCCTATAGTAAAGTGGAGTCATGAAAACAACAGCAGAAAATTATCTTATTTTAGCCTGGGCCCATCTAGCTCTATGTGAGGAAGAACTTAGATCTTAAAGTACGAACAGCAATTTTGCTCAGAAGGATTATTTTAGCACCTTCTGAGAGGTTTCAGCGCAGTTGTTATACTACTAATCATTCAAGACCAATGGATCCCAGCTAATGAATCAATTTGTGGCAGACCAACAGTGAGGCTCAGCTGGCAGCAGTGTCTTCTCACTTCTTAGCTGCTCTCCTCTCACTGGAGAAGAAAACAGAGACACGACTGCCTTCCTATGTGCTCTGACCAGCTGAGGTACAACCTTGTGTGGGACTTTAGTCAGCACAGTCAGGATTCATGCTCACCCCTTTCCTGTCACCCCTGAAGGAAGGAGATTTCAGAGGAAAAAGGGCACTGGCTGCCTCAGTAATCTGCAGCTACCCTTTCCCAGCCAAACTCCTTTCTCTTCCAGCCTGGCATTGATAGTACCACATTTATTCCCTGAATTTCCTCCTTCAACTCCAGTGCTACACAATGAAATAATCATTCTTTAGACAAAATTGTAAAACGTTTGCATCTGAGGCTGTTAGATGAGTGGTGTGAATAGGCCGTGAGGTGGACAGCAGTTTCACACTCCAGAAATGAGTGAAGACCTCTCCACCCCAGATCTTTCCAGCCTGGCTTTACTGCTGCCATCCTGACAGCAGCAGAGCAGGTCAAGGCAGGGGATTCACTGAGCACTTCAAGGATAGTGAAAGGAAGAGACAGGGTAAAACCTTCATTTCCCCAGGCCTTTTATTTCCTTTGCTATTATTGGGCTTTTGCAGCCCTCCATCATCTTATCTTTGCAGTACTCAAGAACACACATAAAGATAAAAGTAGATTTATTAAAAATGTATATAAATCTGGAAAAAATTATTATATTGAATGATCACTGGAAGAATGGCAGCAGTATACACTGTATCATACCATAGATGCTTACATTGAAGCAATTGTCTCCGTAAACTCAATGCAACTTTGATTGTCTTTTCACTCTTAGTCTATAGTTTCAGATACATTTTCATGTATAGCTTCTGAGACTCATAACAAGACGTGCTGAAAAAAAAATTGTTACCAAAATTGTGCAATTTTTCATTGATATTCTAGAATTTTAAACAGTTTTGTATTAAATTTGTTGTTGGGTGGTGATCACAGTCCACCAGAGAAGAGAAATTTCATAAGGTGTAAGAATCAAATCCTTTTTCAAGTCTGAAGTTAAATGGGACCAAGTGTAACCTTATTTTATGAATTAAATAATTCCAGAGCATGCAAGTATATTTAACTATTATTGCAGTCACTGACATATTTGGGAACTCTTTATTTCCGTAGGAAATAAAAAGTGCTTTGGCACAGTTTAGCTGGTCAGGCCAGCAAGCTTGTGAAAAGCTGGTGAACACTGCTGTGATCTCGAAAAAGGAAAGTTGGGTAAGTAATTCCTTGCAATTTATTCTGCCCTGAATTAATTATGTGGATAAGGAGAAGCTCTCTCTGACTCTCATTCCTTATGGTGGACTTGGTACCAAATGCAGTGTGTGAAGCCTGTTGTGGTTTCTGACCTGCCCTCCACAGATTTTTGAAACATGAGATGTTCTTCTGCTCAAAGAAGAAATTTAGATGAATGGTTTTTTTTAATACAAGGTTGTTATGCAACCTGATTTGTTGTTTAGGATTTCTTATTCAGACTTCACTTTTTCTCATTCCTACCCCTTCACAAAAGTGACACATCTGATTAATCCTTGCTTCAGCTGAGGTGCTGTAGTCATTTTGCCTATGCTTCTCACCAAGACAAAAAAGAGGACTTCAATAAGTAATGAGACACAAAGTTATATATTTATCTCTAAAAACTGTCACCAAAAATAAGCAGTATCGGCAAGTATACAATGTGGCATTTAAGTATTACAGATGTATAGAAGAAAATCAGGCTTGCTTCTAAAAGGATGATCAAACCACCTATCAAACTTTCTTTTATGGAACACGAGAATGTCAGTCTTACGGTGTGATCTAAAATTTCATTTAATCCCCTTCAGTTGTTGTATTTTTCCTATTATACTGCAACAATTAAGAAAAATAAGATACATAAAAAACTTCAAAGGAAACTTATCACTAATCCATAAAAGCATTTAATAAAAAATTCATGCTACAAATCTGAATTTAATGTGGCAGCTTGACATGCAACAGTGATGTGAGCAGAAGTGTAAGGTAGGCAGAAAATGGCATGGCAATGACAGTGGTCTGCAGGCAAGGAAAGGAAGGGGCAAAGCACATAGACTAGTGTGGGAGAAGTGAGGAAGCAGGAGTAGAAGGAGAAGAAACATCTGGCCTCAGATTTAGAGGAAAAAAGATTACAAATCCCTCATCAGGAATAAAGCATTCCTTTTAACAAGCAGTTTTCCTATTTCTTTCTACATATTTACTGCTTTTGTGTATTTCTATTGCTTAAAATAAGTGTTCATAGCTATTTCTTGTGTACTTTATTGTTAGAGAACTAGTGGCAGATAGGACTCTCCTTACACCCATACTTCTGAGTTGCTGCTGCACGTTTGACTGTTCAGCTGTGAATTCTATGGTTTGAAAATTTTCTGCTTTGACACTGCTTTTTTAAAGAAAATCCCATTACTGAAAACAGAGATGCTTGCAAAAATTAGCCAAGGGCATTAAATGAAAGGAGTTGCTGTTTAATATTTTTCTATAAATAGCATAGTGCTTCTTTTCTCAAGAGACCAGCTGCTGTATCTGTTTAAGAAATACACACCTATTAAACAAAAAGCTGAATAAATAAATACAATAAATATAAAAATGTAAATATACACAGGTATATATATATTTGGAATATATTCAATTTATTCACTGGATTTGAAATACATAATATATTTCAAGATTATATCTCAAATGTATTTTAAATATGTATGTGTATATATATGTGTGTGTAAAATATAATCAAAATATATATATTTAAAATTTGGTGTTAAAAGGATTGGACTGACATTACCACCAAAGAGCTTTTAACCTGTCACAGGAACTGGACTTGTTAGAGAGAAGGAGTCCCCAGAGCACCTATTCAGAATCATTCTTCTAGAGCTACTTGAAGTTAGGGTAGTTTCAGACTAGATACTTGCCCTACAGTTGGTCTTCCAGGAGAAACTGCTGCTTAACAGTAGCTGCAATGGATGAATCTAAAAATACAAATATTTTCATGCCACTAGTAGTGCACTGGCATTTTAGGAAGTAGGCTGACTTTAGCTGTTAGACAGATATATCAGTGACTGTGCTTGAAATGTCAGTTATATGAGCGGCTCCCACAGGATTTCCTCAGCACTTTCCCTGCTTGCAGAACACATTATCACTAATAGCAAGGTGGCATAAGGAATAAAACAGATAGCCTAAGAGCACCATTTATTGTGTTTCATAACTAGTAGTTAGCTGCCTATGTAACAGTAAATTGTTTACATTTCACTGGAACATCCAGGACTGTTTTTCAGACATTCACTCAAATGCAGGGGCAGATCTCCCCTAGGCAGCAGTGGGGTCCAATCCCACAGGAACTTCCTAACCCTCAATAAAACTTTTCTGACTTCTGCTTCTCCCCCTTGCTATGCATGGATGGCCCAGCATCATGACACTGCAAGAAAAGATGTTCACACTGACAGAAGTAGATTGCACTGCCTAGTGGGAGTCCCCACCAGCTAAAGGCATCTAGAGTCAAAGTTTCAGTGATATTTACCTCAGTGTGATTAGGATTATATCAATTTTTCAACTGAAATCCCCGTTTTAGAGTTTTTAATGCCTGCTTCTGCCTTTCTTAGCATGACTATATGAGGTGAAACATCCGAGCTCACACTTTCTCCTGCTGAACCAGTATTGCATGTAGGTACAACAGTTGCATGTAGCAGAAATTTCTGGAAGTAGATTTTATCCTGCCATCTATAGCTTCCTCAGAAGCCTATAGCTGTTAAAGGATGGATCAGAGGAATTCTGGAAAGATATGTAAAAATCTCTGAATATACCAGATTCAGCTCTGGCAAAATCCATGTTGCACAGCCACGTGGCACTCCTCCTGAGCAGGAGGTTAAAGAGAAATAGACTGATGTGAACCCTTCCTCAAAGCCAGGAAAAAACTATACACATTTAGAGTAGAATTATTTCCTGGCTTTGAGAAAGCCAGGAAAGGACCCAACATTTCTGCAGCTGAACTTCAGAGCTGTAATCTATACCACATCAGAAAATATTCCAGGTCTCTGTGTTTCTGTATGAGTCAGTAGAGAACCATCTACCAGACCCTGGCAGATTTTTGGTCCAGATCACATAACAGATCTTCAAAAGTATTCATGATTGTTTGAAAGAAGTGTGCCTCTGCCATCTCCCCTACAAATTTCAAGGCCAAACTTTTAATTGTTGCTTGCTAACAACTTCAGTGCCAGAGAATGGTACTTGGCACATTTAATTTGCTAAATTTGATATAGCCAGAGGGTCTTTGAAGAGCATTGTCAGAAGCATAGCAGATTTGAGACATCATCTGAACTACTGTGATTCTTTGGGCTCATAGGGATTGTAATACAGACTGCCAGGAATTATACATAAGAAAATGTGAAGTATGGCTTGAAAGCATTCTACTGATTTATTTCAAAATCTATATTTATTGATTATAAACCAGAGAAACACAACTCTAAAGTAAAACAAAGTATAGGTCCAGTAATTCTGCGAAGAATTTTATAGTATTGTAAGTACATATCCCATATATCATGCTCATATTTTTAAAGATAAGATTTTAACTGTACTTTAGCCAGTGAATTATTCTCACAAAAACATAAAGCAATAACAAAAGCAGCAACAGGCTAACTAATACTTACAAATTTAATTTTCTACTAAAGGAAAAGAAGGTCATTAGTGAGCTCAGAACACAGTCTCTCCGGAGTAAAATAAACTAGCTTAATATTTTTGTAGCTGCTTAAAACATAGAGCTACTGTATTTTCCCCATATGAAAGTATTTTCATTTCATTGTGCTGAAAAAATAATCCCTCAAGTATTTATAATGCATAGATATATAAAAATTGGTAATTTTGTTTAATAGTGCATAGAAAATAAGGATAATGGATATTTGAAAAGTAAGCTTAGGCAGCTTCAAGGACCTGAGGAGGCAGTATGTAGCCAAAGTGTTTGAATGGCTGTTTAAAATTAGCTTCCTGGCTTACACAAGATGTAATATGCTAAGGCTTGGTCCACTGATCTTATCTCTCCATTATAAAAGTTTGCTATCCATGTTGGTAGCTTAACTGTTTGTACATTACAGTCCTTTTTCATTCACAAGCATCTCAAAAAAACCTCACTAACTGTGATGGTAGAGAAAAAATCACAGAAAGGGCAGAACCAGAAGACAGAATCTTGAAATGCTGGCATGGAAGAAAAAGCCATTAAAATGTGGAAGTAATTTAGAATTCAAATACAGGACTGGGAATGCAGGTGAAATAAGGCCTGAAAAAACCCCAACCATTAATTTTTTTTATGAAGGTGAGAGGAGTCACAGAAAGCAATGGCATAAATATATTTTCAAAAATAAATTGCTATCTCGGAGACATTTAACTACCTTCAATTAAGTCAGGAAGAACAAGTTATCAGATAATGCCACAGAATTGTATTCCTAAGCAGAATAAAGCTTTTGAAAGATCCTTCTTTAATTTCTTAAAGCAAGAAAAAGTAAGAATATAAAATATTTCAGTCAGATTTTTGTGTTATTGAGTTAAACATTGAGCTTTGATGAATCTTTAGGCTCTGCATGGGATCAGATTTTAATGGGCCTCAATAGCCCAGGAGTGAAAGAGTGACATTAGTATGGGTTGATGTAAGGCACTAAACCATAGTGAATTAGAAGCCAGAGCAGTTCACTCAGCCCAGACTGCATGTTCTGGCAAGGTGAAAGGGAGGATTGCACTGCAGAACAGAAAATCAGGCTCCCACACAGCTATTTACTCCAGTAAGTGCACAAAATACTAACATCTTAGCCTTTTTGGAAAGAGATAAGTACCACAGTAGATGTAGAATAAAACACCATTTCAGTGTCCTGCTTTTAACTGGAACTGCTGTTAATGTTCAAACTAGAATGCCAAAGAAGCAAAGCTAAGTTTTTTGCAGAGAGAAAGCAGCGCAGCCCAGAGCAGCCACAGGCTGCATAAAGATGGCAGCAGCAATCAAGGAAGATTATGATCACCAGGAATGATTTTAGATGCATCAGCATCAACAACACTTCTTAACAGAATTTTTTGGGGAAATTTTCAGGTTTGGATCTATCTCACCTAATTTTAAGCTTATACTTGCTAGATCACGGAAATTATTCTCCCAAGTTACCCAGGCATGAAGTGCTGGAGAAATACCTACTCCTAAAAATATAATTCATTTTACTCCTTCTAAATAATTGTTCTATGAAAATACGAACTCCACCTTAGAAGTTAATTTCTTCACATCTTTGCCTCAGGTGCTAAAGCCCATATGAATCACTTAGATGTAGCTTAGGTAAGTTGTACGACATTAGTTAAATGTACTCTAAGTCAGGCATCACAAGCACTTAAAAAGACAGAAACAAAAGACATATATAAAGAAAACAAAAATGCACTATTTACTATAATAAATAAAATCAATAAAATAATAAAATAATAATAATAAAATAAATAGAATAAAAAGAAATAAAATGAAATAAATTTAAAGCCTAAAAATATATAAAGACAATATCATGACAAAGAAGAAATCAGATTCTTAAGCTCTCTGTAAAAGTGCATTGCCCAAGAAGAATTGTCCAATTTATGCTGCAAGTTTTGCATGAGTTTATTTATACTGAAGAAATAGTTATACCCTGTTTCTGGATTATTATTCCCATTATCACATTAGTTTGCTTCAGAAACCTGAAACAAGAAAGCCAGTCTGCACTGTTGATATCTACACTAAGCATGGATTCCAACTTTGACAATGACAGGAAAGAAATCTCAAGTAATTGTGAAGAACTTAAAGATTTTGCAAAAGAGAACAGTTTTAAGTACATTGTTTGTGCCTGTATCAGCAAGTGGAAATCAGATTCATAAGGAAAATCTAGGTGCTTAGGGACCCTACACTCACCCTATAATCCTCCCAAAAGTACTCTTAGGTAAAAGCGTTGTAAGTGCTACACAGATTTTGACGGAAAATACAAGTTTGAATTAGCTGCTATAGACTACACCTGCAGGATCATTAATCTTGCATGCTCTTTATATAATATTGACTATGAAAGATGCTGTCATACATCTAGCCGTGATCAGGCACTTGTGTTGATAATACGTAGATGGTAGTACACATATACTCTGCAGGTATCAAAAGCGTAGGCTTCCATCTTTCTTTCATGAGTGGTACCTTTATGATTGAAAGATGATCTTGAATTACTAAGGCTATTTTCTGCTACCTGCTACAGAGTAACTTAACTCTGAGCTTCTAAGCAAACAGCTGGGGCTGTCTCCCCTGCCAGGCACCACCAGGAAACTGAGTCAGTGTGCAAAGTGTGCTGGTGAAGTCCGTGAGAAAGAAGGGTGTCAGCAGCTGCCTGCCACTAACAAGAGCAGCTTGATTTTGTTAATAACAACTTAATGATTACAGGAAATTCTAAAAAATCTGGTTGTGATCTGTGTTTTCCCTAGTTCAATCAGTTGCCAGAGAAGGAAGTTTAAAATGGTCTGTCCAGCCTACATTTAGCTATCTCAGGGAAACCCTCTAGAGTCTCTGCAAACACCAGAAGTATCAACCAAACACCAAAGGCATCAACCTCTAAGGAGTTTCATACCTTTAGCACTTATGTGTCTTTTCTCCTTTGACTATCAAAATGGCTTGGATAGGCCTGGAAAAAATACCAAGCTTTTAGAAGGTTGAAGCAGGATGAAACCTTGCCAAATAATACATAATGTCAAAATAATACATAAAAACCTTTCAGAGATGGTGCTTTTTCCACAGCAAAGATATGTGTACATAACACATATAAGAATTTATATCCAAAAATGACTTCTTAGGGAGTTACTTATCTTAGAAGATTTGGCATTTCCCTTAACACTGATAAAGAACAGAGGAAGAGTTTTGCTAAAGGCAAATCTTGTGGTGAAACAGTTAATGCTCTAAAATTAAAAATCCTGAGCACCCCAAACTTTTTAGTTGTACATAATCCTCAATAAATGAACCAATTTAGAGAATAACATTTCCATTACATTTTAAAGAAATGACTACATCTCTGGCTTTTAAAATTCTTTTGACTAATAAGAGACACCATACAACCATGAACATAGTCAAAAACATCAAGTGAAACATTCACATCGGCTTATATTCACTCACCTTTGAATACTGAATTTGCTTTGAACCTTCCAACTTTTTACACTGATGTGAAAATTTGCATCTCTTAGTAGTTCCAGTGGAACGTAACATTAAAAGGTGCCATGAAATTGGATAGCTTGACAACCTGTAAATCATGAACTATAACCTTCACTCTGTTTCTTCACTTTTTGTTCTAATAATACACTTTTGAACTAAGCAGCACTTGCATTTTTACTACTCACTGGTTTTAATCTGATACTTAAACTTTGTGGTCATTTTTTTCCAGGATAAAAAACAGTAAGAGATTAGAACAAGCTGGTGGACAGAGAAGGTAGAGAACAGCTAACTATTTTGAAGGGAGGAACTGTGAGATAGTGTTTGTGTTTTTCTTTCAACCTTATTAAGCTGCTGTCAAATTTAGTCTTACTGTTTTAAACTGTCTATGTTGTTCTATTTACTGTATCAGCTATGGCAGAGAGGAGCTAAATTCAGTGATGGATGGGTCTGTTGCAGTCCTAGGAATAGTTATAGAAAGCATCCAACTTTAAAAATAAACATACAAAAAATGCGAAAGTACTCTCAGATCGCTGAAGTTTTTTCAACGTATTTAAGAGTTCTTCAGTTCCAAATATTTAAACCAAACATCTCAAAGCTATTTATAATTTTTTAATAATGTCCCAAGTATCAGAAAAAGAATGAATTTATAGTCTCAGAATTTTTTAAGTCTTTGCGCTTCTCAGTCTGTTGTTTGTGATTTCCCTTACTTGTTCTCCCCAAAGGTCACCTGTTTGCTGTTTGCTTTCATGGAAATACAAATACAGTCTGGTCACAGAGTTACAACAGCTATATCTCATCTTTCTTTCCTAATTCGTTCTGTTTTCCTCTTCTTGGCATATTCTCTGGGCAGTTCATGCTTCCTCATGCATCAACATTATAAACTAAAAAATGCACGTTTTTCACGGCACTAATCTCACTTGCCTCTTTTTGGTTTGTTTGGGGTTTTTTTCCTTATCTTAAACCTTGTAGTATTCTGAACATTACTTTAGCCTTCCCAGTTCTGAGTGTGAGTAATAATCTCTTGATGGCACCTATCCCAGCATGAGTAGAGGCATCCTGTCGCTGAGACACTGAGGTTAAAATGAACTTAAAGTGATGGTGCTTTATGATTACTCTTTTAAGGCTATTTTGGTGATTCAATTATTGTTTCTGTTTCTCTATTTCTATTTTTTTAAGATTATTTTCTCAACATGAAAATTTTTCTTTATACAAAACACTGAAATAGTTGAGCTTGTTATCTTTTTTTTTTAAAAAACCCTAATCTGTACTTGAAACTCTTCCTTATAGAAAAGTTTATATTCATTTCAGATCATTATGTTCTCCTTATCGATTCAAATATTTGGTTACAATAGGCTTTAGAGTTTTAAAAGGTACACACACTACTTAATCTGCTAAGAAATTATTTCATTAGCTTTCTGAGGTATTTTACATAGGGAGGAGCTGATGCCTCTAAGATTTATAATTTCATCTTCGCCTTAAACGTTACAGCTAATTTTTTAGATAGTTTCTGCTGATCCAGCCCCCAGTGTATCAGCACAGATGCCTGAAAAGGATAGTGCTGGCAATCGCTTCAGTTCGATACCTGATTCATATAGAATGCGTATGTTACATGTGTTGCAATAGAAATAGCAATATAAAGAAAATGAAGAACCCTTGGATTGTTGGTTTGTTCTCCAGCAGGTAAAAAAGGACCTGCAAAAAGCCCCAAACATGTTACTTACTTGTGGGCAGTCATCTTTCTTTGCTTCAGGGTTGGATTACAGGTCAGGAATATAAATGCTGCTTTTTCTATTCCCACTCCAGGTGTATGAAGCTTCCATAAACCCAGCTGAATTTATGTTGAAGGATTATCTGGGAATAATCTGCACAAGATTCTTTGTGACTTTTATAGATCATGTGAACAAGAAAAAAGGAGATAAGGATAGCACCTATTTAAATTTAGTGGATAAAAGGATAGCACCTATTTAAATTTAGTGGATAATATGAGATAATCCGAGTTTTCCAGCCAAAGTATCATTTCAACGTCTATTAAAAGGCTTGGATACACTTCACAACTTTTTTTATACCTCTGTTTAACCTTAGGGGAATTGCCATGTGTGTAATTTCCCAAAATGCATAAGTCTTTCATTACTAATGGACTTCTCATCCTAAGTCAATTAAGTGCTTACTGAAAGTTCTGCCAAGAGTTTTCCTCCCAAGTCTGTCTGCCTTTTCTTTAAGTTTCAAGAGCAGCATTTTCCCATATGATGTTTTTTTAAAACATATCTATGTATAGGATTGGGATCTCCTATACACAACCTTAATACAAATAATTAAAATAAAATCTTAATATCCACATAGTTATTTGTGGAACATGTCTGTTCTTAAGGCTGAATAAAAGTTCCCAACTTCGTTTATAAAATATAAAATTAAACTCCTATACTTTTAGTAAGATAGGTATTCATTCCCTTACAGTACACATTGTCCCAACAGGATTTTAAAAATCAAAAAGAAATAGTTTTGTAAAATTTATTAAACACCAGCACACTCTTCAAAATTGACGTGCAAAAATTTCCAGTGAATATTCAGCACAAAAATGGCCAATGACTTCCGTATTAACATCTTCCATCTCTCATGTATGTTCTCACTCATTAGAGACCTTATTTGTTAAACACTACCTGTCCTTGAAAACATAGTAAGAGTATGTCTAAAGCAGTTTTAACAAGCTACACATCCAAACAGCTACTTTAAATTTTTATCTGTTTTTGCAGAAATATTTCAACTGTCTTACATCACCAATTGCACATAATAAAACTAATTCTAGTCAAGCTACATCAAAGAATTAAAAGTTCTGAAATAGAAATCTTGCAGAATAAAACTATTGAGAGGAAACCCTTATTAATTAAAAACATTAATTAGCACTGTGGTATGTATGGCGTTTGTTGCCCCTTTGTGTTAGATATCACAACAATATGTTTTAAATATTGTCTCAAAATCACACTTGCTATTACAGAATACATGTAGCTTTGAAGGAAGACTATCCTTAGGCAGAGATTCGGGTGAATTTCTTAATGTAACAGAGGAAAAATACCTGGATTCATTCTATTCATCTGAAATAGGGGCCCAGCCTTGGCTTGTGTGGGCACACTTGCAGAAGGCTGTCCCACCTGGAGGCATGCTGGGGATGCCCTATCCCTGGAAGTGTTCAAGTCCTAGGTGTGAGCTTTGGGAAACCTTATGTGGTGGGTGGCACGCCCCCATGGCAGATGGGTTTGGAACTACATGATCTCTAAGAACCCCTCAAACCCAAGCCATTCATATCCAGTAAGGATCCAGACCCTCATGCCCAAAAGCTGGAAATTATTCCCATGGAGCAAAGGACCTCAAGAACAGTTCTCATGCATGGGACTCCCAAGTTACGTAAGAGGGTGTCTCGGTTTGAGACAAACCCTGACAGAGGGAAAGAAACCCCGACAGAATGATAGCTCTGCGAGTTTTGAGGCTTCCTAGGAAGAAAAGAAATTTGAGCTTTTGATTCTTGCAGAGAACAGGTCCTGTGAGGAGCAGGTGAGGGAAATGGGGTGGTTTATCCTGGAGAAAAGGAGGCTCAGAGAGTTTGCTCTCTCCAACTACCCGAAAGGAGGTTGTAGCAACGTGGGCTCAGTCTCTTTCCCCAGGTAACAAGTGATAAGGAGTCCTCAAGTTGTGCTTTTCACAGAAAGGACTCTCAAGCACTGGATGACCAGGCAAGTGGTTGAGTCTTCATCCCTGGAGGTATTTCAAAGACATGTGGATCTGGCATTTAGGGAAGTGGTTTAATGGTAGACCTGGCAGTGTTAGGTTTACAGCTGGATTCAATGATATGAAGGGTCTTCTCCAAAGTAAATGATTCTAAGTTTCTATTCTATGACCTCACGTGCTGCATTGCAGTAGATGGGTTTTCTTTGATGAAGCAGGCAGGGCTCCTGGCTGAAGTTTTTCCTCAGATCTATGCACCTGCAGAACATATTTCATTATCCAGCATAGGGGATAGCCTTAACATATTAGAAACTTAGCAAAAATGTGCGAAGTAAATCTATCATACATACCCAGTGTGTGATTTGTGAACTCTCACAACTTGGTCAATTCAAAACAAATATTTACTGGAACATGCAGATGCACTTTTCCACAGCAAGAGGTCTTTCCATGCCAGGCTGCATCACTTGATACCAGCAGCAGTGGGAGTGGTTCTGTTAAAAAAACAAAGTAGCAACTGTGTTTGTTTTGCTTTTTTCTTTTCGTGTGAGAGAAACATGTTTCACCCTTCTCTATCACCTATCTTTATCAGTGTTCTAAAAATTGGTTAATTTAGGTTTAAAGAGAAACAAGCCTGTGGGACGAGATCGGATCTAGAAAACTGTTCCTCAAAGTTTGAAGTTTGGGCAAGTGAAATATGTGCTTTGAGACTTCATTGCAGTTACTGCTTTCTGCAATGAAAAATCGATTTTCAGCAGACCTTTCTGAAACACACTAAAAATTTTGAAAATGTAAGGAAATCCATGCATTTAACTTCCTTTATTTGATTTTCAAATCCCCAGAATTTATTTAAATATTTTGATTTTGATTGACTTACGGCATATCCCTGCACTTTGAGGGATCAAAATACAAAGGGGTCAGATGATTTTGTGCACACTGGGGAATCTGTGCACAGAAGGTCAGATATTACAGATGTTCCTTACTTGAATCTCTGTGTACCAAAGGGGAAAAGCAAACTACCTGCAAATCTTTTCACATACACAAATATTTATACTGGAGAGCAGACTGAAAGAAGAGAAAAACAGAAATGGTTTTTAGCTAGATGACCACAAGATTTTAACAATTCTAAATCCATCAAATAAGATAGATTTAAAAAGACTGCAGTCTACAGATACAGAGGCCTAAAATTCTTGTCACTAATGGATACTGTGTTTATCATTAAGTATCTCCACTTGTAATAACACTGAGAAAAATGCTATTATGCTGCCAAAAAGATGAAATACTAGCAGGAGCAGCAGAAGCAGAGACAATATCCCATGTAAAAAGGAAAAATAAAGAAAACACAACCTCCCTGGTGTTTTCTACTTCTTATCTCCCCTACAAAAATGACGATTTTTTAAAAAGTATTCTGCCACAGCTACAGACTGCACGGCTCAGAGATTGCATATACATTCTCTTTTTTAGGGCCAGTTTTACCCATAGCTAAAATTATAGTTATTATTCCATCTGCATATGTCAAGGTGCCATGCATTCACTAAGGATGAAGAGGACAAAGCCCTTGCAGGGGCTGCAATTCTCTTTGTCAACTACCCTGGCCAGGCCATGGGAGCTAGGTGGGATAGTATGTCCACAGAAAATACCTGCTTAAATCACAGAAGCAATCTTGCTTGGGGTGATTACTCAACTATGCTATCCAATATGATGGCAGCTCATGGTGTGTTTTTTAATACCTAGATTGTTTTAATTCTACATAGTTAGTGGCCTACTTGTAAATTTCTGAAGACACATTATTTTAGTTTATTCAAACTAATACACTACATCAGCAGAGGCAGAATTGAAAATGGAATAATGACAACTGGTTGTTACATTTTAAATCTAAATTGTAATTCCTACTGAACTGTGATCATGTCACCAAATGAACACAGAAGCCCAAAAGTATTTTTCAAAAACAACACTGGAATTTCAAAAGAGCAGCCATCTGTTCATACTTTTTTAACCATGAAAGCCTATTTCAAGATAAACAGAAGAGAAATTGTAAGAAGTGTTAATATTAAATTCACTACCTGTAACATTATACCTACATCCTGTTCCCAAACATAGCTCCTGGAAGGTTTTTTATGACAAATATTAGCACTTACTCAAAAGCCTAAAGGCTTGCACCGGCAAAAACACAACCCAGGGGTGCAGGACAGGCTGGGACCTACCTGGCACTGGAGCAGCTCTGTGGAAAGGGAGCTGGGGGTCCTGAGGATGACAAGCTCAGTGTAAGTGAGCGATGCTGCTGTGGCACAGAGAGCCAACAGGGTGCTGGGCATCACCACAGAGACAGAAGTCATTGTCCCACTCAGCCCTTGTCAGGCCACACCCGGAACACGGTGTTCAGTTTAGGTTCCCACTATGCAAAAAGATGTGGACCAGTTGGAAAGGGTCCAGAGAAGGGCCAAAAAGGTGATCCAGGGACTGTAATTTTGTCAAGGAAGGTTGAACTAGATGATCCTTGAGGTCCCTTCCAAGCTAGTATTCTATGATTCCACGAAAAGAGTAACAGCACAAATAAGATCCAAGCCTTCACAACTGAAAACATAACTTTCAGATTAAAACAGACATACTATCAATGGTACACACAAAACTGGGCTTGCAAATTAGATACTCTTCTAGAAAATTTGGCCCACTTCGAAATCTATTCATAGTGTTCTAGCTTGATGAATTTTAGTAGAATGGTCTAATATTATTTGTTTCTAATATTGAATGAAAATAGCAGTTTCCCCCAAAAAACTTTTTGATAAAAAGAATAGCAGCTGATTATTGGCTTCAGATTTTAGTTTTTACTTCTCAGTGATCTCAGTGAGGCAGAAGATGGATCCCTTAACAAACAAGAACAACTTCAAATACGAAGAAATGGGTTAGGTAAACAAAACTTCACAATTTTAATTGTCGTTTGCTTTAAAGTTCTTAGATTTAAGTGACCCTGAAATACAAGCAGGGAGAAAACTCACGAACCAGGTTACTGTATGTTGGAATTATGGTTGAGCTTCCATTCTATGATACAATGGAGAAATATGCTTGACTATGACAGATGTCTTTACATTAGAGGAAGAGTTGGGGCTGTGGGTTTGGGTTTTGTTCTGTTTTGTTTTAACAAAAGTATCTGACCTTTCTGTATTTCTAGAAGACAGTCTTTGTGTCTTTATGGATACACTGAGCCTCCTGTTATGCTATAAATAACACATTTTCGAGAACAAGTTTTTCTTAGTTTAAAAGCAAAGAAAATTTTTTCTGAGCACATCAAATCACTTGGTATATGTTGATATCAACTCTTTCAGGTAAATATTTACCTAGTAGGTTAATTATGAAAGCACTAATTCTTCTATATTTCTGTAAGGCAAACTGTTTCTGTCTGGAAAATCTTTATAATTCTGACCTAGTGAGGCATTTCTGTCAGGAACTAAAAACTAACATACAAATTCACTGAACCACTAGCAAACTTTGATGTTTAAATTCTTTCTGCTATGAAAAGGGATGATCTTTTATTTCATGAGTAATCTTTGATGTTGGCAGTTACACAAATAAATTAGGAAAATCCCAGTGACAGGAATAGTGTTGATGAATTACCGTATTGCACGAATAGTTTCCTTAAAAGTGCAGATGATGGACTCACTACAAATAAATTTATGGTTCATGTAAATTCTTGCTAAATTAACCTGGACAGGTAGGTTGCTTAATCAGTACGCTATAGCTACTGCACAGATATATAGTGAAGTAGTTTTACAGACATGGTTTTTTAGGAAGTGACTTACCATTTCTTTGAAGTGATGATCTCTGTTTCATTCAGTGTGCTATCATATTTTTAAACTTGTATATAACAAAAACAGGTTGCAGAAAATACAGAGCAGAGTAGCAAGACTGTTCAACATCTTTTTCTGTTGTGCGGTTAAAAGTCATAGCCCAACACCTTGACTTTGCCTCCAGCATTTTTATTTAATTGTCTAATATTTATAAACCTTAAGTAACAGAATCAATTCATCTCATGCTTCCTATGAAACATTGCAAAATTGGAGATGGCCTATGGTCAAATGATGTACTGGTGAGTATACAGAAAACAGGCCCCTCTGTTCTGGAATTTTCATCCTGATCAAGAGGAGGGCACAGTATTGGCTTTTAGGTCACCATTAAGTTTCAGGAAAGCTTATAGGTTTAGTAATCAAAGGTCTTTGCACTACGATGATATTAAGCAACAGTTGGAAAGGCTAGATGACTCCCCACACTGGGTTGTTCTTGTGGATCTTCCTTCCTACTACAGAGGCAAGCAATAAGCAAATTTTAGGATCTTTTCACTTTCTCAGGAGAGAGCTGGAAGGAAAAAAAAATACATCTACATTAGAGTTTTAGTCTGGATTAACTTTTGAAGCGCATCTCCTGACTTACCATGCTTGGGTAGAGTGAACTCTCAGTGCTTACACCGCCTTTGGGTATTCTTCCAGGATAATGATGATGTGTTGTCTGGAAATAAATTGAAAGGCTGAAGTATTCCGCTCAGGAGGCCAGACAAAAATTACTCTCTTTGACATAGGCATTGTGTAGGCATAAGGTCCTCACACCTGTTCTCTCTTTCTGCATCATATTTTTGAACCATACTAATTATATTATTGCTTGGGTAGTCATAGCTGATAAATTTAAGAAGTGATGGAATATTAGGGGATATTTTGGGTTGGTCGTTTGGTTTTTTATTTTCAACATTTCAAGTCTTTCATTTCCTGGGACATACTCAAATAATTTCTCTCAAGTTTTGATTTATGAGGGATTTACAAGAAATGCTGGCTTCGTAGATTCTCTGTTATATCTGCTCCCCTAGCAGCTCAGTCCCCTTGCTAGGCAATTTTTAGCATTGATTTGTTCATGGATGTGGTCTACAGCACAAGTCAAGGGGTAGCACACATAGGAGAGATGTGAAAGTTTCTTAATCAACTGTTATACACCCCCAGAATAAATACGTTCCTCCTTCAGTTTTGAATGAATCATATGACTTTACCCGGTGATTCATCCTTTTAACACTATTTTTTGACTCCTAAAATTTAAACAGCCTAAGCGAATTCCTCTTCTCTTTACATATTTTGTTATTGATTTTCCCCATTGTTCTACAAATGTAAAATCTCAGGCACTGCCTCAGACCAGATTAACTTCTGTACTAGTAAATGGAGTAAGTGTCTTGACCTAATTCTGTTAATTATGTCCTGAAGTTAGTTTTATTTCCCAATATTTCTAGTTTGTTTGTCCCAAAACACTCCTCTAATAAAAACTAAGCCTAATTATATGAGGGAAAATAGAGGAAATAGAGACAATAAACTGTTTGCCCACTGACACTTAAGAAGTCAATGACACTTTTCTGAGTGAGATTTCTTTGTTATTCTACTTTAGCTATCCTTGCATTGAACTGTTATTTCCTCAACTCTCCCTTACACATCAAACAAAAATTCCAACTCAAATCTGATACTGTTTCACTAGTCTGTATTAATAGCTGAATTGTAGCCTCCTTTCTTGTTCTTTGTGGGAGCCTAGATCTGAACTTCACTTTGGCACTTTGAAATTAGGTCTCTGGACCTTCCTGCACTTTTCAGTAACGCAGATTGTTTTTTGAGTTCTAGACGTTATACTGAAATAAAATATTAAAATATTCCATACTAAAAATAATACTAAAATAGTTCATTTTTAAGTTCAGATTCCTTTTTCTTGATGCTGCTTTTCTCTGGTCATAATTAACAGTGGTATCTTCAGAGCCAAAAATGGACCTGAGCTTTTGAAAAACACTTTTTATTTCCATGCCAGAAATAATGCAGGTACATGTACCACTGCATTCTTTTGAAATATTGCAACAGAAAACTAAAGCAGTTCCTTAATTTATAGAACCCAAAATAGGATAGTTCACTTTCAAAGGAGAAGGAACAAAAATAAATAGAATGAAGAATGCTAGAAGCAAGTAAACAAACAAACAAACAAAAAAGTCCTGTCAACACTTCTGCAGAAATACTTTTTCAGCTTACTATACAAATAGCAACCCATACAATCCTTTCATTCTTCAGTAGATAATTCTAAATAAAAATGAACCCTATTTATATATTAATTATCTTCTTCCCAAATGATCATCTTCCTTTAATTTTAAAAAATTAAAAATTTATTTTGTAATCTAACTTTGGTGAGTGGAGAATTCTTTAGCTCTCTGATTTGTTTACAGTGTATAGCCTATCCATATACATATAATTGGCTGGAATTTCTGATCCACCTAAAACCACAAATTCCGACTGGTATCAGAAATAGAAGGAGGCTAACAATTGGTAAGAAGCCACAAAAGTTAATGATGATTACAAAAAAATTAGAAGAATCCAAAGTCATGACAGATCAACTAAAGTATGTATGAAACATAATATAATAGTTATATGCAGATTATTTTAACTGATTGTCCCTGCTTAATAAAAGCTAGATCTGAGCATATGGAGAAGAGACTGTTGACCTGATCAGAATAGTAACAGCATTTTTACACGAAGTGTGACATTTACAGCTGGACCTGCATCTCAGTGAAGCTCATTGCAAACTCCTTTGGACACAGATGTTAATAAGAATTTTGAGCAAACACCTCACCTTTGACAGAAAGAGTAGAAACTGAATCAGTGGCTAGTTTTTTATATTGTCTTTCAGAGCATTAAAAGAAAACTGTTAAGAAAATCTGAAGAAAATGAATGGAACAAGTCTCTTATTGAATATGCCAGTTCATAAAGGAGATCACGGAAATGTGTGCGCAAGGGGAAACAAGTATCAGGATTATAGACACGCTTCTTAAAACTGATCAAATTTAGAACTTCTGCTGTGATATGCACTTAAAATTGTATCTAATCCCTACCCCTACTACATAAATCCTACCTGGATTTAGAAAACTCACATAATTTTACATTCCTCATACAGGGTATCTGTAGCATATTAGATACAGGTCTTGCACTTGAACTGGTAAAAGTCTGAGAACATAAACTCATTTCAAATACTCTAAATTTGAGTTGGCCTTTTCTTCCTGATAGTATATCAAAGTTATTTCTACTTTATATAGTTTTGGTTGAATAACGTCTTTCACTGAGGTACTAAGGGCATTTGGCACATACTGGGCCTACAGTATTTTTAATGCATCTAAACCAGATGCATCTTGTTTGCATGCAATTTATTTTGGTAGCTCCACACATGCATCCCCAATTACCACTAGTACAAGACGTTTCAGTGTCTTCAATTGGCATTTAGCTTCTTGGTCTTTACCTCACTTTAGAGAAAAAGCCTGTTCTCAATGATCAGAGCCTCCCCTTCACCTGCCAAATCAGGACTGAACTGGGTCATCCACGTGTGCCTGTGTGACTGGGTGTGAGACAGAGTGAACCTCCTAGAAACTTCTTCAGAAATCCTGATCCAGCAGGGTTTTATTTCCTCTTCCCTTCCCCCTTTTTATATTTTATCCCCTCTAGAGAGCTCTAGGGTTTCATTCCTTATCTCCTTGAGCTTTCATGTCTACTCTATAAATTCAGAGCTACTCTAGGGAAGAAGCAGAAGACTGCTCCTTTTAAATGGCCAAGGACATTTAAAATGAGTTCTTCAGATGACTCCTCTACAACAAAACAAACTTCCCACAACTCATTCTCAGCTTTCTCTTTCTCTCAAATTTTCAGCAAGTCCTCTCAGCAAGGTTTGCCCACATTGTCTTCATACACCATTGTATCATAAAATGCTTGTTGCATTACCCACAAGCAATTTGTTTTGGCTTAACAAAACACTCATCATATGCAGAGCCATGAATTTATTAGTAGTCTAATTAGTGTCTTGGCAGCCTAATACAACAAAGACATATATTAATCCAGTTACAACGATACTAACACATGTATTTCAAATTATCCAATTATTGCTAATCCCCATTAATTTTATTCTTTCAGTTGTATGCTGACTTCCTGCAATCTAACCCTGTCTTCTTTTGCTTACCCTCCTCACGACCTTCAGAATACTAAAATTGCCACTGTGAGCCTCACTCCAGAAGAGGAAGGGTTGGCACTGAGTCACCAGTGACCTGAGCTCTTTGCTGGGAAGTTTGCTCTAGCTGTTCTCTCTGCTCTTAGGTCTTCTTAGGGTTATTTTACACAGGTCTATTTGATTGCCCTGCCTCTTCCTATTCCGCTCAGGTTAGTTACACAACAACCACTAACTTTTTCATTGCTACACTTCCTGAGACCATACATACAACAGCAGTTAGTGCTAAACTAACGCAAAACCTATGGCAGTGGGGCAATAGCCTCCTATGACATTTTGCTGTTACACACCTATAGTTGCCCAAGACACCAATGAAAAATCCTGAAGTCAGCTGTTAAGTTGACTAGAAGGCCCATGGCTAAGGGTGTATAAAAAACACTGCTTGTTTTGTTTAGGTTCACTTAATACTTGCATTTAATTCCTCTGTAAAGAGAGGAAACTAGCTCAATCAGCACTTTGTCCAATCTATGACTATGACTGAATATGTAGAAATAAAATAAGATTAAAAATAAGTTGGTAGCTAAATGTCTTTGAAAAAAGTAATTTGGTATGACTATTCGGCATGTTTTTTCTTATAATATACAAGAAAAAACCTGACTGTAAACCTTAGGAGATTAAAAGCTAAAGAAAAACTGGTTTAAACAATTAATATTTTGTTGTGCCAGTACACATAGCAAACTTCTGTACTGTTATAGAAAAATGAGAGAAAAGGGATATTACCACTGCAGTGAACATTTTCTTTTATTTCCGATTCTATTTTGCATGCGGACTATTAAGTATAGACTCTCCTAGCATTTTCCAGGCAATAAAACCAGCAATAAAATTATTACTTTCTTCTAATTGTCCACTTTACTTTTTTTCTTAACAAAGAATGTCTGTCTCAAATGAAACCTTTTGAAAATGAGCTAAACTGATTCAAAATAGCATAGAGATGGGATGGGATGGGATGGGATGGGATGGGATGGGATGGGATGGGATAGGATAGGAACGCAGCTACTTGAACAATTCAAGAACTATATTGTACCCTTGCTTCTGCTAATGAATTACTCACAAAGGAAGCAACAAATGCATAAAAATCATGTCCATCTGTAAGGAAATTATTAATACATAAGGCTATGGAATTTTTGACAGAAGTTGACCATGAATTATGTGCTCATAAATTACTATCTGATTTATTTATTTGTGACACAACCCACATAACATTGCCTTGGTTCATTGATTATAACTTACTAGTGCTTTGACTTACAATCAAGTTTACTTTCTTTGTGAAACACATTTTCTTTCTTAATTAAATGAGTCTGGGTTACTTGCATATATTTATTTGGTAAGAAAGATTTTGGTCAAGTACTGTTGAAGCACAAATAAAGCATCTATGCAAACAAACTGTGTGATATGAAAAATAGGTCACAATGAGGATTATAAATTGGTTACCAAATGAAATGAGCAAAAACCAGTGTGAAACAGAAAGGTGAAAAGGGCATCACATCCTATCTCACTGAGACAAGCACTTCCCAAGGAGTGATTTCTATATTCTAGTGTCTCTTCCCAGAACTGGCAACTATTTTGGTGCCAAGCAATTTCTGGATAAAACTGAGTAATGACAGTAGGTTTCCAGAACTTCTCTCTTACCCCCTCACAAGCTGAATACTTGTTTGTGCTTTCTTTGGCCTTGATATACCATATTCCCTTTTGCAAATTGGCAGAGCTTCCACAGAATGTCTTGGCACACTGCTGTCTGCAAAGACACACACAAAATACTCAAGTTTGCAGAGCATCAGCTCCTCCGTTTGGTAATACAAGGCAGATTTCAAGGACAGGCAAGAATATTTTATCAGCAGCTGCAAGAAGCAGCACTAAAATCCTACTTGGTTCCACGGTACTATATAGCCAATTGCTTGCCATTTGCTACTTGCTACTTTTCCTCGGCTGGTGATAGGCACTAGAAGTCGACATTGATATTTTCAGTGTTATCAAAACTGTCTGATTTTGAACAATTCATACTGATCAGTTCAATGTTCCTTTATAAACACCCACTGGGAATACATCTTTTAGATGTCCAGTCACTCAGTCACCCATTTTTGATCATCTTTTGTAATAACTTGCTCAGGGCAGCAGTGACTAATTGCTTCCTTGAGTAGCCTGGGATGCTGAATTCCTGATTGATGCAGTCAATACTCACCCCTGTGATAGTGACAGCCAAAATAGTACTGGCTTGCCCTAGCCAATCCATAACTTTGGCAGCAGGGTGCCCTGGTAATGTGTACCTATGCCTCAATAAGGGGTGGGGAACGACAGTTCAGCAAACGTTTTGAGAGTCCCTCCCACATGCTGCTCAAGCTGACTGCCCCAAAGGATGGGATGCTTATTTCAATCACCCTTTCTCAGTGAACAGTTGTTCAAGGAAAGTTTTTGTTTCCTTGAAATACAGTAGTCTCTTCCCTTCCTTTAATGTTACAGACAATTTCATTGTCTCTTTCCAGTTTGCTACTGCCATATGTACAGTTTTTTACCCTACTCAATGAACTGAGGAAATTTATGGGACAACTTACAGGGTATTTGATGCACATTACAGTTTTGAGAAAGCAAGGGAATGTTGGTTTTTTGACGCAGAAGAACATATCTGTGAAATTTTAGTGATTTACCGGTGTATATTTTAAGAAGATTTAAATATTACTGCCCTCTGATAGGCTGTCCAGTTGTTACTTTCTGTAATTTGCCCCTTACTCCTGAGTTTGACACAATGGAGAGCAACTTGGCAAATGGAGAGCAGACTGAGATGGGGATCTAAGGGTGATTGTCAGCATACTAGTGTCTTCCTTACTCCTCCTAAATTGGAAAATACTGGTGGCTAAATGGCAGCATCCTCATCAGGATAGGCAGCAGTTTCCTTGGGACATCTGGCATTTTTAGGATGCCTTACCTATGATTTCCAAGTCAAAAACTTCTAACTTGATGTAGTGGCTTGACTCTGTCTGGATTCCAGGTGTGGAGGTGCCCCCCCCGGGGGATGGGCCCTGGGAGTTGAGGCATGGTTACACGGGGTTTCCAGGCTCCCTGAGGTTATCCTGTCCCTTATTGGATATAGGTTTTCTCCCTGCACCGAAAACTGTGATTGTCCCATGATTCCTGGGTCTTTGGTGGTCTGTCTGTGCCTGACCTGGTTGCCATGCGGTCAGAGAAATAAAAGCATCCATGAACATCTATCAAAAATATTGTTCCTGATTCTTTCTACAGACAAAGCTGCCTTCAGGGAAAGTTGCAGGCTTTCCCCACTTCAACATCCAGGCACCCACCGAAGCCACTCTCTTATCCCCCTTTGCAGCTGGACAGGGGAGAGATAATATAACAAAGAGTTCATAGGCTGAAATAAGGAATGGGAGAGATCACTCACCAAATACTGTCACAGGCAAAACAGATGCAAATTAGTGTAATTAAATTTGTTACTAACAAAATCAGAGCAGGATAATGAGAAGTAAAAGAAGATCTTATAAACATCTTCCCTCCATCCATCCCTTCTTCCCAGCTCTACCTCCTCTCCTCCCTGCAGTGCAGGGAGATGGGAATGGGGGTTACAGTCAGTTTATCATCCGTTGTTTCTTCTCTCTCCACAGGTCTGCAGGTCCCTGCCAGGACCCTCCTCCAGCATGGGCCTCCTAAAGGGTCACAGCCTCATCTCAGGCATCCACTTGCTCTGGCATGGGTCTCCTCCATGGGCTGCAGGTGGATCTCTGCATCCCCACAGATTTCCATGGGCTGCAGGGGCACAGCTGCCTCACCATGGTCTTCATCAAGGCCTGCAGGATATCTGGAGCACCTCCTCCCCTCCTGCACTGACACTGGTGTCTGCAGAGCTGTTCCTCTCACATGTTCTCATCTCACTCTACTCTGGCCACAATTACATCTGCACAATCACTTTCCTTTTTCTTCTTCTTACCTGTTTTATCCCGTAGGTGTTACTACCATTTCTCATTGGCCCAGCCTTGGCCAGGGGCACGTCCATCCTGGAGCTGTCTGGCACTGGCTGTGCTGGACATGGAGGAAGCTTCTGGCAGCAGCTCACAGAAGCCACCCTTGTAGCACCCTTGTAGCTACCAAAGCTTGGCCATGCAAACCCAATATACTTTAAAAAGTATGCTTTGCTTCCCCGTATCTTTGATCTCTTCTCACAACACAAAATTAAATGCCAGAGCATTTTTTTGGGTAGTGAAATATTAGCTATAATAAAGTTCACAAAGCAATTAAGTTTTACAAAAGGGCCTCCTTCCTGATTAGTACAGGAAATATTAACATCTAAAAAATAAAACAGCATCTGCAAATTTTGGAGTATGTATTAAGGCAAAAATTGACTTCAATAGCTTTGTGAAGGTTTTTGTATAGACAGAGCTACGCTTCTAAGGTCTGCATACCTACATTTCCTGGAAAACCAAATTATATTCTTCTATCCACTTCTCTGGAAAAAGCCCTTATCCTTGACATCTTAGTAAAATAAATTATTTATTGTTTTAGTGCTAATAATCTTCTGTTTCCATTCTCTAAGCCAAATATCATCTCTGTAGGTGTGTGCGTCCTTGTATGTACAAACGCAAGCATGTGTATGAAAACAGAGGGAAATAAAGACAGTTCTGTAATACGATATCCAGATTCTGCAGTTTGCATCTGTTTTCATGCATGCTGACTTCGTTCAAATCTTTTGCACAATTTGCAATTTTCCAGTTGTGAGCCAAGTCAGATCTGAATGAAACTTCTCGGCAATTATCTAATGTAACATCCCAAAATAATGAGTTTGACTTAAAATCATCTTATTGAAAACATTCTGCATTGTCTTGAACTGCTGTCTCTTTGCATGATTAATTTCTTAATATTTTGTAGATTTTTATGAAATTTTCAAATAATTGCCTTATTCCAAATTATAGGATTTAATGTAATCCAGAAAACCAAAAACTCTTATCACTAAAATAGCTACTTGACAGCTAGCTTCCATTTGCTTTATTTCAGAAATGGCAAAAGCGAAACCTTTTGCAGTAAAACCAAAAGCATTCAAAAAGAAGAAAGGGAAAGATGCATATAAGCTTTCATCGAGTAACAAACTGGATGAGACATCAACTCCTAAAGAAGCTCATGGGTTTCTGTTGCGGTTATATTAGATGGTAAACTGCCGTGACCTTCCCAAAAGCGCCTCTAAGGAAGCCTCTCCGTGCAGTCGGCACACTTGCACACACCCACGTACACTCCCACACCGGATTGCTTCTCAACAGGTTGCCGGCAAAAAGGTAGGAAGGGTCTTTGCGTGCAATTCCACAGCACAGGTTTATTTGAACCCCATGAGTGAAGAGGAGGCATGGAAAAAGACAGTGGGGGATGGGGAACTCCCAATTATATAAGGGGGTGGGGAAAGCATCAGGGACAGGGGTGATACATAGGTGAGACCTTGACATATAAGGGAAAAAGGGGCAGGGAAACCAACGGGCCAGTCAGGGAAACAGAACTGGGGTACATCGGCATGGTAGAACAAAGCATCCTGGGGGGCCTCACCCTAACCTGGGGAGATCTCTCGAAGTCTGTCCCTTTCACTGGCTCCCACAGGTTTCTTAAGCTATTAAACCTGATCATCCCTTGAAATAAAGCATTAGATGAGGTTATCACAAATTGGCTTAGCTCAACTTAAGTACAAAATAATTAATCTATTTTTTCTTAATCCTTCCCCAAATTATATGTACCCACTTACGCTCAGTACAGCAATACCACAGGAAAATATAATTCAGTGAAGGGCACTTGTTAATTCCAAAAAGGAATTAACATGAATAGTTCATTGGCTGTCTCATTCTATCCAGTTTCTGGTGAATTCCAGAAATCATTTATATAATTTTCATTGTTAAGACAGGCTGTTCAGGAAGTCATATATTGTGTACAAGGCTTAATTATATAAACTGACAAGGATATTTAAGTTTAAAAAGGACAGCCTGTAGGTAAAGAGAAATATTCTAGAAAGTAAGTTCTTTTCCCATATATATTCCCTGTACATTATCATACAGCTATGCCACTTATTTTATATTTACACTACCTGGCATCTCCACTTTTTAATCCCCACTTACGTACCATATTTATGAAGAAGAACCATGAGAAGCAATGCGAGAGGTGAGAACAAGTTTGTAGTCACAGCAAAACTATTATCCATACTAGCAAATACCCGTCAGGATTGCTGCTGTTATTTGCTGGTTCCTGGTAACTCCCATGGAGGCAGGAGCAGTCCACCTTCAAAGAGAGTGCAGCTCATCTGTGTGGCTTTGCTTTCTTTGATTGTCTTTAGTCTTAAGCAGACTCATACCTCCCACAGTGTCTGCATGCACGTAAGTTTGGATGGTCACGTGAGGCAGTGGCCCAGCCTCATCTCTTCCAGCATTTCACACCTCGGTATATTGTCATGCACTTTTCTAAAGGCACAGAGTGAGATAAATGGCTTTTTATGCACAGGATGGATTGGCGCAGATTGCCTTGAGTACAAACTCCAACTCTTTAAGAGAATGGTATCGACTCCTTGCCGCATGTCGAACTCCAGACTTCTGTGCCTGGTAAAGAAAACAACTCAGGCACAGGTGAAGGGCCCCAGGCAGCCCTGGAGAGCAAATGAAACCCCATAATCCCACCAAGCAAAATGCCCTCTTGTACACCCCTCCCCATTTTCTCCAGGGCTCTGGTACATATGAAAATCAAACAGTGATGATATCAGGTATTTTTTGACCAGGGAAACCTGGGAAGAGAGGAAGTCATTCTAGGGTAAAATATAGCAGTGACAAGCAATATTTTGTATGGATTTACCTCCAAGAAAAAGATGATGCATGTTTCTTTCCTGCTTTACTCATGCTGCTTTAGCAGTGGGAAAAAAACCCCAACTCTAAAAGTAACTTCATAAAAAGCCTGGTCAACTCCAGTCATACTTTCTTATCTATTTGTGCATGACAAAGGTAGAGGCTTCAAAAGGAAACAGAGATGTCTTTTCAAATTACATTTAGGTAAGAAAACAGAAAGGTATGTACATAAAGCACATATTTTTAAATCAACTGATAGGAAAAGTTAAAAGCTTTCCCATCTCTCTCCTTAGGAGTAGAAATATATACCTACTAATAAAGTAGCACGTTAATGACCAGAATGGACTTCTTTACTTTAGGAACAGCTTCAACATTGCTACCACTGGACTGCAAGAAGCTTCCCCAAAACTGATAGTCAGGGCCACGGACCACGGTTAGGAACCTGGATGGAAGGTAACGATGCACGGAGGAGCAAAATCTCATGGGAATGTATAGGACTGGGGACTTTTCCTGGCCAGGGGTTACACAATGCCACGGGTACCAAGAATACTTGAGGGATGTCAAACTACTCTTGGTTTTGATTCAGAGAGCAGTGAGCAAGGGCCATGTGCTTTACTGTGCTGGGGGCCACGTGTGGCTGTCGCTTATGACCCAACACGAGGCGCAAGTGCCCGCTACGGGCAAGGACAAGGGGAGGACGACTGCTCTCGGAGTGGCAGCACCTTCACTCCCACAGCCCCGTCACGTCGCCCACCTTCCCCCAGCAGCAGCTGCCCTGCCCCACCGGAGGGGCGCGGGAGCCCGGAGCAGCCGCCCGCCTTTGCCCCGCGGGGCGGCGCGGGCGGGCCGAGCGGAGCCGTGCGCTGTCGGGGAGGAGCGCGGCGGCGCTCGCAGGAGCACCCAGAGCTCAGCTGTCGGGATGCGGCCGCAGAGGTGGGGGGAGCGGCGGCACCTTCCCCCGCCGAAGAGCCAAGTTAAATAGCCAGCACCACACCGCCGCGTTCCTCTCCCCTCCCGGCTACGAGCCCTCGGCGAACGCCCTCCGTCCCACCTCGCCCCGCCCGCGGAGCGCAGCGCGGAGCCAGCCTGCCCCACGGAGCCGGGACGCCGGCGCTGCCGGGAGGGGCGGGCGCTTGGGAGTCGATGCCGGAGGCGCCGCGTCCCGCCGAGCCGCCCGTCTGAGAGGACCACGCCAGCTGCATGGGAGGAGATGAGCGTGGCGGGGAAGCAGCCTCCTCCAGCACCGCTCGAGCGGCCCGGCAGCCTCCTCGTCCCCACTTGGGCAAGTACCGCTCTCCCCTCGGCCCGTCCTGGTGCCAACTCCCGCGGCGAGGCGGGGGTGGGGAGGGTCCCGCCGGCAGCGCTGCCCGGAGGGCGGGAGGGAGGCGCCTGCGTGAGGGACCGGGAGCGGGGCGGTGCGGTGCGGGCTCCGGCTGTCGGCGGGGCTCTCGCAGCGACGAGGCGGCAGCTGCCGCGGCTCCCCAGGCGGGACGGCCGCCATCCCGCCTCCCTCCCGCAGCCGGGCGGCACCGGGGCCCAGGCGCGGCCGGGCGGGACGTGTCCCGGTTGATCCTGATCGCGATTTTCAACTCGCCGTGACAGGCTGCAGCGTGAGGGTTGTTTCCCGGGGGCCGCGTTGAATCACTCAGTTTGAAACTCAACTGCAAGCCTGCGATGATAGGAAAAAAAAAAAAAAAAGCTACTTGAATGTATTTAGCACCTCATGCACTTTTGAGAGAAGCCCGTGAGGGAGTTGGAAAATAACTTGCTACTTCATGGCAGCGTATTTGGGAAATCATTCATGAATGATGCCCTCTGACGGCGGTTCTCCGCTGTATGGTATGTAAAATGTAGTAGGTCTGGCCTGCGGACCTTTTAAAATCATTGCAGACTGTGCCGCTCTTTTTGGCATGTAAAGTTGTTTTGTGGAAACATCATCACAATCGTTTTCAGTCACCAGCTAAAAAATTATTAATTGTATATATATGAAATATGTACCGGTGCTAAAATAAACAGCCCTTTAATTTCTTTCGCCCTGTCCTTCGAGGTATTTCGGTGACCACAGCCTTGCAATTTTTAAAAGAAAAACTGTGTTCATCTTCCTAATGTTTTATCCAGAGTGTTGTCTGCCTCAGTTGCATGAAAACTGACTTAGAGACACGTTCTCCCTCACAATGAACTTGTAACTACTTCAAGGTTCTATAATCATAAAACTGAAAGTAATATATGGAAATTGAAGTGTAGAAGAAAAGGATAGAGGACAACTGACATCATAAGCATATATGACAGCTGTACATGAATGTGTTGAAACAAACTATTGTCTTGTCTGACACAGTTTTGACACTGAGTATTTGCATCAGTCTTTTGACTGTGTGTGAAGAGATGGATAAATTTAACATTTGGACTTTTAGAATTTCTATGATTCAAAAAGAAATAATGGAATTAAATCTACTGTGGAAACCTCTGCATTTTAAAGATGTTTCACAGTTCTTAATTTGTAAGACCTGTTATGAACTACAAAAATAATCTGTGCAGCAATTACCTAAAATGTTAACAGCTGAGTAGGTTGTATGGCAGTTCAGGATATTTCAGCATTAAAGGTGAGAGATAATCACTATCATTAGTTGAAATTTATGACTGGTATTCTTGTAGTTGTGTCAAATATGTATGTTTAAGACCAATAGGACGTGCCATTTCTTCTGTTCCTCATGGGACTTCTGCCTGGGACCAAACTAGACACTTCATGAATGGTGAACTGACCTTTTGGACAAGAGTGATAGGAACTAAAGGCATGTGGCTGCAGAATTTACCTTGACCCTAAATGAGAAATAGTGCTACGAATCTAAGGCTTTGGCAAGCTGTCTGTTTCCAACAAACAGACAAATTTAGCTTCACTTTCCTGACTATTTTAAATAGAGGTTTATGATTGAAAGAAGGAATAAATATATAGTCTTTAGTTAAAAAAAACATTTAGGCTCTTAAGTTCAACAGGGACATCTTATGGCAGACATTTATTTAGGTGAGCTCATAATTGCTTGGCTCCCCAGATATGCCACATACTAAATTTCTGAAGAAAATTATGCTCAAAATGTATTGAAAAATAAGAACTTGATTTTTAATTAACAGTGTGGTAAGTGTTTGACTTGCATCTTCTGAGTTATTTGGCAGTATTGGAATCTGGATTTGTTTACCTTGTTAAAAGAAAAATGTGTATTTTAATATCTGTATTGACTGTGTGCACATTTTTCTCAGAAATAAGATATAATAACATTAGTAAGTATTTACTATATACTGCTTGTTGAGTTAAATTAATTGTTTGGGATTCAAGTACCTAGACAATATTAATACTTAAAGATAAATAGGTTGTCTTTGTGTTTTTTTCTCTTCAGGAGAATAACAGTTAAATACTACTCCCTGGAAAGTAACTCAGCATACTTTTAAAGTAAAAACAGAGTGCTAGATTTGAAATACAATACTAATTTGTTTCGTATTCTTAATGTTAATTCTCTTTTAAGAATGTTTCACACAGTGTATCTATAAACTTCTCGAAGTGCAGTTGTTTATGTTCTGTTCTATGGAACTGAAGTTTCAGTCAGACCTTGTTGTTTTGCCAGTCTTAGTGTAATTTTTGACACCTGTTTTATTCAGTATCAGACATGGATTCTTACTCATCTGATTTCAAAAAGCAGTGTATGTTTCCTCTACCTGTAGTGAACTTTTTGTTCTAATTTCTCACATAATCCTTTCCCCCCTTTGCCCTTAGAAATACTCAGGTGGTCATATCTCTTAATAATTGTTACTATATTAAAGTGCTTGTGCTGTGATCTTACATGGATATTATGGTCTCATTTATCTAGTATGCATTAGTTAGTGTGGTTTTCATTGTGTTGCTAGAAGCTTAGAAGGGAATGATAGCCTAACAGGCACTTGTACTATTGATATACCAGGATTTTAAATGAAGAAATAAATGTACAGTTCATTGCTGTGTATAAATAAGCCTTTTTTTTTGGTTTTTATTTGTTTTTTTTTTTAATAGAGACCTTTCTCTTAAACTTGTGCATATTATATTTAGTAGATCCAATTTTCTAGTAACTTCCATACACAACCAGAAAAAAGCAATAGATAGATGGGGTTTTTTTTGCAGCAGAAACAAAACAAAACAACAACAAAAACAAAAACAAAAAAACCCAAACAAACAAAAACCCCCAAAAAACCCCCAAAAACCAGCAACATGAAACTTGTTTGGATAGCACTCTTCTCTGCACTTACCCAAATTGTGTACTCAGTATGAAGGGCAAGTGCAGCACAGGCAGATTTTCTGTTCCTTTCCTTCTCTCGATTTTCACTGTGTCTGTGTGATTTAGGCACTTGGTTAGAGATGGGAGTATAAAGATCTACCTTTTTGGAAGGCAAGTCCTGGGGCGTTGATGTTTCTTCAGCATTTGGCACCCACCAGTACTGAAGCTTCCTGGAAGTGAACACTAGGTGTCATATTACCACACACATCGGTGTCTTGTCTTCTCCCTAGCTGTCTTTTCAGGGTCAACATTTAAGCTTGACATTTTTGTAAAATAGATGACCACCATTAATATTCCACACCAGTATTTTAGTAAGTTTGGAATCCATTCAGTCATACTGTATGTGACTGTCAGAAGCTTCAATTTTCCTGTGATTTTTATGAAAAGTTACCAGTACTGAAGTGGCATGGATTTCAAGATTATTTCCAAGATCTGTCCATGCCACAATAGAAATACTTACTAACTGAAGCTTTTTCTCCCTGATACTCATTTTTGTTAAAATTCCTTGCTGGTCATAAGCTGATTTCAGAAACTTTTGCTGTGAAGTGAACAGAATTTGTCTTCTGATTTGGGGATGGCAAACACAAGAAAACAGATGGTGGAGCTTAATAACAGGGAGAAAGTGTCCGTGTACTCTGTTATGTGAAGCCTAATAATTACTTTCTAGTGTAAATTTTGTTGTCTTCCCACTTGTTTGGGAAGATGTTTTTTTCCCCTAAAAATCTGTGAAATTAATAGTTTCAAGATCCTATTAAAGAACTTTACCAAGCAGTTATCAAATACCAGAGTGATCAAATGTCTCATTTTTCTTCACTTGGCTTCATTGCTTTCACAAATCAAATCTGAATATGGCTTTTACCTGTAAATATCTCCACGATATGAAAACACATATCAAAGGGATAAAAAAACATATTTAAGCTTATGGCTTTATCACCTTAATGGAAGTAAGACTTGTGCCCACCTGCTGCTCAGAAAAAGAACAGCATTGGTATTCCTTTTACACCTCAGCTCTGTGTTTCATACTGTAAGCAGGTTTTTTTTTTTTCTGATGTTTTAAACATCTTATGAGATGAATATAAATAGAATCACTTTGACTTGAGAGTTCAGAGACTGCTTAGAATAGAAATGGTAGTAGAGCTCAGCAGAAAGGAACAGGGCATGACCATGTTCCTACAAAATTTGACACCTAATACTGCTTGTCAGTGGCATCACAATAATAGAGACAGCAAACACTAATCAGGCTCATTCAGGTTGAAAGGGACCTTGGGAGGTCCATGAGTGTAACCTTCCCCTGAAAGCAGTGGCTGTGTGGAATTCAAATTGAGTTGCTCAAGTCTTTTCCCAATGCATCTTTGAAACCTTCAAGGATGGAGCTTGCTCAACTTCTCTGTGCAAGCTGCTCCCTGCTGGGTTGTTTCCACGGTGAATTTGGGTGGGGGGTGAGTACTGTTAGCGCCTCCCTCAAAGCCACTACTTCCTTAGGTTCAAGCAGGCCCAGCTTACTCAACCACTCCTCAGAGGGGAAGTGCTTCAGCCCCTGGCCCATTTCAGTGAGCTTTGATGGGACTTGCTCTCGTTTGTCAGTGTTTCTGGTGTTGCAGGGCCCAAAACCTGGGTGCAGTGTAATGAGTGCCAAGAAAAGGGAAATGGTTACATGGATTGCCCTCTGTTGTTGCTAATGCTGTCAGACTTTGTGGCTGGCATCATGCACTGGTGACTCCTGCCCATCAGGACAGAAGGACTCTTGGTTCTTTTCAGTATATACTCTTCCCCACGCCTCACAAATACCACACCACCTTCCTCTCCCCCACCCCCCACTTCAAAGGGAGAAATCTGAAGTTTTTAAAAAGCAGATGGCTAGTGTAAGTGCCTCTTCTTGTCCTCCTTTAGGTGAGAGTGTGTGTATAACTCCAGGGGAATTCAGCAGATTATTGCACTGGCTTTTTGTTGTGCTGCTTGACATTTTTTGGGTGTTTTTCCACCACGAAGAGCAAGAAAAGGCTCATGCTGACTTTCATCTGAAGTTAAGATTCATTTACTATAAAAACAGGATGTTAAAGTATTTGGAACAATTTAGGGGACTTACTCATCCCTCATATTACAGATGAAGCTGACAGTTAAAGCCAGCTGAGGCCCAAGATTTTGTTTCACTCCAGACACTCTTTGTCAGTAATACTCTTACTGCAGATATGATCTAAATTTTATTGGTCTGTTTTGTTTGAGAAAGGGAAGCTGATTCTACTGTTTTGAGCTTTTCTGTACCTGCTTGTTGGAGCTTTCTATCTGAAGAACAGCATGACTCCAGTGAGAGCTGTCATGCTGGAACCCTTCTGCTACTCTTTATTTATGTAAATCAACAGGCAGATTCCTGTAATGAGATTTACAAACTCTTGTAAGGATAACCTTGAAGAGCTGGAACCCTTTAGCAATCTAATCAATATTATCTCATTTATCATCTCCTTGTGAAGTTCAGATTGTTATGGGGACAAAATGCATTTGTAGTATTCAGAGAAATTCTGAGAAGGAAAATCAATGCAAAACATAGGGGTTTTTTGTACTGTGTTTAAAGAGGCATTGTACATGCTCATGCAGTATGGTAGTCCAAAATCATTAACTGTTGCCCTGGTTTTTGTAAGCCTTCTGTTTTTAACCTTGGAGTCAAATTCTTTCTCACACAGTTTCATGTAAATAATAGCCAGTGTTTACTTAACGGTATTTTCTGTTTTTCATTCCTTTTGTGATAAGAGAGCTTTGATGAGCACCTTTGTTCTCCAGTGAGATTGAGAAGGAAGTGACATGCTCTCCAATCCCTTGTAGAGTTGGGACGTGTATAAGAGTGAAATGGACTGCGACAAATGTAAACAATAAAAGTCTTTTCCTTCCTTTCTGCTGAACCTGGCAGGTGTAAGAGCGTCTTTATTGTGTCTCCCCAGATTATTGTCCCCAGACAATTAACCTTATAATGCTTCCCTCCACCATGCCAAACTTGCATGACTGTTTCATGCCTGTTGTTTTGGGATTTTTACCTTTGCAGAGTTTATCTGAGAATTTTAAGTCACCACATGATTAAAAACTGAGGAGAAGCCTTTTCCCTAAACAGGCAGGTTCTGTGTAATGCCATCTGCTGTGCAAAGTGCATCTGGAGTAGATTTTTTTCATGGGTGCTTAACATCCTCACTGTAAACACACTTCCCAGAGTCTGAGTGGCTGAATTCCATAGCACTTCCTTGATTGAAATCAGTACTTACAGCAAGGTGCAGCAGAGAGGCTTAATTGGTTCGTTGAGGATCACAGAAGCAGTCTTACCCAGGGCTGGAATCAAAACCTTTTGGTGTCAAATCTGTATCATCAGCTCTTGATGATTTTTCTTTGCCATAAAACAATAGTTTGTTAGTTTTACCTTTTGATGGGAATTCTTTTACGCCCAGGTTTTGCAGGGGGCCTAACTACAATGGAATGAGTTGAAATGGGGCTCAGAATAGCTGAGCCCCTGTTTTGTGATGGTCTGTTCTCACACAGCCAGTGAAAAAGCAGTGTGCATGCTGGTGGACAGCTTTTCCACAGTGATACAACACTGCTTCTTACTAACCGATGTTAACATCTATCTGTACACCTAAGAAACTGTAAATAGTAACATGGTAAGTTTCAGAGTACTCTCTGAAGTGGGTAAGCATTATTGTTCTTACTTTTACCAGTGGAAAAACTGAAGGAAAGAGATTTCAGTTAAGGTTTTGAGTTGATTTGGGGGTTTTCTTGGTAAATTTGGATTGAGGAAATAGTCTTTCAGTACTTTACATTTTGTGAATACCTGACAAAACTTCCCCATATACTATGTAGAGAATAATTTTCAAAGTTTTCTTTTGTATCTCAATTAGATTTAGGTTTTTTCCCTCATATAATTCACTATCCTGTCCCATCCAGTAATGGATGTAGACTTTGGAGAAATCTCATTCATTTAACTTACTGGCTGCTGCTACTTGTCTAACTAAGGACTAGTACGTTTAGGATTACCATGAATATGGATATGTTATGTAGCCTATATAATGCTAATTTGTAACATGAAAAATAGAGAAGAACAAAAATACACATTCAAAACAGTGCTAAATGAAATGGGAGATAGTAAGGAATGTTATTTTGTTTCCTCTATTGAAGCTGTGTATTTTCTCTAGGTATATGTACAAACAGTAAGTTTATTGGAGGAAAGCGTCAGAAGAATTTTTCTCATACTGGATAGCACGAGGACACATGGATATTTGAAAGCTGTTTGTCAAAAGTGTGTTGCCATCTTCCTCTCCAGAAAACCTGTTAAATCAACAGGCAAAGAGATAGATTTTTCATTTGTTTCACTGGCTGCAGCTGACATACATACTGCAAGGAAATACATGGGCACATCTTTCCATACAAATCCTATTTTAACATATTAAGTTTTAACGTATTAAGTCACATTTTTAGAAAGGCTTTAGGAATTACTCATAGATGTGTTAATAAAATGCTAGTATCTTCTATACCAGTAAAATACTCTCTTCAAGCAGGCATTACAATCAAATTTTATGTCATGTGTCTTTTCCTCTCTTTCTCAACCTACCCTGCTGTCTTAGGCATTGTAAATGCAGCATTTAGACATTCTTCTGCCACCCTTCACGAGCCCTGATGGAACAGCAATTTAGGGATATGCAGTAATCTGTGCTGTGTGCTCATTTACAGAATACAGTTGAAGCATGATTAAGCATATGTTGCCAGTTCAGTGTGGCAGTATTGTTTTGTGATATAGCTATTGCTCTTTATAAAATCTCCTCTTTTTCTAGTTTTGAAAGGGTAGTTATCAGTTCCATCATCACACGGTTTTATGCAACTATTTATTGTACTTTTCATTAAGAGATGAATTATTTACTAAGGCATCTGGTGCATCATATGGTGCATATGCTGGGTGTGCTAAACAGAATGCTCTTTTTTGAATAATAAGGGAAAAAAATACACTACATAAAAGGATTAGACTTCCTAGTGTGCTTTGAAGAGTAACTTTACTGTTCTAAAATCTCCCAGCTTATTTTACAGGATTTTGTGATCATTAAAGGCATCTTTGATTCTAGTGGAACATGTGTGCATACCTGTATGTGTCTGTATTAATAATATCTGAAAAGTAGAGGGGCAAAAAAGACATTATTATCTGACAAAAACTGTATTATACATGGGCTTGCTGTATGATACTTCTTCCACTTCTGTAACTGATAATCACAGAATAAATTATGGTAGTATCATTTGCAATTTGTGATTCAAGAAATTTTTATTCTTACTATTTGTAGAAATTATATGTCCTCCAAGGTTATCAGACATTAAACGAAGACCTTCTCAGTCTTCTGATAACCTGTAGACAATAGATATGCTTCAGCCCTCTGTATTTAACTACACGAACCTCCAATTTCCTTGCTATATTTAAGACAAACTTCACACTCACTTTGCATTAAAAAATTACTGAAATGTATTGTAGATAAAATCATTGACTGGCATTAGTTTACAGCTGATTTGCCACTTCATTCCACAGTGTCACTTCCATAGTGTCAAGGGAAGGATGGCAGAAATTGTATATGGGCTAATTTATTCACTGTTTAGAGTTATACAGGTTTGCTCCCGAGTGAAATTTGATAGGTACCAAACTTTCTACTTATAAAGTTTCAGAAGATGAGACTTAAATCTATTCAGTGTACCTTCCATTTACAAAAAATGAGTTTTTTCATTGAAATTAGATATTCAGAACTTTTAACAGCTGTAGGTTTTTTGTTAAATGGGACATTAAAAAAAGCATGGCATTGTCACAACTCTGTTTAAAAAAATCAAAGTTGAGGATGTAGCAGGATGTGTTGGTCTCAAAGGACTTTGAAAAGCAACACAGTCTTTTCAAAAAACATGCTTAATCCAGTAAGAAAGCAGTCTGCTTTAAGCATATTTAGCTTTGAAATCTATGGATACTCCTAAAGGTAGATGGTTTAGGAAGATGGCCCAGGAAGCAAGTATGAAGTCTGAGTTGTCAAAATCACAGAATTAACTAGGTTGGAAAAGACCTTTGAAATCATGGAGTCCAACCTAAGACCTAACACCACCTTGACGACTAGACCATGGTCTAGTGTCTGGAGTGCTACATCCAGTCTTTTCTTAAACATCTCCAGGGACGGTGACTCCATCACCTCCCTGGGCAGCCCTTTCCATTGCCCAGTCACCCTTTCTGTGAAGAACTTCTTCCTAATGTTCAACCTAAACTGCCCCTGGTGTAGCTTAAGTCTGTGTCCTCTCATCTTTAAGATGCTACTACAACTGGAGAGAACAAATACTGAAAACAACGAAACACTGAAATAGTTTAGATCTGATTTGCATGCATAATCCCAAAGACCTCTATTTTATTTGTGTCAGAGAGTCAAATATAAATTGTAGCTTGAAGGAATGTTTTGTTCTTCTTACTTATACTACCTGTAATCGAACCTTTTGAGTAAGAAAACAAAAATTAGATTTGTAATTCTTACTGAGTGCAATCTTGTAGCAGTTGGAACCATCTGTGACTAAATCTTCAAGAATATTCCTTTCAAATGTCAGGAAAGAGGAAAAAATGTGTAATATTTTACTGACAGTGAGGAAAAAATCCAAACCAACCAACAGTTGACAAGCTGACTTGATTAGGGATTTTTTGTCATCTCTTCAATTTTTAGTTTATTGTGACTAATAGTGCTTATGTGCTATTGTGCTTATTTGCTCCTCTACTTCCTGTACTTCACTAGTTTGTGCTCTTTCTTCATAATCTTTGATGTAAATCTAATAAAAATAAATCAGACTTTCTCATTAGCTGAACATGTATTCTTGTAGGTGCTCCATTTCAGTTAAGGAAAAAAGATTTTTTTTTTTTTCCAAAACCAGAAACATTGTAGGGTAGTTATAAAAAAGGAGAATGAATGTGAAAGGAGTGAGTAAGCAGACAAGTGTTACCTAGACCTCAGGGAGTACTGGATTGTTTTTAATGGATTATTTGTGTCTTCATGTAGTACAGAAAGTCCATACTTAAGTCTGTGCTATCTCTGGTTCTTCTTTCCATCTTCTGGCAGTTTGACAGACTTTTATGAATGTTGCTGAGCTTAACTTAGTGTCAACTGGCTGTAATTTTCATAGCAAAAAATACCTAAATGCAGTAAACCTGCTTGAGTTGACTCTCTAATTCTCATAATACCAGTGTCATTTTAATCTGACCAGGGTCAATTTAACTCTGTTTCATAAAAACCTCTTGCTTCATCAATTTATAGCTTAAATTGAAAAATACATCTTTTAAAATTTATAAAATATCCCCTCTATTAGTCCAATATGTCATTCATTGCTAAGTGCCACAAAAAAGTACAGAGTGTTTCGTGTATAATTTTAAGCAATTAATGTTAGGGTTGTGTGCTTTGGGAGAGCTATAAAAACGGTTTTTTGTAAGGCAGACTATTCTACCTTAAAAAAAATATGGTTTAGCCCAGCATATTTAGCAGAACTAAGACATAAACCTAAAAGAAATCTGCCAACCTATTGCCGTAGTTTATAGCACTGAGGTGTGAGATTAACATAAGGATGTTCTATAAATTCCTTTTGGATGGAATTTATAAGTGGTAAAAAGTAGATTGTTTTGCAGAGCATCATTATTTTTCAAGTATTTCTGTGAAACTTCGGCAAATAGAGGCCAGGCAAGAGAGTATTATCAATATAAATTGAAAAACTCTTGTCCTAGGGGAGAAGGGATCTTTTCCATTTAAATTAAGTAATCAAAACATTCTCCAAAATGAAAGAGTGGAAACTTTATTTAGGTCTAAGAATACCATTTCTCTGTAACTGACTAGTCTGACTATAATATCTGCTTTTATTTGTAGTGTTGATGTTTCATTAGGAGGGCTTCTGCTCACTGAGAATTAATTCTCTCTTACATTTAATTGGATGTGATTTAAGTGAACAATCAAAGCAGAATTCTATGTTCTCTATATATAATCTGCAAGAAATACTGAAAAGTATTTTCTTGCTTAAATACAATGGAAAATTATCATCTTGAACATTATTGCACAGAATAAAAAATTAGATATGCTATTTAGAAATTGCAGTCTAAACAGTCTTTCATCAGCTTGCTTGATATTTACAGATCAGGTATCTTGTGGAACTAATTCATGTTCTTATGTGAAATTAAGATGCTTTCAACTAATGAGTTCTACAAAAACTTTTTATGACTGTTTCAGTTAACTGGAACATAACACCTTGCCTTAGTTTTTCAAGACTTTGTTTCCAACTTTTCCACTGGTGGTACAAGGTAACCTATGATTTAAAGGTATAGCCCTACTTTGGGATCTGGGAGTTTTTATTGGATGTCGAGTAACTGCTGTAGAAGCAGAATAATATTCCATTCAAATGGTATTGTTCTGTGGGTGGGAATTACTATTGCCTACACTACAGAGATGCAGTCAGTAGGAGTACACTAAGGTGGCCCTGGCAGAGTGCCAAACACTAGAATGCATTTGATCATAACTGTTAAAATGTTAGCATTTTCCCTTGCACAGTTTTGTCCTATGCTAATCAGCTGTCTTCCAGATCCAAAATGTGACTTGGTACCGACCATTCCTGTGGGAGGCAAGATTGTGGTCCAAGTCTTCATGGAGGGCAAAAGCACTTAGATTCAGTCATACAAGTTGTGCCAGGTGACCTTCAGGCCCTCAGCTGCTTGCTGTAGCTGCCTGTTTGTCACTGTACTAACCTGATGTGCTCAGAAGTCTTAGAGATTTACCGACACTTTTACTTAAGGAAATTTACCACCAGTGAGCTGAGTAAAGGACTTTTTTTTTTTCCAAAACAAACAAGTATTTAGACCATCTGGGATTTGTAGAATGAAGCATAAAATTATGATGGAAAAGAATCCATTCCAAAAAGTCTATTTCATCCTAGGACATGTGCATTAATATTTTACTTTGGATAGAGGCATGGCTTTGGTGAGCATCAAAATTATATCCTGTGTCAGCAAGTAGCACATCCTGAATACAGGTAGATTTGTGGAATAAAACAGAGGGACTGAACATTCCCAATTCGGTTTGATTTCAGATTAGCTCTAGCCTGATTCTGTGGACTGTTAGTGGTTGGTCTGTCTAGATTTGCCCCTGGAGCACCTCCAGTGTGGAGGTGCCCCTGGCGGGGGGAAGGGCCCTGGGAGTTGAGGCATGGTCTACAGAGTTTCCAGGCTCCCTGATGTTATCCTGTTCCTTATTGGCTATAGATGTTGCCCCTGCCCCAAAAACTGTGGTTGTCCCATGATTTCCTGGATTTTCTGTAGTCAGTCTGTGCCTCACCTGGCTGCCATGCAGTCAGAGAAGTAAAAGCATCCATGAACATCTATCAAAAATATTGTTCCTGATTCTTTCTACGGGCCAAATCTGCCTTCAGGGAAGGCTGCAAAGACCCCACTGCAGCACTCCAGCTCATTTGCTCTGAGACTATGCTATGATGGAGACCACAGAATGAGAAGTGGGAGTGACTGGGAGAGACTTGCTTTAAGAATCTGCTTCTAGTGCAAACTAAAGTGCTGATACAGAAGCAATATTGTGGAGTTGGATCCTTTTAGAATGTGACAGAGATTTCATGGGGGCATGAAGGAGAAGGTGATTATGAACAGTCAGTGTGGACTTCTCAAGAGTAGACCATGCCTGACCAACCTGGTTGCCTTTTGTAATAAAATGATGGGATTTGTGTACAAGGAGAGAGTAAAAGATTTTGTTTACCTGTACTTTAGTATGGCTTTTGAAACTATCTTCCCATAGTACTGGTTTAGCAAAGATACAGGGACATTGTGGTCCGGATGGGTGCACATGAAGTAAATGGCTGGGCTCTGGAGGTAGCGGTTGTGGGTGTACCTGTCACAGCAGACCCTGCTTCGAGTCGAAGGCTGCACTGGAGATCTCCAGGGGTCCCTGTGGTGGATCATGTCATACCAGGATCCAGTGCCTCTCTCTGGTACTTCAAGAAGTGAAATGTATGTAAGATAATGTGGATGGAATTACAGAATCAGTATCCAGTACTTTCTTTTCAAATAATGTACTAATTAGTGTAATAACATTTGAATTTTGTCAGTGAAAAAAAAATGGTTACATTAAAGCTCTTGTTCCTTTGAGGATGCTGAATATAAAATTAATTAAGGCAGAAGGAGATCTAATACCTGGTCATAGTATGGGAAAGCCACACAGTAAAGTGGCCACTGTGTTACACTGGCACACTGTGTTACTAAAGAACAACTACGAATATTATGTTTTCTAACAGGAAGGTTTAACTAATGGATATATAGCAATGGGATAGAGAAAGTATTTTCTAGGAGACTTCTGAATGCTAATGTTATACTTTTGATTTCTTCTTTTTATAATGTGAAATGTATGATGCTCTTCTGCAACAATTGATTTATTAAAAGCTTGAAAATTCCAGCATTCAGTAATGGATTTTATTTGCATATCATAGAATCGTAGAATGGTTTGGAAGCCTTGCCTTGAACACTTTGAGGAACAGGGCATCCACAATCTCTCTGAGAAAGCTGTTCCAGTGTCTCACCACCCTTGTAGTGAAGAAGTTCTTCCTAATACCTAATTTAAATCTACCCTCTTTCAGTTGAAGTCCATTCCTCCTTGTCCTGTCACTGCTAACCCTTGTCAGAAGTCTGGCTTTCTTGTAGGCCCCTTTAGGGGGTAGGTTTAGGGTGAGCTGTTCTAAGATTTCCCGGGTCTTCTCTGGGGAGCCCAGTGATCACGTTCATGATTCTCCCCTGGACTCCGTCCAGCAGGTCCATGTCCTTATGCTGGGCGCCCCAGCACTGAATGCAGCTCTCCAGGCGGGGTCTCACTGGGGCAGAGCAGAGAGGCAGAATCCTCTGCCTTGACCTGCTGGCCATGCTGCTTTGGATGCAGCCCAGGACTGGTTGAATTCCTGGTTTCCTGGGCTGCAAGTACATATGCATGGATCGTGTTGAGCTTCTCTTCAACAAACACCCTCAAGTCTTCTCCTCAGGGCTGCTCTCAATCCATTCTCCACCCAGCCTATATTTTTGCTTGGGATTGCCGCAGTCTAGGTGCAGGACCTTGCATTTGGCCTTGTTGAACTTTGTGAGGTCTGCACAGGCCCACCTCTCAAGTCTGTCTGGATGACATCTGTTCTCTCCAGCTTGTTGACTCCACTACACAGCTTGGCATTGTTGGCAAATGATGGCAAATTACCAATTTAAAGTAGGCAAAATTTATTAGAGATGTATTCAAATTCAAACTTAGCTTTGCTGTTACAGTTTTTAATTACTTAATATCAGATCTTTTAAAATAGTAGCTGAGACTAAATGAATAGTAGCTGATAAAAATGTATTGCACTGTTCAGGATTTTCATTATAATAAAAGTACTCAGATCATGAACCAGCTGAATAGAAATTGGAATCTCAACCAGGACAGAGAATCAACAAACCTGGTTTGTAACCATGGAGAAAAATTATATGTATTTAAAAATGAAATACTAACTAACTAAAACATGCAGAGGTATAAAAAGAAAGAAGTGTACTGAACAAAATGTAAGGGGATGTATCAGAAAAAAATGAAAAAGTGAAACATACTGTTTCTTTTCAGTAGAAGTTTTTTTCTTCCATGGCTGTGGTTGTCACCATTTTCTAGATGTAATTGAAATATTTTATTTTTCTCAAACACTAAAACAGTAAGCAGATCTCTTTTCTATATGAAATTCTGTATGGAAGTTCAAATAAATCACATCTGCAGTTATTTCAAAACTTACATTAACACTGTAGCTTAATTATTTCTTTTTTTCATTTTCATCCTTATAATCACTCCATGAGTTGTTACACTTTTATGACAGTAACTTTAGATCCACTGGATCTCATTAATACAAGTCCAGTTTCTTTGGGGTGTGTTAACTTGAGTGAGAGGGCACAGTTTATAAATCAGTATGAACTTTTGTAATTAATTTTCCATAATTGAGTTTGAGTCTTATTTTACCTTGTGCATGAGTGTGTATATTCATTTTTTTTTTCCTGCCTGCATTACTCCTTGGTAGTTCTGGAGATTCACAGAGCCAGACTGTGCTTTGCACTTACAAAGAATTTCAGAGAACGTGCTTTCATGTTCCATGAGACAGAGATTTTTATTTGTGATGCATAGGAAAGCTAAATACCTTAAACAAATGTATGGGAACAATTTATTTTCTGGGCTGTTTAGTCCAGAGCAATAGAAGAAAACAACATCAACAGTTTCTGAAAAGTTACTTTTTCAAAAAATGTTGTACAGTTCAGATTTTTGCCTGATATTTTTCATAATTTCAAAAAGGAAAAGAAGTTATTTTTTTCCAGTTGCAAATGATGATAATTAATGCTTAGTTTGTTTGTAGGTTTTCTTTTATTGCATGTGGATTTTACAAAACTCATTACATATAGTGAAATATGTAGCGAAAAATTATTTCTGTGATCATTATATTCCAATTATCTGTAAAATAATCCCCCCATGCTTTCTGTTTCACAGGACTGTTTTAAATGTTCTGTAAAGTATTTCTCTTCTATAAATTCAAGCGAAGAAGGAAATTGGGAATAGTTTTAACTTTTTTAGGCTAATTCTAATATGTTTTTCTGTATCATGAAGAAAGATAGTGCTGTGTAGCTTTGGGTGGGGACACTGGGATGTATTGATTCTAATTTTCAGACATCAGACCACAGACCCCAGCTGGCTGTGGACAGCAGTGACAGTAGGTTTCCATCAGGCTTGGTGACCTGCTCATTTGAATGTTCCGTCCTCATAAACTGGAGTGTAAAACTGAGGATAAATACAAATGTTGTTTCTTACCATTTAACATTTCTCTAACTTAGCGTAACAGCTAATGATTTTTCTAAACTTGCTGTTTGTGAGGTGGGCTCATATTCCAAAGCAGCATTTTCACTGTCTAGTTTTGTGGAGTTTAAATTTACATTTAAAATGTTGATTGGAAGTGTTTGGAAAATGAAACAATTTTGATTTACTCTCCATTCATAACACAGTGCTCCAATCCGGGGTTCTTTGGGGGCTAGCTCAGGTACCCCAGGTCGGAAGGCACGTGTTAAGAACAAAGGCAAAGGACAAAGGTGCTCTTTCCCCCCGGGACCGTGTCCCTCGGGTTGCGCTTTTAATCCGGTCCAGGAGAGACATGGGGAGAGGAGAGAGAGGGGGGAGGAAAGAGGATTCCCACCTCGTGGTGTTTGCTTTTGAAACCCCCGGCCGGAAGGGGCGGGGAGGGGTTCACAACCCATGGGATACAGGTGACGTGAGGGGCAGGGGCGGGGAGAACAGGAGCACACCATTCACCAGACAGGGGTGGGGAGATTATACTACATATTTTCACCCAGTGCAAAATCATAATGTAAACAAACTAGATATACTTAGTGCAACACAACACATTCACCCTTTTGGTCAAACATTTTGCAACCTTGTACTCTTCAGACTGTATCATCTTTTCTCCCTTAACATGTGTAGTTTTGGCTTTGATTCCTGAGCTCACACTGAAATGCTAGATTTTTATCAGACATTATGGCAAGACTCCAGCCAAAATAAACTATTTCTTGTGTTTACAAGCTTAAGATAAATATTTATTTGTGGTAAAAAGCTCTGAACTGAAAACAAAATTTAAACCAGTGGAAGCAGACGATGAATACCAGTATTTATTTAATATCCCTTCTTTTGGGAACTTTTTCCTTGCATGCAAATCTTGAATCTCAGTGGCTTCATGCTTAGGAGGATTAGATGAGAACCTTTTGTGTTGGGCACCAGAAAATGGAACTTTACATGGATGAGTATGTTGTTCCTGTATTTTAAGATGTTTGTTTGATCTGCATCCAAGAGTACCTATTTACTGGTGGCAAACAGCACCTTCCAAACTGCACTGAAAGCAATTTTTAATATTACATTCTGATTCAATACACATTTGGACTCTTGCATTTGAAAAGGTATATATGTTCATAGCGTTCTGTTCTGCAGGAAGACTTTCAAACGAATGTATTGTGGAAGTCAAAACAAGTTTTGTTTTTTGCAATTTGTTTTACCTAATAAGGTCCTTTTGGTCAATTAATGTTGTGCAGACAATGTCACAAGTCTTTTCTAATTTGGCTATTGCATAGACCTACTTCTGCAATGTAATTTATAGTAATTGGATTATTGAATGACTGTAATAGTTATCAAGAATTGAAGTAACAGATATAGGCAGAGCAATTTCATGCTTTTCAGATGAGATTATATTACATTTAGGATAAGTTACGAATGATGACTTCACCAATTTTAATTAACTTTAATGTCTAAGAAGAAAAAAGAACTTTGCTAAATTGTCAATCATTGTAACTTTGGTTGCTATTTCACAGCTAGCATTTTTCTATGCTCAAGATTCTATCTTTTAATTTTATGACATATTTCCTTTTCATGGTCTTTACAAAATGTTATTCTGGGCCATCCTTGAAAGTGAAGTGCATGAGCCTCTGGACCGAGATCAATTCTTTGTTAGCCTGAAATGACTTTTGTGTTTGTGGTTTTGACTTTTCTTGTGTTGAAGCTTCAGTGCATGTGTTTTGATGTTTTGTCTCTGAAAACATGTAATATGTAGCTTGAGATGTCTGTAAGAAAATTTATGAGTGGTAGGGTTAAATATCAGGCCTCATATTCCCTCTCCTAAGCCATGGAAAGCTGCTCAAAGACAGTGCCTGCAAAGCAGGCAGCGTGGTGTTTGTCACTGCTGTAGTGCTTTTTACTGCCCTTGCTAATTTCATTCCTTCTAAGTTAACGTATGCATGCTACTGAATTTAATTTTCACAGTTCCAACTTTTAGACTTCTGTGTAATTTACTTAAGTCACTAAAGCTGGCAGGAGGCCTCCTCCCAGTATGGCAGACGTCTGCAGAAACGCTCATTTTAAGCATGGCTCATCTCTGTACAGTAATAGCTGTACCATGCAGACAGAGGTTACCCTACCTGTACTGAAATGGTTTATTTTTCACACTTAGCTGGCCATTGTAACTAACACTTGCTTTAAAGAAACAAACCAGAATGTAAAATCTAAATTACAGTATGACATTTCACAAAGCCCTTGTGCCCTCAAAACTGAACCAATGCACTTTGATGGTGGGGGTCAATTATCTGAACCCTCAAAGCACCACGGGGCTGTAGTGCCCCTGCTCAAGGCGCAGGAGCCCCGACACCCTTTCCCCCCAGCTGTGCTGGCACCAGCTTTCCTCACAACTTGTTTGAGATTCCTGTCTTGGCCTTGTCTTGCCCCTTTGCCTGGTGCTCAGTGTCTGTTGCCCAAACCACCTTTGCTGCCAGCTCCCTGCCCCCTCGGGAGCACCCCTTGCTCCTGCTGCTCCTGGACACCGAGTGCCCGCTGTGCAGAGCTGGCTGTGACACTGCCACAGGGGTTGCCTGAGGCTCTGTTTAGTCCCATACCTGATGGTTTTCCTAACATAAGGTACAGAGTGGGATAAATGACAAGCAGGTGGCATTGTTTTTATGTGTATAGAAAATACATGCAAAAACCACAACTGAAGGGATTTTATTTTCTGCCCAAAATTGCATTATGTTATGCAAAGTTACGAATTTTGAAACAGTAAGAAAAGAAGTGAAGGTTTATAACAAAAAGCTTCATTAAATACAGTGCCACTCAAGTAATATTTCAGGAGGTTGTTTGCTGTAGCACTTTTAATGTTCTTTCTTACTGACTAAACTAAATAATGCAGACTGTAATAACAAGTAATTTTTGCAATGTAATCAAGCCATTTTAGTTTTGGAATGTGTTTCTTCTGAAATTTATGGACAACCCATTACCATTTTGGCAAGGCAAATTTATTACTTCTGGCTTCTCTGATAGGTGTCATGTTTCAAGTGATAATGAGTCTGTAACTTCACTTGGCAGTTTGTTTAATGATCTGGTGAGTGTAATTTTTTCCTCTGATAGGGCAGCTAATGTACCCTACTGCAGCTTGAAGTGTTGCCTCTTGTTCTATCATTAAGAACAAATGAAATTAATTGATTCTGATTTTCTTTCAAATCTGTAATGGCACGTTACAAAATAGTTGTCATCTCTACCACAGAATTTTCTTTCTAATGTGTCTGTGCTGTCCAGTAAAGGGTCTGATAAAATGACAACAGTAGTTGGAGGTAAAGAGTCAAATGAGGAATATTTCATCTCTCTGTTTCTATGAAGAAGTGATTTTTTATTGCAAATCTTCTGTGTTCTGGACGAAGCTTGACCAAAATCCAAGAGAAAGCAACACGTGTGGGGGATTTAAATAGAGGAAACTGGTATTCATTGAAATTTGCAAATAATACAGCATATGTCTTTTGATTATTTCAAGTTATTTCCATACAGAGTAACACTTTAAATTGAAAATTCACAGGTTCATCATGAAATAGGTTGTGAGGTGTAAAATGAGAAAGGTTAGGGCAAATACAGGGCAGTATTTGATTCTCACCGGAGCCCAAAGTTGGCTGAAGACAACACTAGAATGTATAATCTCACTATTTTTGCAGAAAATTAATTCTGGAACCTAGTAATGTCTGTGACAATATTGTCTTACAAACTCCTCTCCCACCAAAGATCAGTGATTACGGTACATGCTTCTATGTTATTTTCAAACTTCTTTTTTAAGATTACAGAGAACATCTGTATTTGCACTGGACAGACAGATGTTCCTTACCGCTGTGAGATGTAGCACGGAAATCTTGAATCTGAGGCCACAGCTACTCCATGTGATTGCAGTGCTTGACTGTCAGCTAGAAGTCTAGAGGTCCCAGAAAAGTCTCACTGCGTAGTAAATGAATTTATTATATTCTGTGTGGAGAAGCTATATAGTTCTCACTTTTAAGTTAATTAATATTTTGAAATCAGTTATGTGTAAGTATGAATAATGTTACCTGTAACTGATAATGCAACTTTATTTTTTATGCCGTGCATGCCAAGTGTTTTTCATTAACTCCTGTGGTCAATGGAGCTTTGTTGAGTAATCATTTGGAGCATTTATTGTGTCTTCCTCTGTCAGACTCATAAGCCTTTAATATTGAAATAAAGAGGAGAAAGTAGGAAACTAGCTATAACAGAGAAAAACTTGAAGCAACTCCCTAGGACTTCTGCAATAAATAACAAATTTACGGATTATATCTCATTTTGAAGGCTACACTTTCTCTTAGCATGGGTCTGCAGTCATGGTATGATTAAAAGCTGAAGACTACAGCCTAGTGCTGAGTATATAAGGCATCTGCAGCACACAAGTGCCAGCGGCTGGCTCTGTGCTGACACTAAGTTGAGGATTTCAGGATTACTGTCCCATGTTGCATGTAAAAACAAGCACTATTCTCTCACAGCAAGGACTATGGTTAAGTAGGTGCAGGTTTATTAATGCATCTGAGAGAAGTCCTGTGACATTTCTCCCAAGTGAAGATGAAGGACTCAGAAGGCATTCTGAGCTGGATGTTTTAATAGACCTCGACTCTCCCTTCTTCCAAACTATTTAGTTTTTGTTATAGCATCACAGGATCTAGTATCTATATTAAGATGAATGTTTTTGTAATTTTCCTGTTGCACAGTATGAGGCAGTAGACATGATCTTTGCATTTGGTGGAGTAGAGAGACTGATCAAGTTCTGGGCTATGTGAGAGAGCCAGCAGCTGTGCAGTTTCGGCTGGGTGTGGGGACACGGTTTGCAGCTGCCTGGCAAAGTCTAACATGCTTGTCTCCTTCTTATACTGATTACAGACTGTGGGGTCCCCAGCCTTCAAGAGTTGAGTCATAGCAGAACACTTTTAGGCTCACCTTTCCCGTACTGAGTTTTTTTCAGACTTAACCACAGTCTCTTTGGAAGTCCAGGTGTCTCTCTTTCCTTTTTGACACTACCAAGCATAATTTTAGCTAGACTAGGACAGTTGTTCTAAGTGTGTTGTCCTTTTAAAGCAATAGTGTTATGTGATGTTACTGAAACATCAGGAATTATTGTACTAGTGTTCTTTTCATCTTTTTTCAAACTTACATTTGGCTGATTTATTAATTTAGAAAAGGTGTGTGTATCTGTGTTTTTGTGCTGGGAGTGCAGCTAGGGCATAATTATGGAAGTGGAAGGGGAAAGATGTGAACAAATCCTCCTATTTTGGAAAGAATGTGGAGAAAATCGAACCACCATTATGCAAAGAAAAAAAATCACCAAGTATTACATTTCACTCTTCAGTTACTGTGGAATTTTCTACCTTGATGTGAAATGCAGTGGTACAGTTTTGAAATACTGCCTTCTTTTAGCTGTGTTCTGAGAGCAAACTGAAATCGTTACATTTTTCTGTCGTGTGAATAGTTGTGTCAATAGTGTCTATTGACTCCAAGAAGAATTGAAACTGCATCTCTATGAGTGTATTACACATTGAGGTCTTCATATTAAAATGTTACCAATAAAAATTATAGGATAAATGGTTCTTAGGATTTATTTCTCTATAAGAATGACGTGTTTCAGGCACTAATCAGTTAGCCACTGTCATCTTAAGATGTCTGATTAATTTGAAATGTGAATCAGTCCCTCATTTTGAGTCTTAATTCAGATTAACTGCAAGTTTGAGGATATACACTTGAGTCTCTCACTTAAGCTTTTAAAGATCAAAGAGTTGCTGTCTCGCTTCAAAGTGTGTTACTAAAACTCTACATAAACAATTTAAGCTGACTCAGTGTCTTTGGAGAGAGACTTCTTAACATATATACTACATAGTTAACACAAAATCAGAAGTATAAGGGATGGTTGTGTGTGTATGTTTTGTAGTTATTTGGAGAATATATGCAACTAGTACTTATATACTTGCATATATATGTTACCTGCATATATACAGGTAACAACTACATAAAGAGACAAAGGTTGAGAAGTAAAAATAATTTCTCAGGAAAAAATAATTTCTTAGGCAACTGAAGCAAGAACTTTCTGAACCTTTTCTATTTGTTTTCTTTCCCCTGCGAGTTGCTAGGTAATTGCATGTGCTGAAGGCTCTCTGAAAGAAGCAGGGCATGTTTTTGAGCTGTGTTTCCTGGGAGCCATTTTCTTTCCATAATACACATCTTAGCAGAATTCAACTAGTTTTAACTGAGTAAATGTATGTTCATAGATGAACTTTGTTATTTATGTAGTGAATTAAGAATGGGTTGATACTCACATAGTCATTTGGGAACTGTACTTTTTGGGGGGGTGGGGGAAGTAAGACAAAAGAGAGTAATTTTGATGAAAATGATAACATCTGATAAGGTAACATTTATACAAGCCCTACATATAATTTCTATTTAAATGTCTTGAGACACAATTGTGACACTTCATTATTTTCTGTCTTAGTCATATAATCCCAATTTCAATACAATTATAACTGATTTAAGATGATTTGCAATTAGCTTCTTCTNTCTTTTAAACCAAGACATCCTCTTCTAACAGTGCTTGCTGAAAACATCCCTAGCCACCTATGTCCTCATATCTTTGCAGGACTCCTCACGAGCCATCAGAACTTTCCTCACTGATACCTCCCACCTTGGCCGTGTACAGCTGCAGATTTTTCACCTGTTGTTCAAGAAATGACCTTTAGACTGTGGTGGCATTAAGTGTCTGAGGGTGCTTCTGTGAGATGCAGGAGTTCTTTGCCACCATCACAGGGAGGTCCTGTTTGTGGCTGTATGAACAGCCTGCATTCTCACTGTCTTTCTGTTGTTCACAGACATTCACAGACAATTACATTCCTAGGTATTGGTGGCATCCTTTGGGACTAGCCTCTCAGCAGTGCTGTTATCATGAAAGACTTTGAAAGAATTTTTGTTTTGAAGAAAATTAAAGACAGATAGACCTTAAACATCATATCTTTTACTTAAGAAATCTCTACTGGTAAAATTGGATTTATTGCTGTCTGGAACTTGTGATCAAAATTAATGTGAAGAATAAATTTTCAGCTGCCATTTCAGACATCAGAAAAAAATGTATGGTTAACCATTGTTGCCTTCCTCTCAAGATTTATGTCTTACCAGAACGTGTGACTGAGATACAGTAGCCATGAACATCTGATTTGTGGAGATGAACAGTAGGAAAAATGTTCGCACAGTCTTAAGTGCAAGTGAGTGAACTGGTTTTGTAAAAGGAGCATGAAAACATACAAGTCATTTTCTCTTGTACAACTGAAAATTCCAGTATTCCTTGCATGTTGTTTCTGTCAAATGATTTGGGGTTTTTCACACTGAACAGTTATATCAGTCTTGCCAGTCTTATGTGTCTGAAAATCATTGAAAAGAGCTTTAGAAATCAAATCTGGTAATAGTTGTGCAGGAGTTGTGAGTCTATCTACTTAACAGGAAGTGAGAATGTTGCCCCCTTGGTGAAGGTATAGCCTGGGTACTTCATAAACTCCAGTTGAAACCTACCATCTTTCAGATTAAAGCCATTACCCCCTGTCCTATCACTGCATACTCATGTAAAAGTCCCTCTTCAGCTTTCTTGTAGGCTCCCTTCAGGATGCAGTTAGGTCTGCCCAGAAGAAGACTTTGCTTCTGCAGGCTGAACAATGGCAGCTCACTCAGTGTATCTTCAGAGAACTGTGAGTTAACTGCTTTATTCATCACAGGTTGTTTTCCTTTACAAAAATTTTTATGTAGAGCCATGTTAGTGCTTGTACTAAAACCATGGTTATATTGAGTTTTGGGAATGGCTCTGAAGTTAATCATATCTGTACCATCTTGTGCTTGCAACTTGCTTGTGGTAGGTCCTTGTGGGGCTGGGCAGAGAAAGCTCCTGTGTGACCCCTTGGTAGCCTGCAGTCATGCCCTTCCTTGCCTTCCTTGTCTGGGTATCTACAGAGCCAGCAAACAGTGCTCTGCCTCATGAGCCCGTTGTGTGCAGTGCTTTCGGGACTCTAAAACAACTAGATGTTGTGTGAAAGGGGATTATAAAGGACTTTACAGGAGGGATTGCTGACATATACTTTTTTCTCATACTTAGGAAGACAGTATCTTTCTTACTGACTTCTCTATCTTCTTCGATTTAACTAGATTTTTTTTTTTAATTAGTGAACTGTCCTTGTGGTATTACATAGGCAGAAAAATAACTGCTCCAGGTACGAGTCTTAATCAGCTTAAAATAGAATAATTTAAATTAATTTTTGATGGGTCAGTCTTACTTTTCCAAGAAGATGAAAAATATGAATCTTTCAATTTCAGTAGTGCTGCACTATTATGGCTGTCACTCAGGCTTTTCTTCCTAATCCAATGAAACACTTAATTTGTTATGATTAAGTGCAATACTTCTGGCAATCCTGTAAGGCCATATTATGACCAAAAGTAAATTAGTTATGAAAATATTCTTGTTTTGTATTAATAGAAAGCATTTTGTTTCGTTTAGAAACAAATAACAAATCTCTATAGTGAAGAACTCTTTAAAGATACTCCTTTTATATTTAAATTACTTTTTGAAAGAGAATATCATAGTACTTTTTGGGAGAACAGAGGAATAAAATCTTGGCAAAACTTGTTAATACGCATCTCAAGGCTTATGAGTTATACCCTAGATGCTTGTAATGATGCTTGCATTTTTGTATTGTTCAATAAAGTAGTAAAAGTGTACATGTTATACAAGAAAATATATATTCATGCTTTAAATATTTTTCATAAAGAAATACTTCAGAAAATTTTAATAACAGTTTGCTTTTCACAAAACAGACCAGTAGAAAGATGCACAGCCTAATTCATTACTTTTCTAGTCTTCTATCAATGCAGTTCTTGTGGAGATGGAAGGAAGGCACAGTGTATGAAATCATTCTCTGTTCCTAATTGACAGAGGTCCTGGATAGGTGTTAAAGAGCAAAAAACGGAAAAAAAAATATGCAGAGATTTAACATGTTACAAAGAAAAGCTGACACATGTGATACTGCCTGTAAGAGATCTTATTTTTATGGGAGTTAGTATTGTTCCTCGTAAGGATCTGTTCATCTCCTAAGATCTGTTCGTCCCAGTTAGCACACTGTACTGGGTTTGCATGGCCTGGTTTTTGGTAGCAGGGGGCAATAGAGGTGGCTTCTGTGAGAAGCTTCCAGAACCTTCCCCCATGTCCAGCAGAGCCAATCCCTGATGGTTCTGAAGATGGACAGATGGCTGGCCAAGGCCGGGCCAATTAGAGACGGTGGAGGCGCGTCTGGGATACCGTATTTAAGAAGAAATCAAAACAAAGGTTGTAGAGCAGTTTTAATTCCAGCCAGAGAAGAGCAAAGTGAGAACATGTGAGCAGAACAACTCTGCAGACACCAAGGTCAGTTCAGAAGGAGGGGCAGGAGATGCTCCAGGCACCAGAGCTGAGATTCCCCTGCGGCCCATGGTGAGGACCATGGTGAGGCAGCTGTGCCCCTGCAGCCCATGGGGATCCATGGGGATGCAGAGATCCACCTGCAGCCCGTAGAGGAGCCCCACACCAGAGCAGGTGGATGCCTGGAGGAGGCTGTGATCCTGTGGGGAACGTGTGGAGAAAGGGGCCCTGCTCCCAAGCTGAACCAGTCCTTGAAGGATTGCACCCTGTGGAAGAGTGACCCACACTGCAGCAGTTCAAGGGGTACTGTTGCCCGTGGGATGGATTCACGTTGCAGCAGTTCACAGAGAGCTGTTGCTCGTGGGATGGACTCACATTGGAGAGGTTCATGGAGAACTGTTTTTGTGCAAAGTTGGACTTGATGCTCTTGGAAGTCTTTTCCAACCTTAGTGATTCTATAGTTCTATGATTAATACACATGAAAATACTGCCTTACAACATATTCTGTCAGGAATAACTTCCTATGATATTTTTGGTGTAGAAACCAGTGCTTTTACATTTATTTCACAACTACAGTGTTTCTAAACCTACTTTAGTTCATGCCAGCAAGAAGGTTTTAAAGTTCTTTGCAAGTTCTTAAAAACTAAGCTTTTTCTCAAAAAACCCACTTTTTTCTATCCCAGGGAATGAATGACATGACAAACAACTGCATTCTGTCACTTCTTGTCAGTTTTGTTTCTTTTTCTTCCTGGAAAGGAAAGCCTTTGTCATTTCAGGAAGGGTTGTTGTCAATTTTTGTTACTTTAATGGTGAATTAAAATTAGCCAACATAGCTCCCGTGTTATGTTGGATGAAAATATTAAACTATGAACTAAAAAGAGAAAGCATGGAGGGATTTTTGTTGGTTCTGTTCTGTATGACTAGTCTATAACTGACAACTCAGTGTCTCTAATGAAAAGAAATTTCAGGAGCATGGTTTTTTCACACAAGGCAGGGTTTTGGATTGGTTTTCTTTCAGCTTGGACAACTCCAAAAGCACTTATGTTAAATGGTATCTAAAGAGTAGTGTTTAGTTTTATTTATGTAGTTTCTATTAAACTTTCATTTTTACAGAAGAAAGGGAAAGCATGTTTAGCAACATTCTGCAACCTAAATACTTCCATTTTTTAAATCTAGTTTTTTATGAGAAAACCAATTTTTGCTAAGGTGCTTGCAAACACCACTGAATTTGATTTCAGAATGGAAGTTTGGATGTGCCAAGTTGTACTTAAAACAATTTAAACAAGCAAAATGATATTGTTTGAGGAATATGGGACAAATATTTTATTACTTGTTCATTTTTAAAAGAAAATGCTCCTTTTAAATTAATTTTAAGTCAGTTAAAACATAGCATTGCTGCACTTTCTGCTCTGGTTTTTGTGTATTTAGATTAAATGTTTCAAAAATTTTACATTTCTACCTGGCAAATTAAAAGAATGACTATTTCAAAAGTTTGCTTTTTTTTTTTAAATTTCTTTTTTTTACACTTGCAATATATGCTTATTATTTTGTCTACTTCCTAATGACTGTTCGTTCTCTTACTACAACATAAACTACTAAGGCAAAAAGAAGATGGAAGACCAAAGGTTCTAGTTCACACGTCATTATTTTAAATGTTAAGATTAGATATCTGAAATGGCTGATGCTTAGTACATTTAACATTGCAGATTTGGTCTAAAACCAGTTTAAAATCAGTATAAATCTTAGTGTTGACTCGAATAACCATTGATTTTCAGAAAGCATAGGTATATACAGATGTTCTCAAGATGCCTTCTGGCTTTGTGAAAAGGGAGAACAATGGCCATCTTTCTAGACAAGGAAGTTTCAGATATGAAAATTTTGATCATTATGTGGAAGTATAAAAAGGTGGCAGACAACTGCTATTTGGTGGGATGCTGCATAAATGGAAAATAAAAGTAGATTTTGTTCTAGTCAAATGTGAAGTTCAACATGCAGGTGCCACAAACAGTGATAATACTTGGAGATGGCACAGACTTGGGGATTATGGAACCCTGGGAACTGAAGGGATTGCTGCTAACAGGGAGAGGCACAATGAGAAGCTATGGAGCATTAAACCTTTCAATATATTTTTGTGTAGCAACTGTCAGGAAGAATTAATTAATGCTTACTGCTATGAAATCTCCAGAGGCCTCTATAAAACCATTAATGTATCATTACATGTTATTTGAAAATACCCTTGTGACATTATCAAAATCTCTAAATATAATTGTTTGGGATTTTTGTCAAGATTACATGGAACTAATATGCTCAGTATGCAATTAAGCAGGTGATGTGCTTGAATTTTATTTGCTTTACATTTTATAATGCCAGTTTAGCATGTCTGAAATTCACCATGACAAAAATGCAGCTGGGAAAACTGTCTCTCTTGAGTGTTGGGCAAAGAGCATGTGGGCTCTGTTTACTTTGCTTAATGATAAAAATACATGTGTGTGGAAGAAACTTATGAGTTTACAGTTGTCATGTGACCACTCCATCAACCAAACATAAAATTCAACATTTTCATTCTTCCTAAGGAAATATTTTACAATAGTACTTTGCTTTTAGGTGTTCTGTTATTGACTTTTCAACACTTTTAAGATGGATCATCACCTATATGTGACTGCAGAATATGATACTAAGTAATTAAAACTAAGAAAGAAATTCTCACATTGCTGTGCAATTTTTTGCAAGTTTTTAAGTCAATCTGCAATTATTTTAGATTGCATTGTGAAGTTTAAATATGAGGTACTGAAATGCATGCAATATACACAAATTGTTCTAAAAGTGAAAGTAGGTCAGATTTCTGGAAACTCCATGCTTGAGTTAGAGTGACTTCTGATTAAAAGACTTTCTGCATCCAGATACATAATGAATGTTTATTCCTAGCTGTTTATTTGCTTCTATTACTTGAGTTATACAGCAGCATTTTCATGTTGCTTGTTCAGCACTAGTTTTGTTTAAATTTTGTGTTGTTGCTTTTAAAAATTTTTACATGTTGTTTCTTTATATGTAAAATCCATAAACATGTGATCTTCACTACCAAGTGATACATTCACAGATTACAATTTAAAATCTAGTATGGAAAGGGAAATAATACAGTCTTAGGAGTAGTTATTTTTTAATCTTAGTGGCCTGTAAACAAAACCTTTTAAGAAGAAAAAGGACAAAAGGATGGTGTAAAGATTCAGGATTTAGAAGTGTTGTAGAAAGAAAAAAGAGGTGTCTTGGGAGCTCATTGTAGACATTTGAATTGAAGACCATTGGAAGCCACTGGGGAGACATTCCAGTGGGTTCTTTCAGGCAGGCTATGTCAGTTCTTGGAGTCACTGAACCACTGGGGTGGAGAGGCACTTCGGAGATTCTCCAGTCCAACCCCTTGTTCCGAGTGGACTGTCCAGGAGGAGGTTGCTCAGGGTCATGTCCAGTCAGGTTCTTGAATATCTCTAAGGCTGGACACTCCACAGCTTCTTAACCTTTTCCAGTGCTTGACCCACCCTCACAGTAAATCTCTCGATGGCACATCTCAGTATGACCAAGAGTAGAGCCAGAGCAGTATATGACTCTACTTGCTACTCCCCTTGATAAAGGATAAGCCTTCCTCTTACTATATTCAGTTGAAGTTTAGGTAGAGGTCTAAGGTGTGGCTTGTCACACTGCTGCATACTGTTTTCCTCCTAAACAAAATAATGATTTCTCTTCCATGTGTCATTTGAATCATTTGGTCTGAGTGCAGTGCTTTGTAAAGCCTCATGGGGATTACACGTTTTTTAGATTAGCTCAGGGTCTCATGCTTAATTTAATGCTCACAGAGTGGATTCAGTAATGTGCAACTAGTCAAATATGCTTGGTCATTGACAGAGAGTAACAGCTTTACTCAGAAAGACCTTCTTGTGAATAAGATAGGAAAATTCATGATACTGCTTTATGCTCATGGATGCACACAGTGTCATGTTGCTACTGCTCTGTCAGAGCAGACCAGGGGGAGGCTGCACAGAAGTCCGAGTGGCTGAGTTTGTGGAGGAAAAAAATAGGACTGTAAAGAAAAAGGACAAAATGTTTACTCTTCTCCAATGAAAAAGAAGTTTGGAAATCTTTAATGTGTCTTGGAAGTCAGAATGAAAGAAAACCAAAAAACTTCAAACAGAATGTTTCCAACATGCTTGGGGGAAGGAACTGGGGTGCCAAGAACCTCAAAAAGAAAGAGTGCTGCAATAGCCAAATGATATAATTACAGTGGTGTATATGGAAGAGGAAAAGACAGAAGCTATTGCATGCTATTTTTTATGTTTTCAATGATTCTTCATATCTGTGGAGCCTTCTATAAAACCTTACCCTTCTCTTCAAGAGGAAGGATAAAGCAAAATCTCTGACAGGATGGTGTTTCTTTGTATTTTATTTCACAACTTTCACACTTTTAGAAACCTTCCAAAAACACCAGTGTTCAAAGCTCTGTTATTTTTAAAGAGCAGCTAATCACAAAGGCAAGTTGTGTCAGACACAGCATACCTGTTATGTACCTACTTGTAAACCTGCAGCCTGAACAATCAGGAGGCTGAAATACAGCTGAAGAGTGAAACTCAGCTAGCCTTGCTCATTCAGCTCTTCTGTCTGTGTTCAGAGTTTGAGGTATACAGGGTTTTTTGACAACCAGAAAAAACAAACCACTTTTCCTTTTTTTTTTCCCTTCCAGCATGGGAAAACCTTTGTTTTAAAAGGATGGCACTGAAGGTGGTGGGCAAACCTGTATGTTGCCTTTTAACTGTCAGTGTCATGTTGTGAGTGAATACAGTATTGAAGTATCTAAGAGAGCAGCCTCAAAGTGACACTGAACATGACTACGAGACAAATACATTCTTGCTCTGTTCTTGAGATTTGAATCTGAATTTCTGAGTATTGTCTGTCAGTGTTAAAAATGTAATTTCAGCATGACTTTAAAAAAAATGAGATCACTGAAATTCAGTTGTGTTGGTTGTTGAATGATATTGCTCCAAATAATTACAGTGTGGTGTAAAATACGTTCTCACCAAGAATATCTGGTTTGGTATTTTCTTCCGTGACTTTTATCCCAGGAGAAAATTTCATTGTATGCTTAGGCTCAGGATTCTTGAGTCTGTGTCCAATCTTTTCAAGCAACCCTAATAAAAAATGCCTTATTCAATATATAAATTCTATTTTTATCTTCATTTCTCTTCTGAAAAACAGCCAAACCTGCAGAGGGAAATGAAAATTAGTCTATTAATTGCCTAGGATTTCTAAATGTAATAATGAGGTACAGCAGTGTGCCATTCCTTCAGCTGTTCTTGGCTGCAGAGTAAGGCTGGGAGTACTTAATAGGGTATGTTTAACTCTGTATTACATTATCTAAAAGAAAGCCAGGGCTAATAAAAGAATACACAGAGAGCAATAGTACCAATAAATATGTAGAATAAAAAGAATGTTACCAAAAAAAAAAAAAAAGCTGTTACACTGTACTTTTCATTTCTAAACAAAGAATTTTCTCTCTTGCATTGCACAGAACCCCTTAAAAGATGTTGAAGAAGATACTTAGGAAGAGTAATACATATTTTAAAATAAATTCTAAATGAGAACTTAAATATGTGAAAGTATCAAATTATATACCACACTAAATCAATAGAATAGTTAATACTGCTGATTCCCTGAAATTCTCAAAAATTAGCTTAATCATACATAAAACTGAAAACAAAGAGGATGACTGCACCAGATCCATCATTTGTAATGAGTGAATAAAGTCCTTTTTTAGTATGGCAGTTCTAAACTAGAACCAAATATGCATGCTTTTGTATGACAGGGTTGTGAGTAGATACAGTAATGAAATTGCTGACCTCAGAATACGTTTCTTTCCATCTGGAATATATTATGATAGATTAGTCCTAATGAAGTAGGTGGATTTTATTTGGTACACCTGATTTCAGCCAACTGTTGTAAGTGAAAAGATTTTCTCTAGTTTGAATTGGTTTGTTTGAACAAATGATTAGAAGTCACTGCACTGAAAAGTGATTATTAACACAACTCTACACACAGGAAAAGGATAGGGAAAATCTTGTCAGTAAGCGAAAAGATAGTAATTCAGTAAATGAGATTGTTCTCACTGATTTTGAGAAAAGTAGTTATTTGAATTTTCATCTGGATTTCTGATAAAAATACAAAGATAAGCATGGTGGAAAGAAAGAAAAATGACAGGCAAAAGTGATAAGAGGAGTGACTGGGAAGAGACAGAACTATCAGTTGTTAAGTAAAAAGTCGTGCAAAAAATTGTTTAAATAATTTTTAGAGTGTCTCTGTGAGCGGATTTTGCACATCCATATATTTAAGATTCAGATTCTTACTTCCAGCCAATTTAGAACTATGTGTTCAATGTATAGACCAAAGACTTCTGTTTCTTTGGGGAACAAAATAGTGCAATTGAAGGTAGGAGAAGAAATGTTTAAGGTTGAAAATGATGAGGCTTTAGAAGTAGCATTTATTTGTAAATGTTGACATACTGACAGTTTCCAGCATCTTGGTATAGCTCAGAATAGCCAGTCTGGACTCCCCTTCTGAAGAATTTTTGATGGAAGGGAAGGCAATTTGCTGAAGAGATACTTGACCTAGCTGAATTTGGTATTGTAGCCCCCCAAAGCAATACAGATACATTAGAGTCCTTTAACCAATTACCTACTGAGAAATGAAGTAGTCTACAGCCCTTTGGAGCCACTCTAATGTTATGCTGCTTCTCAGAGCCAACCTACCTCAAGCAGCTCTCTTGTTTCACTGAGAACACAAGTATTGGCTTCCACTCATTCCAAGGCAGTATTTTTGGCTAGAACACCACATATCTGTTTTGAAGGGGCTTATATTCAAAATCATGCCTTGAGTGCTGAAAATAGGTATTTTGGAAATCTTTTCAGTTAAGCACTTATGTTACCCTCTGTAATTATGAAATTAAAATGATTCCCTGGGATATATTCCAACAGAACAGTTGTTAAAATCAAACAAATCCTACTGGACTGTCATGTATGGTTTTGACTGTTTTCTGATCTTTATGAAGATACTTAGCAGAGTTTGCTTTTTGAGCAAGTTTGCTATAATACCTTATCCTGCAGAGCTTTAAGTGGGCTTTGCTGTCACTGCACCTCAGTGATTTCTATATACAGCAAGATTAGCCACAAAGTGTTTTTCTGAATTGATTTCAAAACTGAAAAAAATAAGAAATACAAAATGTCAAAAACCCTACATATATCGAATTATTTAGTCACCTGCTCCTTACATTCCAACACTAGTGTGAGCTGTTCTGTTTTTTTCATGTAGACATCCAAATGCCTTGTCTGTGTCAGATGGATACATTTTTTGTTGAGTTCGCATATTGATGGGATTTACTGATGGTTTTAAAAGGGATGAAGAATGCATGTCTGCTTGGGTGTTGATGGCCATATTTGTTTCCATGGTATGTTTTAGTTTGTAGAATGTGTCACTATGTAAGACTGTCAGTAGGTGTATATTGTCTTTTATGCTAGAGTCTGGATTTTTTAAAATGACTAGTCACTTTGATTTTGGTCATTAAAAAATTCTCTGTAATAATGGACACAGCTTTTTTATTCAAGATCATTACACCATTTCTGTGTCTACATTTGTGACATTATTCCTGCCTAGAGTGTCCCTGGGGCCAGACCCCGTCTGGTGAACTCTCTAGGGAACAGTCCCAGGGATGTGTTCACCCACCTGCTCAGGGGCTGGCCATTGCCGAGGCTGATTCTGTTGTTTGTTAGATCTTGGTTATAAATACCCATTCCAAGTTAACCTGGGCAAGTGGGGCAGTATTCACCGGAATGGTGACAGTAAGCACAGCTAAAACAAATCCAAATCCTTAGAAGTGCAGAGACTAAGCACCATCAGTTAGTGCAGACCCTGAAACCTTTTAAAGAAAAGACAAAAAGTCTGTTTCCTGGGCTGTCTCAGAAAACTCAGCATTTTGAAATTTTTCTAAATCCAGGACACTGAAGGGTGCTTGATGGGTCTCGGACAGTAAGTGTCTCATTTTGTCTTTTTACACCTTATGAGCTCTCTATGCAGAGGGTTGGGGCCAGAGAACAAAGTTGTTCAGCTGGCGATGCCACTGTACCTGGGTGTAGAGTATCCTCCTTTTCAAAGCCCTGTGATTTTCAAGCCTTATATATGTCCTTGAAAAGTGCTGCCTTTTTACGTATTTACTTTTATTTTTAACACTAGCTCAGTAATAAAAGTGTCATAAAAAAAGCACCAAACAGAATGACAGTCAAGGTGAAAACTGTAAGCTAGCAACATTTTCAGGCAAGGTCCATTTAGTTTTTTGCTTTGTTTGTTATAATAGTGAGTGCAGAGGCAGTGTCTTGAAATCTTGCCAAGTCATACACACCATTCTCCTTGCTTGGGTACAAGGTACAGCATCACGCTACAGTGATAACTATTCCAGGGCATTGCACCTTGTTAGTCTGCACTGGGATGTTGTCACCATGAAGCCTAGCATTGTTTGACCCAAAAGAACTAGGACTGACTCAAAGCCTCCTCAGGCAAAATCATAGGTTAGCAAGAATCAGAGGAGTTGAGTGAGGCCTCTGTGACTGGGATGGAGAGGGAAAGGTTAACAGTAATGACATGAGCTGTCAGGAGGGCTCCAGGCCAGAGAACAGTTCTGGCACATTAAATTCATGAGTCTAGACATAGTTTTTGGACTGAAGCCGTACTCGGGGCAGCAGCCAGCAAAGTCGGTATGTTACACACAGACCACAGACTTCTGCAGTGTCGCTCCAGCTTCGAATGAGAGCTGACTGCACTCTTCACCTTGCTAACTACTTGGCTAGGGAACTGGAGCAAGTGAGCTCCTGCTTGCTGAACAGAATCTGTTCACTGGGCAGTGGTGCACTGCAGTCAGAAAGCTGTGAAGCCAATCATCATCTTTTTTGGCACAACAAATTCCTCTGTAACATGTCCTGAGGGTGTGCTCATCACTGATTAAAATCTCTTGCATCCTCCCAGGACAGGGGTAGAGGTGTACAGGCACCTCACCTCTGTTTGATGGCATCCCTCTGAAGAAACAGGGCTGCTGACAGTGTGAGCTGCTAATTTAGTGTCAGCTGTTGCTCGTTCCAGCTAAAGCAGGAAAAGCACTGGGCAAGAGAAATAGATGCAGTCTGAATATGAAAGGGCTAAGTTTTTCATCTGTATGTTGCAGATCACTTTTTTGCAGGTTGGGGCTTCAGGCCTTGCAAGAAAATAGTTGCTGGTGATGCAGTGAAGTGAGGAAGGATGATGGAGCAAAACTTAAGCTGGGACCAGGATGGACTGAGAGGAGAGCCTGGAAAAGATGGCTCCAAGGTGATCAGCTCTGACTGTGCTGGATCATTCTTCAGGTCCCTTGGCCCAGCCACCCAGGACAGGTGTCGTGTGCTAACAGGGAGTGCTCTGTCTTGAGATATGCATATTTCGCTTGTACTTTACTCAGCCACTCACAATACAACTACACTGTATCTAGATTGTTTCTTGACTAATTAGCTCTTCTTTTCTTTAAGATCATGTAGACTAAAGGTATTTGTATGATACTCTGAGCAAAGTTCTTATGAATGTGCTTGCATACTGTTTTCTGAGCCTTGTACTAGCAATAAAAAGATCATATTTCTGGGTTTCATAATCCCTGTGGCAATATGATAAGGCTTTTTCTATCTTCTGGACTTACAGTGTAGGTTTAAGATATTCAAAGGGCTTTTTGAAGTGCCATTCTGTTCACAGAGCTGATAATTAAAGCAGATGATAATAGGAAAGGGAGGAGTCCTATAGAATTAGATAACAGCCTATAGTTTGGTGGTATAAAATAGTGATGGGAGAGTCATATGTTAGAATGGCATCTGTAATATATGTAAACGTGCTAATTAGGAGTGGCTTTATATTAAATTTAAAAAATTGAATATATGTTGTTGTAATGGATGCTTCATTGTATTCATTGGTTTTTCAGCAAGCATCATCTGTTCCTTTAATCTTGAAATGATAATGCCTCTGCCATATGTTGTGCTGTGTTGCTCAGCTAGTATGTAGACGAGGAAGACTTCTGTATTGAGCTTCAGAATGCAAGTTCCACTATTGGTTTGGGGTTTTCTGTTGGGGTTTTTTTATTATTTGAAGGAACAGGTTTGGAAGCTTGAGACCTATAGGGGAATTTGTATTGTGCTTCGTGTTGTTCAGGGCACAGGAGTGGAATTTTAAATTTCTTTGAACTAAACAACTCTAAAATAAATACATGGGCCTAATTAAGAGATATTAATAAATATTTTGTAAGGACAGCCTGAAAACGTCCACACTCAAACTAAAGGATGAGAGTACCTTGGCCTTAATTGGTAAAGGGACACTGCACACGAACTTTTGCACAGCTATTTGACCAACTGAATTCCCTTCTTGTCAAAATATGCTTTGAGTTTATTTGAGAACTAAAAAGTGATCCCTGCTTACAAACTCCTCTTAAAATGAAGTAGAACACAGGGGTTGGAATTTTCCTCAGTAGAACATTAATTGCAAATGAAGCGAATATATGCCAATTTAATCTTCTAGCCCTATTCTTAGATACAGTTTTGAGGAATGCATTTGCTAAGTGAGTATGTAAAATGTGTAGCAGTCCAGATCTGTAGTGACTTTGGAACGTTTGGCATACATTAAGTAATAGGGACTGGGGTTTTGAAGAAAACTCTGTGAGATGTTAAAAACGCTAGTGTATTCTGTTTTGACTAGCATTCTGTGTTTGTTGTGTTTGGGTTGTTTTTTTTTTTCACCTTTGGGTCCTGCTATGTTTCTTCAGGGTAAATTGTCATGCTGACACTTGAAAATGGTTTGGTAAAAGCATTATGTTCATTTTTATAATCTTTAAGCATGATATACTTTCTTAATATGTTGCAATTAGATTTTATATTCCCTGGTGTGATTGTTTTCTGACAAGGCCTTTTATAAATAGGACCATAATTTGTTAACATTTAATGTAAATGATAACATGCAAATGTTTACAGAGCTATACACCATATTAGAGATTATAATTTCAATTTATTACCATTACTGCTTCACAGAAGAGCAATGTTACTAATATTTGATAGATGATTGTTTTCTGGTGGGTTTTGGTTTTGGTATTTTGTTGTTTTTGTTTGTTTGTTTTGGTTTTTAAATAGCAGCTACTTCATAAAAATTGGTAAAAATAGTAATTAACTCTGCAATTTATTAAGTGGTTAGTGTACACTTTTGACTTACAGTTTCTATTAAAAATGACAGATACTACAGTTAGTATTTCCTGTTTTATTCTTCGAGCTGATCCAACTGTGTCTGTGGCTGAATTTTGTGTGATTATGAGGTGAAAGTGAAAGTATTGAGCAGGGAGGAGGGGATGCAAAGGGAATTTTGTGAGGATGCTACCCAAGGACAACTGACAGCTCAGTTAAAAGCAACTGGTCAGTTTTCTGCCCCGTGTCAGACACAGTCTTTGGTCACTGCTGTCTCCTGACCTGTTCTGGTGCATTTGCTGGGAAATGCTAGTAAGTGTAGGGCAAACTGTGCCAAGGAGTAAGCTCACATATAATTAGTATGGGGGATTTCTGTCAATACCCCAGCCCAGCTTGTTTGTTAGAATGAATATGCTTTGGGAAAAGTCACGGGCTTTTCTTAAGAGTTTGTAATCATTTTTAGCATGTACCTGACGCAGATCATTTCAGCCTGTTGTTACTGTTCATGCTAGAGCCTTGTTCTTTAAGATGACAGGCCTTACGTAACTTACTGCATTTTTGTCTCTTTAAATAAACTTGTTATTTGATTGCATGCTGAGAACATACATGCTCTTGAATTGCAACCAAATCTGTAATAATTGCTCAGGAAGGGGTTTTCTTTGGGCTTGTTCTCTGCAGCTCAAAGTATGGATCTCTAATGGTGAACAAAGACATACTCTTCAATATGAGAAAAATCTGATCGCTATAAACAACAAGGAAGTAACTAGAATAGTGATGGCTGATAATTATAAACTGGATATTTATTCACTACATTGATCTATATATGTATGTCCTTAATTTTTTTTCCAGTGGATTTATATTTTAAAATGGTTATATGCAAAAGAACAAACTCTCCCTGCAGATTTAACACTCTAACATGTTTTAAGGTCAGTATAATAGAGGATTTCAAAAGCAGTAACTATAGAGTTCTTTTTTGGCATCATGATTTTTTCAGAAGGGCTTAGATTGAAAATGCCAGCAAAAAATTTTAAATGAATAATTTATATAATAGATACATTAAATATTCGTAGAGAGTATAGAAAGCACGTGTTCCACCTCAAAATACCATTGGTACTATAGTAAAAATCATGTTTCCAGATTCAAAGAAACTACTGCTTCTAGTCTAAGCATAATTAAGTGGTAACAGGCAGAATAAACACCTAACTTACCAGTTTGGAAGCGGACCTCTGAAAATCATCTAGTCAAACCCCTCTGCTCCAAAAAGGATCAACTGCAGCACGTTGTTCAGGGCTGTGTCTGCTTGAGTTTTGGTATCTCCCACAGTGGAGTTTCCACAGCCTCCCAGGGCAATCTGTTCTACTGTTCAACTATCCTGTCAATAAAATAATTTCTTTGATGTTTAAATGCAGTTTTCTGTATTCAATTTGTGCTAATTGACTCTTGCCTGTTCTGGATCTCTCTGGGCCAGTCTTTACTGTCTCCTTCAGGTACTTATATACATTGAGCAGATATGCCCAGAGCTGTATCTTCTCTGGGCTGAACAGTCCTGGCTGTCTTTGTCTCCTTGTGCAGTTCACTTCACTTGCTCCAGTATTTCCACGTCACACCAGTGCTGTGGGGAGGGAAAGCATCACCTCCCTTGACCTGTAGGGAACAATCCCCCTCATGCAGCCTAGGTTGCTGCCAGCCTTCTTTACTTCAGTGGTGTATTGCTGGCTTACGGTCCTTCATCATGCCCAACATGGTGTCAACCCAGAGCCCCAGATCTTTTTCTGCAAAGTTGCTTTCCAGTAGCAATGCCCCAAGCCTGCATTGGTGTATGAGGTTATTCCATCCCAGGACTGTGCACTTTCCTTTGGACTCCATTAAACTCTTGTTGACCTATTTCTCCAGCTTCTCAAGGTTCATCTGAATGAAATGCACTCATCTTGTGCATCATCCTTCCTGCTTGCTTTATGTATTCTGCAAACTTTCAAAAGGTGTTCTCTGTCCCATTACCAGGTCATAAATTGCAATGTTAAACAGTACTGGTCCCTGCAGCTACTTCCTGGATATTCCACTAGTGACTGGCCTACAGCTGGAAATTGTTCTTCTTGCTCATCACTACCCTTTGAGCTCAGCCTCTGCTTTTCAGTCCACTTTACAGTCCACTGATCTAATCAGTGTTCTTTTCAAATCTTCATTTTGCTGGTGGTATTTCAGTATTTCAGCTTGTGCTTGTTGCCTCTTTTCTCTTCTGGAGCTGAGTCAGTCATCCTTGCTGCCCCCATCAGTATTTATATATGCTGAGAAGGTTCCATGAGTATTTTTTTTCTGGGCTGGACAGTCCCAGATCTCTCAGCATCTCTTAATATCAGATGCCCTGTAGAAGCCCTTGTTGTTGCTCTGCACACCTCTCACTTGGATTTGGCCTCAGATGGGCTTTTGCCTTCCTAACCCCATCTCTGCACCTTTCGATAGTGTATTTTTCTTCCTTCTAGATTACCTGGCCCTGCTTCTACCTATTGGATACTTCCTTCTTCTGTCTCAGTCCAGTCAGGGAGACCTTATTTACCCCTGCAGGAATCTTGCTACCTTTGACTTCTTGCTTAGCAAGATCAACCATTCTTGACCTTGGAGGAGGTGATCCTTAAAAAATCAATTAGCTGTCCTGGGTTTCCCTTGCCATGACTATATCCTATAGAATTCTTCCAAGCTGATTTCTGAACAGGCTGAAGTCTTGCCTGAAGCTCAGTGTTAGCAGTCTGCTTTCTGCTTTCTTCCCTCCTCTCAAGATCACGAACCCCACCATGTCATGGTCACTACAGTGAAGACTGTCTGTGGCCTGTGCATGCCCAGCTGGAGCATGGTCTTTACAGAGGAGTTACAGATAGAGCCATAAAAGAAGTCTGTTGGAGCTAAAGCTTACTAAAATTAGTCAATAAAAAGAAAAGAAATAGGGGTCCATGTTTCATATTCATATCCAGTCATAAATTGCATCTCTGTGGAGATTTTACTTACTTCTACTTATGCAGAAATTTCATTACTATTAGATTATATATTTTAAGTTAAGCAATCCATTGTGCCAGACACTGGTGAAAATAATACCATTTTTGACAAAGGGTTATTTCCTTTTTAAAATGTCTGATAGATACTGTGAACTCTTATTTTGGTAGCACAAATGCAATTCACAAGTCTTTTCTGTCACAAAGTGTTTTGACACTGAAGAAGGGAATTTATGCCTTACAGGAGAGAAGAATTGTTCCTTCACTTTACATACTTGTTTGTCCCTTAATAACCAGTTATTTCAATGACCACTAATGCAAGATGTACAGCGGGTTTTTTTCATTACATGACAACTAACATGGTTTGGGGGGAAAAGTCCTGGAGCTTTTGAATTGTGCTGGAAGTTAAGTTCTGCTGTTACTGTGACCAGTTAAAATGAAAGAATATTGAAGATCTTTTTTCAGGCTATTAATGTTCTGTGTTCCACATGGTATTTTTTAAGTAATTTGAATCAAGTTTCTTCAAGTATGTTTTGGTTTACTCTATGTTAAGATAATGGTATTATTGTAGCCTTTTCCTTTCTGACATTTTTGGTGCCTCTTGGAAGAAATGTACATTTCTGTAGGCACCTTTTTATCACTGTGTGGGTGTTTGGTTGAGGCTGCTGCGTTATTCCTGAGGTGTTTCCTAGCAAGGAACACTCCAGCGGTGCTACCTGGCACACTCGCAAGCCAGCTCTCTCACCAGTGCAGATGTAAGCACGCAGCACACGCTCACACTGAGCTGGATAGCTCATGCGTCACTAGAGGCAAAGGGTCAGGAGGCAGCTCTTCGTATAGAGTTCTGGAGGGTTTATTGCTAAACCACAACAAACGAGTCCAGGGAGGGAACAGCCCGCGGGCCGAGACGCACTTATAAAGGGGTATGGAAGGGAGGCGGGGTAATACGACAACAGCCAGTGGGGAGAAGGAAGGGGCGGAGTGGGGGCTGGATTACAGCCTTTAAAGGGATACAAGGGGCGTATGGCCAACTGGCCAACCAGACAGACCGAAACTACACAGAACCACGAAGCGTAATGGGAGAAGCTTTTCTCACCCTGAGTTGGGGTGTGATCTTAGAGTTCGGGGCTGGCCCACCAGCGGGCCTCTCTTGAACCTGAGCTCTTTGTCCCCTCGGCCATCACAGCTGCTGGCTCAGCCGCCGCAAAACCTTTTCTTTAATGGAAGAAAGAACAGGGAGAAGGGTGCTGCTGTCTTCTGTGTCTACGCCTCATACGACCTGAAAAGTGAAAAGTAGTTTCAGTCTTTTTTTCTTTTCTTTACCATTTTATGTTTAAATACAGAGACTACTTACAAGCATTAGAAGCACAATTAACACAGATCATTTAATGGGATGAAAGAGCATATGGTAGGTGCTCTGCAACACATTAGATGATTTTCCGGCACTATGTCATGCAGTTCAGTGTTGATGTGTGGTTCTTTTACCGTGTCATATCTCTTAGGTGAGCATATAAAAACAAAATGTGAGATGTGAAAAACTAGATTTCTGTAGAAATAGTTGCTGAATGTTTTTCTATTTGGTGTTTCTTGAGTAAAATTATGAAGACAACACCCTCAGGCTTCACTTCACCTTTGAGATCTTACAGTCAGTAGATTGATGACCATGGATGAGAACAATGCCAAACCTTGTTTGTTCTATCAGAGAATGGATTCAGAAAGATTCAGTGATGTTTTATTGATCATATCTCAAGTAATGAACATGATTTAATAGGTGTTAATATATGGAAGTACATACTGTGAAAACTTTGAGAGTTGTACTTGGTAAGCTAAGAGAATTTATCAAAAATGATTCTATGATTTCTTGTGTACTCCAAGAGTAGTTCCCCATGAATTTTCCATTGGTAGTGGAAAAGATTATATCTTACTACAGTCTTGGAACTCAGGATCTGCATGGCAAATTTCATTTCTTTTCAGTTAATATCATTGGTTTTAATTCTGCACAGCTAATTCTTTTCACTCTTGCCCCTAAGCAGACCAGTTTGGCCCTTGTGTCTTGTATTTTGAAAGATTATGGGAATACACAGACTTAGTTAACAATAAATTCTTCTAAAGACAATGAAGGTCTATCCAGTAATCTCCACTGCAGCATTTTTGGTAGGAAGCGGTCTGTATAATTTTAAATTTTCTTGCATCTTCTTCTAGAATATTTGGTTAACTTTCAGAGTATGGATGCTCATGTTGAATGTCTTTTAAATCACGTCCGTGACACACAGTGTATTAGCATTGCTTCTGGCTGTTTTTGGAGGTGACAAAGTTTTGTATGAACATTTAAATTTTCTGAGCTAGGTTTTTGTGCTGCTAAAATGACTAAAAACAGAAAGTGAAACTTCTCAATTGAAACTTGACTTTATTTAGTTAAATGGCAACATCTTTTTGAGTCAGTTTCTCAGAGAAAGGTTGTGTCCTTTTACATCTGTTAAATGCTACTTCCTTCTTACAAAGGTTTGTCAGAATTCAGCTTATGGCTCTATACTACTGGTGATACTCAGATAAAGCACCGGGAATTAAATAAAGATGTTCGTATATCACAAAATCTGAGATCAGAAGATGTCTTATCTAGCACTGCTGATGCTACATACTGATACTTGGCATCATCTAATTTGTGTCTTTATAACTGTGAGGAGCTTGAGGCAACCACTGAACTCACTCCAAAGTGAATTCAGTGTATATAAGCATCTTCATAAATCTTCTCTTGCTTCAGACATCCTTTTGAAACATATGCATCAATGAATTAGATGTAGGATCTGCTTTAGATCATTTTCAAGAAGTAACATAGAACTTTTTTGAAAGATCAGATTTCAGTGTTTATCCAAATGTTTTAGCACTCAAATTTACTTATGAAAGTAAGAAAATAATTTGAAGTATCCCAGAAATACAGATGAAGTTCTTGTACCACCTGGCAAATTTTCTAAACAGCTTTCCTCTAAACAGATTAAAACATTGGGGAATTTCCACCCAAAAGGTAATAGGTGGGATTCATACAAGAATACTCAAAGATCTGGCTGATGTCATTGTTGAGGACTCTCTCAGTAATTTTTGAATGATCTTGGGAATCCAGAGAATTGGTAGAACCTTGTACCAATTTTTAAGAGAGGCAAGGAATATGACCCTGGAAACTACAGGCCTATCAGTCTCACTTCAGTGGCTGGTAAAATTATGAAGAAGATTATTCTGGGAGATACTGAAACACTTTTACAGACAATGCAGTCAGTGGTCACAGCCAGCATGGCTTCATGAGTGGAAGGTGTTGCTTGTCAAAGCTGTTGTCCTTACATGAAAGGTAACCCATGTAGTTGATCAAAGGAAGCGAGTTGTTGTAATCATATGGATTTAAAATTCCCTTCCTCAAGAGCTGCACATGGGTTATATAATATGGTAGAAAATATGTGGATTGACAAATAGAAAAGAAGCTATTACTGTGATAGAGGAAAAATATATAAATTATGGATGTTGTCAAATGCTGTTGAACAAAATACTTGAATGTCATGTGGTTTCTGTCAGTGTGTCACCTCTCTATGCTGTTGACAACATCTGCTACAGGAAGGTGAGATGGCCCAGGGGATGCTTCTGGTCAGGTGGGTCAGCCCTCTGCTCTCAAGGGTTTCTGTAGGGTTCTGGGGCTTGGTTTTGGTGTGGTTTATGTGGCTTTCTCCATCCATCATCTTGTGAAAGTTCACTGGGACAGAGGCCGTTCCCAATACACAACAGGTGTATTTGCCTCCTCTTCTGCGGGGTAAAATAGATCATCAGGCTGGACCTGAGCTGTTCCTGCCATTGGCATTGGTGATGGAGGATGATCGTGGCTCCATTGAATTCACTTGGCTTTTATCCCATCGTGTCTGTGAGGTCGTTGTGGGAATAGTGGGAAGGTTCCTAACAGCTTTTGCTGTTTATGCTCTCATGAAATGTCAGTACCGTAGTATTTAACCTGATTTACTGTTTGTATGATACCACTAACGAGCATAACAAATCTTATTAGTATGGCAGAAATAGATTTTTCCCACAGTTACATTGTTTGTGTTCCTGAACAGAAGAGGTGTGTGATATTAAAGGGTATGTGAGAGTAATACAAATGTACATTATTGGCTTCTGACAACCTTTGCATTCAACTACAAAATTTGATTACACTGTTAAAATAATATTTATTTTCCCAGTAGGTTCTGAATTGATCTTTAGTAATATTGTTTATTGAGAATATTTGCAGAATGTTAAAGGCCTATTTCTGTGCTAAGCATATTTTGTTGATACACAAGGGTGATATTTTTCTGATCATTTTAAAATTCTCAATTTAACAGCCAGAAATCTAGGAAGTGAATTTGAAGTGCTGAATTTGAATTTCAGTAAAAAACAATTAGCAAAAATATTGTATCCCACCCTGAGAGTACTGCTGGCTATTTGACACTAGCCTGTCTCTCTGGGACAGTTTAGTTGTCCAGAATGTTTAGATGATTATCTTAACTGGTAGAGGACTATTGGGTTCAAACAGAAAATACTCGGATGCCTTAATTTGCTTCAATCTTAACCTTTACCACATCCTACAGCCCAGCAGCAGGAGAAGAAAGTGTGCCTCTTTTGTCTTTAGAGACATGCACGTGATGCTTGCAGAGAGTTCTTCATTCATGCTAGAATGCCTTGTCCTGGGGCTGCCTTGTATTTCTGGAGAAGCAGTAGCATCTCTTAGATTTATTTCTTGTTTCTGTGGCGGGGTTCNCTTTCCGTTTTGTATTTCTTCCTGCAATGTGGGCAGCTTTCTCCAAGGACACGGATCAAACATAGAATTCTGGGCTTTCAGCCTGAGTTCCGAGACTATCTGGCAGGGCTCCAAACCCCCCTGGACAGTCAGAGGGATACTCTGGGCTGCCACATGTTTCCACAAAACATACTGTGGAATAGAAATCATAGGAGAATTACGCTATTCAGGAAATAATAGTATTGGACTCTCATATACACTTAACTCTAAATATAAACAACTCATATTCTGAATTCCATAGATGACTGAATGCATTTAAGAATCTAAAGAAGCTAAATTCAAGTACCCAGAACATGCTTGTTATGTGTTTTTTGCGGTCTTAAGGAAAAGTGATGTTTGGTTCGAGAGGTTTTGACTGAATAACTGCATCAGTTAATTATGGTGATTAATGCAGTAATTGGTGTTGTTGATCTTTGCAGGCTTTATGTAAAACTTAGTAGTAAACTAGACAATGCTAAAAAACCCCTTGAAGTAGTTCTTAGAGGGGAGGAGTAGCAGCTGTCATCTACAACAATTGTTTTGCCTATCCAGTGTCCCTTGTGATGCTCTAAAATCTCATCGCATGAATATTGTTCTTTTTGACAACAAGAGTCAGGCAGTGAATTAAAATGAGAGGATTTATCCAATTTATGTTTTCAGAGAAATGTAATTTCATGTCTACTTTTTCTCAGAGATATCACATCTTACAATGTTAGTGACCTAAAATTTTATTTCTGCATTCCAGTGAAGTCAGTAAAAATACACTAGTACAACAGAACAAAAATTATCTTTACTATATTTCTAATTATATACTAAATGTAATGTATTGTGATTATGTCAGTTCTTAATCTATTTTTTTCTTAACAAATGAATTGGGATTAGTTTCAGTAGAATATCTGAATCTTACATCTTATGAATTTCAGTTAAGTTACTATAATTTAAAAATGTCTGGTCAGCAAGAAGGATGTGGAAGAATACTAATTTAATAAATCTGTTCTAATTCTGTGTAGGGAAATTGACTGGTGGGGATGCAGAAGATAAGAACAAGTAGAACTAATTGCCAGCTAACCTTTATTCTCTCATTCATCAGAAAGTTTCTTACCAAAGAAGAGATGACTGTAGGATCACCTCCCTCCTACTAGGAGTGGCAAAATGTCCTAGAATAACAAATATCAGAGTTTGTGCTATAAAGATTCCACTTTTATCTGGTGTTTCTAGATTTAGCTATAAACAATTCTTTGCCATGTAAGCAGCCTTTGCAGGAAAAAGAGAACATAAAATAAAACTTAAGAAAAATACTTTTCTCAGACTTGTTTGTACATGCTACATAGCTAATCCTGTACTAGTTTGAATTACATTAAGTCACCTCAGATTTGGAATTTTTAATCTCTCATTAAATAGTGTTTTGAACAGACATTATCATTTGGTCCTGAGTTTATAGGATGTTAATTATTTTACAGTAATTAATTTTACCTTGCTTTGTGAGAAAGACCCTGAAGTATGCGCCAACATGTACTGAGTCTTTTGTTTATGCCTTGGCAGAAGTATCCTCTCCCTCCCAAAAAGAGAAATTATAGTTGTGCTTTAGATACACCTGCTACAGCTACCAGTTAAACTGTGTACTTTTATACTCTTCGGTAAGCTTCTCTGCAAAGTTTATAGTTAGAATTTTTTAATACACAGTCTGTTTATTTCAAACAATGATTTTATTTATTTATTTACTCCTTTTTACTTCAGAAGATCTTCCAGTGAGTCCAGTGGAAAAGACTGTCTGAAGGTTTTGCAGTTTGTTAGGTAAACCTTACTCCAGCTGCAGTGCAGAGCTGCATCTCTGCAGGGGATCTCAGGGGGAGACTTTGCAAGGTATCAGAAATCAGCAAAAGCTTCGGCAGTGTGGAGAGGAGTGCTCACCAAGGAGACACAGCCTGTGTGGCTGGAGAAAATTGTTGTGGTAATTTGTTCAACTGTCCAGTAATTAAAAGCATTTGCTGTCAGTTATTCCGCTGTTTGCCCTCATGCTTTCACATGGCTCTGGCGTGAAATCTCTTCCAAGACTGTGCAGCCTTGCTCTGAGAGATACATACCTTCCTTTTTTTGCTGACTTTGGCTACTAGACTTGGTGTAGAAGTTTCCAAACCTTTTTAAAAAACTTACACATTCCTAGGTTCTATAGCAGGCAGTTTCTGAAGGGTCTAAATTCAGGTTCCTGACAAACATTGTTCATGTTGCTGTTGTACTTCTAAACATTGGTGAAGATGGAGCAAAACAGTGATCTTGTAGCTGCCTCCAAGTATTTGAGGAGCTATTACAAAGGTGATGGAGACAAAATCATCTCAGTACTACCAGGTATTATAACAAGGGTGCAAGATGCAGCTTGGGTTGTTTGGCTTAGTAGGGAAGAAAATTCCCTCTGGAGGATGGGGTACTGCACCATGAGAGCAGGTTGTGTAAAGGCTATAAAACCCCTTTCCAGGAATGATTTTCAAGACTTAGCTAGACAAAGCAGCATGTGAATTGGTGACTTTGATGCTGGATACTCTCCCACTTAAAGCTCAACATCATACAGGGCACCTCCAGAGCTTTTTATTGACACAGACCTGTATCTTAACTCTGGGGTGGATCATCTGGACTCCAGCCATGTGGTCCCTCAGTTCAGCCTGTTGCTCAGGAGTCTCCCATGGAAAGGAGTGGGCCCAGAATGGTCATTCTCCTTCTGAGCCATGTATTCTCAGATGCTCCCACATCAGGCCTGACTTACAGAGGCTTACAATGTTTCCAGTGGAAAATAAGTTCATTTCACTATTTTTTAAAATTGCTAGTGGCATAGTCTGGCTTTCCCATGGTTGCTATTCCCTGTGCGGTAACAGGAATTTATGGGTAAGGCATTATTGGGCTTTTAGTTTCAGAAAGGCCACCTGTGGAAACATGATGCAATTACATGTGGGCAAGGGTAAGTAAATAACATTCTTAAATATAATTTGCTTTGTCTCTTGGTCACTGGCAATTTATCTTTTGAGCAAAATATCCTTTACTTGCTTAAAAAACTGCAAAAACTGAAGAATCCATCTACCAAACCAGTAACATGCAGGCATAAAGGGCAGACAGGTAAAGAGAAGGCATTAGGAAGAGACTCATGTTTATTTAATGGTTGAGTGTGTATGGGCAGGGCACTCAAGTTATGGCTTCTGTTTACATCAACAAAATCCCGGAACTAGAATAGTAAACAATGAAAAAGTAAATTTAATCGGCTGAAAAAAGGGTCTTTTAATAGGAAATTGGTTTTGGGGCACAGCAAGTTCTAAATAGTCTTGAAATCTCAAGGAACTATCTGTGTGTGTATTGTGGGATCCATATCTACTGGTGTGCAGTACTTTATTCTAATATTGGGCAGGGGAACTCAGAGTGGGAAGGTCTCCTGTGCTACTGCAGACGGTTATGAGGTCATTTGATCATCTGGAGGAATACATTTCTAATAGTGAAAACATTTGCTTCTTAAAAGAATGTAATTTTTTTTCAGAGATTCTGCTGTATCTTATCCAAATTCATGGACTGTGCACCCTCTCAGAACCCACTTTTGACTTACATATGCAATGGTGTATACCACTGACTACCGAGCAATAACTCCTCTGAAAAACAGATAAATATAGAAAGGCTTCAGGCGTTCAGTAAAATACATTTCATTTTATGCTGCAGGAAAAAATTTAATCCTTGGCAACTTGCATGGTTCTGACAGATAAAATTAAATTATATGAAAACCTGCTGTATTAAGAGCAGCCTTTAAAAATTATTTTCTTGCACAGTATTTTCATGTGGAAATATGATTCATTTAGCACCTGCTTATGTGTGTGATTGCTGATCTAGTAATTGATTGCTTGAACTATAAGTTTATAAACATATTTATATTTTAGTTTCACAAGTATATTAGCTCTTGAGTATTAAAAAAATTATTCAGGTATATGGAACTAGATATTTTTGTTATTTTGATTTTCTTTGAAGACAAAATGTAACTGGTTTAAAAGTGAAATGTGAATATTTAAATGATTGAGAACAAAAATCTCTTTTAAAAAGATGATTTTCCTTTTCTTGCAAACCTACCTCTCAGTGAATTAATGAGATTTTGGCATATTTTCTCTGTGTAGAGCTAGGTTTCTGATGAATCCCTTATTCCTAGTTCAAATGAGTACTCTTTTTTTCTTGTTTTAATAGAAGGGTACATTGCTCCTTTAATTGAATAACTAAAAAAAATAAGAGGGGCAAAATCCATACAGCAAACACTATTTATATTCAGCAGAGACAGTGCAGAGAAATTAAATTCTGGATACTTCTGGATTTAGAGGAATACGCAGATGTCCATCTTCACTTGAAATTTGCCATTCTACTTGTCAACTTCTGGTTACAAAATACGTATTTTATAAATTTTCCGACGTAAGTGGTTGAAAGCAAAAAAGGATATTCTCGTATTACTTTATTTCAAATAAATAGTAGAGATACTCATCTCCCATTACTGATTTCTTTTTTCCAGGAGTCTTGCCTGTTTTCAGATCTTTCCAATAGGATTTTGGAATGAATTAGTGTTATTAGTAAGAAAATGTGATGCCCTGTCTCTTTGGCAAAAAATATTTCATCACATTTGATGCGGCTGATTTACTCACAAATAGATACCTGGCTAGAAGGTGAATTAGTTCAGGAGACACAGGTGGTAATAAAGGTGTAGAAAGAGAACCTTGATAACAGAAGTATTCCCACTTCAGGCGGGGAAACCAAAAAGTGAACCTAATGTGTAAATGTGGTTGTTACTGGAGATTCAAGTTGGAAGCAGTTGCTGGAAGTGCTCTAAGGTTTGTGTTGCAGGCAGAATAGCTGCCGAGCTTTGCACACTGGCTGAAAAAAATAGATCCGCACCCAGTGGCCAGGGGTAAGTACAGCTGTGGACATCTAACAGAGCTTCAGCGTTAGAATTGGGTAGGATGGATTTTGGCCCAGCAGGATTGCTGAAAATCTGTGCTGTCATTGTCTGTGTTTGCACTGCCTGTAGACCAGCTATTGGCAGTCCCACAGCTGCTGGTTCCAAACCAGGAGCCCTGTTCAGGTAGCAGGCTCACACCTATATCACAAGAAATATTTTCATTGTCTGTCATTGACTAAAGGCTTGTCTTACCTTAATTAGCTTCCTGACAAGGCTTGTCAGGCATACTTTGCACTTTTCTTAGGCTTACCTGGGGCTCTGTTACAGCTTCTTCAACTGTAATAGCAGTTGCATAGTGACAAGAAATTGTTCCCTTACCTGTTTCAATTTTAGTTTAGTATTGTAGGATTGTGTACAGAGAAGTTGCGAGCACGGAAGATGACACACATATCCCAGAGCTATTAACAGCTCAGAAATGTTCAATTACTGATCACGGAGGGATTGAATTCTTTGGAACGAAGTAAAATTGTATTTAGGAATTCAAAAAAGAAAAACATCCAAGATATAAACTATAATAAAGCATACCATTATATTAAAGTCAAATGGTATGTGGAATTGCAGACCAAGGAAGAAAAAAGGAATTTTTTTTTTCCCCCATCTCTAAGCACTTCATGATCTCAATTTTCTTCTGTTTGGATTGGCTGTAGTTAATTTCTTGCTCTCTAGAAAAAGACAGCAGGAAATTTGGCTGTGCAATGAAATGCTTGAAAAAATTCCAAGGCAGCAGCTCAGTCTTGGCTTAACTTCAGCGAAACTGTGGAGGAATGAGCCTAGACATAAAACTTAAGGAGACTCTGAGCGTGAGAGTGTAGTTTCTAATTGTTTTATTTGGAACTAAGATGAAAGTGAGTTTCGCTGACCAGTTCCTTTAATTAAGCTAATTTACAACCTGGCCCTATAGAAAGTTGCCTTGAAGTAACTGCAAATTGGGTGATTGGAGAGCTGGTTTAGATTCTTACACTGCCTTTGCCACCAAACAAGGTTTAATTAAATATTGAAGTCTTGTTTACCTAAGTGTCCCATTGCAGTGCTTGGAAAGAGTGCTTTTAAAATGAGTGTGTATTCATGTTGCTTTGTCACCATCCTGCATTTGCATAGGACGCAACAATACCATGTTCTTTCCAAGTGTTGGTTTTGTCTGCCTTGTATGGTAACATTAAAATACTTAATTTATGAAAGGTATGATCATAATTTTAGGATGTATTCATAAATTGTAACTTGCTTATCTATTAATAAAACCTTACGGAAAGACTCGTTAAAAAAAGTTCTCGCAATATTCCATCTAGTCTCTCCTTTTTTTTCTCCAGATTCCTTTAGTCACTTTTATCAAAGACTGAGAAACAAAATATTCTTAGAAAATGAGAAAGCATTTATGATGAAAGAAACCTGATGGGAAAATGTTTCAGCTTTTCTTAAGGGTATTTTTTGGGCCAAGTCCTTGTAAAAGTCAGTGTGTTAGAGAAGCCCAAATAATTTGTGCAGCAGTTATGTATAGTTACCTTTAATATTTGCATGGCTGATCATTTTTAAATTTGCATCATGTCCTTTCTGCCATATATCAACTGACTTAAAAGGTGTACGTTTTTTGTGCTGTTATATGGTCTAAACAGATTTCAAGTTGGATATTGTCATAATCTATTTTTTCTCAAAAATCAAGTGTTGGAGTACTAGAAAATGTTCTGATAAACAGTTGAACTTGATATCATGAAGTCACATTTGTCTTCACTAAATTCACTAAATTATAGATATGTATTCATATATGGCCATGGGTTTATGTAAATCTGGAAGACTGCCAGGACTAGCCAGCATGGGCTTAATTTACAAGCACCTTCTGTATTGCTACCTAAAGATATTAAGAGTAGGGCAGGTATTTGTGATAATTCCTCTGTAAGACAGGTGAACCTGGACTCAGATAGAAGGACTATGCAGTGACATAATATGTAACAAGTAGTCAAAGACATTGAAAAGGTGTGCAGTGGAGACAGTGACAGCTTGTCAGGGCATGGGGGAGGAATAAAAAATATAGCAAGGAGGGAGAGAACTTTAGAAAAAGAGACAAAATGATAATCAGATATTTTAAAAAGTGGGAAAAGCTGCTGGTTTAGAACAGAGGTTATATGTACAGAGGTTATATGCCTTAGTAGCCTCCTAGATACTTGCTTTGCATGCAATGCAGTCTATGTATTGAAAAAAATAAGAAGCAGTTTTTGTGATATTATTAAAGTTTTGTTTTGTAGCATTCTGTAGTGGGTTGGTTTGCATTTATCTCTTCTGTGAGATAAGAATTAGGGAGGAATACAAAGCAGGCACTACACTTTAATGAATGCAATGAAGTTTATTACTAAAAGTCAAAAAAAAGAAATAAGAAGGAATTAAGAGAAAAACAACCAAAACCACTCCCTTTCTCTTTTCAGCACCTCCTTCTATTTATCCAACGTAAAGACACAAACTGAGACTCATTTCAGTTAGCTGACCACTTTTAAAACCTTTCATCAGTCCATGTAAAGAGAGAAGTTTCTTTTGTTGCTGTGGTACTTTACTATAAGGACAATTTCTTATGGCACCAACAGCCACCCGGGTACTGTTGGCAGGTGTGAGTCCCTTTCCCTCGATGACAGCTTTCCCACGACTGGTCTCGAGGGTTCACGTTCAGCCACTGGGGTACAAGTTTAAGGACGAGCATTTCCAGGAAAAAAACCCACAAGAGTTCTCTTTATTCATCTCTGGGACAAACCTCCCCCTCGCTATAGAGAGAAAAACCTGGGAAAACAAAATCTAAAGTCCTTCCGTAGGCAATTTCTTTCCTTGGAGCAGGGGAACTAGATGGGCCTTCCTCGCTGGGCCTCGTTCACCTCAGTGTAAAGCACAAACAGCTGGAAAGGTCTTTCCCCCCAAGCTTATTATGAAATTACAAGGGAAACTCCAGTATTTGAGTCCATTTCACCAGAGCCCACAAAAGAATTTCAGCTTCCAAGCATCTCCTCTATCTTTTCCCTCTAGGCTTCAGCCTCCTTCCATCAGTGACTTAGGTGTTACCAGTCACAATGTCTCTTTATGTGTCTTTGCCTTTCCTGGGAAAGGATTGGTCGTTGATGGTTTCATCTCTCTGAGGGAAACTTACAGCACTGAAGAGGTTAATCTTTCTCATGCCGGTGACAGCAGCTGGATAGAGTCTCTGAATGATTTCAGCCTTCATCAGGGAGGCAGGAGCGGCTGAAAATCTTGCCAGGCCTCCGTGTGGCGTGCGGCAGAGTTGGCCCGGCCTCTCCCGCAGGTTGCCGCTGGCAGGGCCCAGCCCCGCTGGGCTGAGCGGGCCCCGCTGTTACCTGTGCCAAGGCCGGAAGAGCAAGAGAGCTATTCCCGCCTGTTTGTCTTTTAAAAAATGGCATTCACAAGGCGTTAACTATTTCTGAGTGGTTCCATAAAGCTGTCAATATTCAAATCAATCGATTGATTGGCTCTAATAAGTTTCGGAGGAAGTGACCGCAGCCTTTAGCAGTAGCATCACTTCCTTAGCTCCATTTCTCTCCAAAGACACCTGAAAAACAGGAGGAGGAGGGGTGGCCCCCCGCGCTTATCAGCAGCAGCAAAACACAAAGCAGCATTAGCCTTGGGACAGACTGCTGGAATTTTCAAACTAAAACTTCAAGCTGGGGTTAACCCATGACACATTCCGTAGTTGAAGGATAGCAATATGTGCTCATGCGTATGTATCTCCCAACAGCTACATGGTGTATTGTTGTGATGTTAGTTACCATAGGAGGTTTTATACCATGAAAAACATATAGGATTTTTTAAACTTGTCTGCAGTTTTGATCATGTCTGAGTATTTTTGGTTGATTTGTGCGTCGTAAGGACTGGAAAAGAGATAACAATCACATAAGTTTCAAGTGAAGAGGTATCAAGTGGCAGTGGTTTGCTTAATAATAGCTTACTTGCAAGAGGGATGGAAATCCTTGCAGGCAATTTCTACATGGAATAATTAGCATTTTTTATGATGTCAGATGTGGAAAATATTTGTTAGGAAGTATGATACAAGGATCTTCGTTATAGGCATGCTATTATCATCTGGTGTATTCACTATGAAATTACAGTATTGAGCCAGAATAGGTATCTGCAGAAACATCTCTTTCTGCTCATTTTTTTTGCTTCATCTTGAGGTTTAATCTCTACTTCACTCCTAGTGGACTTTATCATAGTCCATAGTTAGTTCAGTGAGGGAATATAGTACTGCTTCTTGGTAATACAGATTGAATGCTAGTATAACTCCTTGTACCATAAGTATTTTATAGCTACATTTATTATACGTGTTGCACATAGTGTGCTTAACAGTAATGAGAAAAGAATAATGGAATTGGTATGTTACTCAGAGTTAATGATATCATAAATATGCTTTTAGGAGGATAATACACATAATACATGGGGCACACAGTATGCAATCTTTCAGTGCAAACGTTGGGGAGAATAAAATGACCATGTGAAATGTTTATTGTTTCAATGGAGCAAGTGGAAATGCAAACAGTATCCTCAAGGGCTGGAATATTTGCTGAGGAAGGAATGTAATCTGTGCTCTGAATATTCTCAGAATTCTGAGTTTCTGAGAAAAAGAAGAAATAATCAATCTTCACAATTACTTAATTGCTACAAACTGGATTTACTGTGGAAACTTTGTGAATTGTACTACAAATAGGAACAAAAATTATGTAATCATTTTACCTCTAACTGAAAAATACTACACTGTATACCATAAGCACAAACTGAAATGATAAAAATTAATTTTAGAGAAGGGATGGACAGTTGAAAAGTGGTGAATTCTTATTCATTGGCTTTGTCACACAGCAGTCCTAAATCAGTAATACACTAGCTTTGTTATTGACTCTGTTCTTTTTCTGATGTTGTCATGCTGAAGTTCAGAACCCTTTCACACAGAAAGTCATCTTCAATCTGCAGGTATTTCTTCCACAAATGGACTACTGAAGAAAATGGAATACCTCAAAAATTTTATATAGCATACTAATAATGGCTTGAAAAATTACGTTCTTCACTGTGGAGGACACTTTTGAATGTTTCTATTTCTCTTGAATTACTGGTTGGGGTGGGTTATTTTGGTTTTTTTGTTGTTGGTTTTGGTTGGTTTTGTTTGGTTGGTTGGTTGGTTTTGTTTGGGCTTTTTTTTTTGTTTGTTTTGGTTTTGTTTTTTTTTGTTGTTGTTGTTGTTTGGTTTTGTCTGGTATTTTGGGGAGTTTTTTGGTCCTCCCTCAAAGGAGTTTTTGAAACTTCTTTAGTTTAGTTAGCTTTCATGGAGTTTTATTTGGCATTTCCAGAATAATAATCAATATGAAGTCAAATGTTTTTAATGGAACTGTTTTCCATACTGGAATAGTTTGGAGCACAGGGAGTAATTTTTATTATTTCTTCCAAATATTTTACTTTCTTGCTTTGGCTTTGTTGTGTCAATCCAATCAACATTTAATTCTGTCCATCCCACAGCAATGAAACTGGCACTTTTTGCTCCTTCCCGCTGTCAGAAAGCTTTTGGATGTCATAAGCTTATATTATTTTGGAAGGAATTGGGAGTGTAGTGACTACATGAGCTTTCTCAAGCCTTCATCTTTGCACAGAGTTTTCAATGAGAAGCAGACTTCCTGTCTTCTTTTGCAGTACTGCCCTTAGATAAAACCCTAGATGGAACACTTTCCTAAAACTATAAAGTAATCTGATGAAACAGCCTGGAGAACAGATTGAGGATCAAGGTTTGATACATAGGTCTCTGTGTGAAGGAACATAAGCAGTAGATGATATGAATGTGTGTACAAGCAGATCTGTTTCTTACAGACTTTAACCTCTGCTGCAGAGTTGTCACACATTTGATTGAATGAACCCTGTGAAAATTGTTTGTAGGAGTTGACGTAACAACGCTGACAATTGAAGTTAGCTGCACCTAAATTCAATGTAGAACATCATTTGTCTGGATGTCACAAAGAGAATCTCTACAGTACTGTGGTGATGTTTTTAGGCTCAGCCAAGGTTGATGCAGATAAGCTGCCAGTTTCTTTATTGTGAGCTGCATAATAGAATGAAGCCTTTCATATAGTGCTGCTCACTTCTTAAATATTATAGTAAAATTAATCTGTCAGGCTTTTCTAGCAGTCTTCCTGCAAAGAAGGCCAGAAGTCAAGGATGGGGAGCTGATCTTTGTGTGGTCAGGATTTACAGTACCTCTAAGTACACTTCAAATGCAGGATAAGAAAACAAGTTAAAAATTCAAACAGAAGCAGGTTCTTACTGGGGTCAGAGCTGCAGTCTGACCCCAGTGCAAGATGCTAACTATATTCTAACTTTGGAAACTGTTTCCCTTTATTGTATCTAATTTCTCTTTTCAGTGATAATACTAATAATACAGATAATGCTGTCAGCCTGGAGAACCCTTGTGATGACAAATTTCCCAAGTTCACTACCTGCTGTCTAAATTAGGTGTTTTTGTTTGGTTTAAAACTTACCTAGTTGATGCTATGTTTTGGTGTTGCACAGAGCTTGGTTGAAATCACTTTGGTATTCACCTTAACCCACTGCTGTTGCAATCTTATAAAACTTGGTTGTATTCTCTGCAGGCTTTTACTTTTGAGAGTTCCAAATTCCTTTAATTCTGTGAAGGGCAGCTGCTCCACTCCTTGGTAGTACACTTTTAACTCTGCTGTGTCTTCCCTGAGATGCAGAGACTGGAACTACATGTAGAAATTATGCTATGCCAAATGGATGCTCTGAATTTTATCACTGGAAGTTGAAGAGATTCCAGAATAAGACTGGTGTGGTTTGTTGTGTGCTGTTTGGTATGATCTTAAGTTTGGTGTTCTGCAGTATTGTTTCTATAACTGAGTAATACAACACGTCAGCTTAAGGAGTAGAGACTGTTCTCACATTCATTAATTTCATAACAAGCCCAGAATTGGAGAAGGTGGTGCGTCAGTTCATTACCAGCTCAGTAGCCATGGCTTCATGAAGGAGTAATTATAGAAAGTAATGCATTTTTTGGCAAAACTGACTTCGTTAATTTTTGTTCAGAACTAATACCTGAACTGCTTATAAGTCAGTCATGCAGCTATAGAAGTTACTGTATCTGTTATTTTCAGTGTTTTTTGCAGAAAAAATCAATGTAAAGATGAATACACTTTTCATTGTTATGGTGTGGGATTATTACACTATAAATTAAAAGTTTATTTCAATGACAGTTTGTGTTAAAGGTTTTTGAGGCAGTATACGTGTAAGATTTAGTTAAATTATTTTGAAGTGATGTATAGTTGAAAACACTTCTTCAGAAAACTGATCTATTCAAGAAAGATATCAATGCTAAATATGTAAGTAAGCATATAGGTTGTCTAATTGTATCCATTATGTTTATCAGACTAAATGTGTTTTGAAACTTCCTGGCAAACTATTTGTCTCTCCTATTACAATTGCAGCCTAATATCTATTGAACTTCATTTACCATAGAATCATAGGATGGTTTGGATTGAAAGGAACCTTAAAGAAAATTTAGTTCCACCCCCCTCTTCCATGGGTAGGGACGCCTTCCAGTACACCATGTTGTTCAACNTTTTTGGTCTTTTTAGGGGCCTTAATACCTTACAGGAAATTATCAGACCTTATATGAAGCTACAGTTTGGGTTTTGGGGAATTCCCCCTTTTGTCTCCAAAATATCCTAGAAAGGGAAACTTATAATGGTTGTTTTCATATGCATTTATTAGCTTTAAGAGCTGAGGCTTTGTCTTGCACAGAGAAGTGATGTTGGCTCAGTAAGCAGCAGTTCCCAATGAAAGCATAGCAATTTCAGTGTATTTATACCTCTACATATTATCTCCTTTTGTATCTTTGAGAAGCTGTTTCATTTACACATCTCTGTCAGCATCCCTGTAATTTCATTATGCATATTCATATGCCACAAGCAGATGTGCTGTGAATATTTAAAATGTGTGTGTACTTGCGTGTATGGGTGCCTACAGATATTTCTGCTTATGGCTGACCAGAGGAGGAAAATAGATACTAAACTGTGTCTTTTAAGTACCTGTTGCAATCATTTAAGTAACCAGATTTTCAATAATTAGTCTTTAAAGTACTTAGAAATTTACTTCCATATTCCATCTTGTTTAAAAATAGTCTAAATTTATTTCTTGCTTTTCAAGTTAGCAAACTTTTTTACACTTAGTGTCTTAGGGTATTGTATGCTATGCAGACAGAAATATTCAGAGATTTTATGTTCAAATTGCGCAACATGTCACATCATACAGAATCATAGCATGGAAGGGACCACAGTAGGATCATCTGGTAATCTGTTCCAGTGCTTGGTCACCCCCACAGTAAAGAAGTTCTTCCTCATGTCCAGGTGGAACTTGGACATGCATCTGTGTCTGCCCATTGCCTCCTGTCCTATTGCTTGGCACTACCAAGATGAGCCTGAAAACATCCTCTGATACCCTCCCTTCATTGGAAGGCTTTGATGAGGTCCCCTCTCAGCCGTATTTTCTCAAATCTTAACAGCCCCAAGTCTCTCAGTCTTTCCGTGTAAAAGATGTCTTTTCAATTCAGTTTTTTTCTTTAGTAAGAATGATTTAATCTGTAAATAAACATTTGTCAATAATAAGTTTCAGTGAATGAGTTTTCATTTTCCCAGAAAAAAAAGGGAATTGAAATTTGAAGAGTTTGAATTAGTATGATACAAAACTTCTACTAAAGATAAGTTCTAAGGAGTAAGCTTACTTTGTTGTTGAACAAGGTGAGACTTTGATGTTACAGGAAAATTTGCCATTTTGCAAAATTTTCTTAATGATTTTTGTAATAAATATGTGAAGCCAATTTGATATTAAAATAAAAATAAGTTTTATTCGGTTGCCGAAAGATTGGCAAAACAAACGCCACGATCGAAAGAAGGCAGCATCGAACCCGGGATCGGTGCTGGGTGAACATATAGACCTGACCTCTATCGCATCAGGTCCTCTCTGTTCACAGATGCTGCCTTGGCTGGGTCGAGTTCCATCTCCTCCCTATTCTTCGTGCTGTTCAACATATTCATGCAGTCTCTCTTTCATGGTGCCGGGCGAGACAGAGAGTTTCCTGGGCGTGATGAATCGTCCATCCTGGGTGATGAGTTGTCTTTCTTTGGTTCCAGGAATCGTTGATGGATGTTCCAGGAACAGACTGCTGCTTTAACGACTCTGTCCTTGAGCTTGATCATATCATTGTCGCTCCGGCGGAGTGTTAATGTCTCTAGATAAGTTTTTGTTCTCACAGAGCTAGCCCTTTTTGTATGTTGATTTAGCTTCAGGTTGGGTAGCTGTCCTTTGTCTTGGTTGTTCAAAGCTTTCCTTTTCTTTTGCCTGAGTTCTTGGAGACTTTTTTTTTCTGTACACATTTTATTTTAACTTATATTTATACATACAAGCACGAATTACCAATAACATATATTACAATTTTTATTATCTTTGACTTCACTGGAGAATGCTTTGACATAAGGTTTTACAAGAAAAATCTTCTACCGTTGTTTATATCTCCACTTGATAAGTCACTTTCTGTCACTTCTTCCTGTTCTGCCCAGGGGGTTCTGGAATCAGTGTCTAGTTTAAATCTGGACAAGATCTGAAAGAGAGTAAAGTTTTCACTAGGTTAGTGAAGATTGGTAAGGGATGGCGAATAAAGTTAATCATCTCTTGCTGGGAATGTAGGAAGAATTTAAGACTTTTTGTCATGCAGCTTGAGAGAAGCTGGCAGAGTATGTATTTTTTTCAAACGATCTCTTGAGTAGAATGATAGATGGTGAAATAAAGGTGAAAACTGGTAAGATAAAGAAAAAGAACCTGAGTTTATGGGAAGAAAATAATAAAGTGAGGTATTGAAGAAGGATCTGGTCTGCTTCCATAAAAATAAAATCCTTTTTTGTGTTTAGGGACCTGTTGGTTAGGTCAAGGATCAACATGAACTGATTCATCCCAGGGAATGCAGTTCCTGGAGGACAGAGGGATCCAGGACAGCTAGTTTCTTTCCAGAGATTGTCAACAGCATGTATAGAATTACCAGATGGTGTTTTAAGTGGTACAAATGAGAAGAGTTCTTGTTATCACTATGTCAAAAATGTGTGTGATCTGTACAAACACGGCATCCAGGTTCTGGAGGAACATGGAGAAATGCTCGAAAACCAGTGTGGACAAAGCAGTGCAATCACAGGCTTTTGTCAGCAAGTGACTGACAAATGCACTATGGATGAGTGAATATCAAGCCTTCTGTTTGCCAGCCTCTCCACATTGCAACTAAAAGAGAAGATTGAGTGTTATTGTAAGGTAAGTTATTAAGTGAAAGAAAAGATGAAACTTCTATGTTTAGAAACTACAATGACAATTATATGGTCACTATATTACGTGGCAAGTTTTTGGTTTGCTCTTTGTAGTTTCAGAGTGTAATAGGCAGTTTCTCTTCTTAAAAGAATAGTAAAATTGGGGGCTGAAACTAAATGATCTTCAAGATCCCTTCCAAGCCAAACCATTCTATGATATTTTATTAACGGAATTTAAATATTCATGATTAGGAAATACTTGAAAAATCCTGGAGTAAAGCTTGGAGTTTCTCTTTTATTTTGTCAATCTAGTGTCCATGAATATGTACTTTAATTTTATCTCTATTTTTCTTCTTTAAGTTCAAAATAAAGACTAATAAATTATACTTCATTTATAATCCATGGGAAATATTTCCCAACTATTCTGCATATCTGTGCAATGTTTTGTTCTTTTTAAGTAATGGTGTTTTCAGTGTTGCCTACTGTTACATCGATTCAATGTCCTCACATACTAGTTCATTAAGATGTCACTATCAAATGTTTTGTGTCAAAAAATGAAACTCCTCTCTATTAACAGATGTTGCTTCTTCAAGTTAAATAATAACTTTTTAAAAATACTGGACTGTGATTGTATTTAGGTCAGAGAAGATGGTTGTAATATATGGTGGTGGTAATTCGTGCTTGTAATTCATGTTTTTATATAAGTATGGGTTAGAAAAAAATACAAAATATATAGAAACCAAACTCCCTGAGAACACAAGCTAAAAGAAGGAAAGCTCCAAAAGACTGAAACAAAAGAAGTCAGCTTAGCCCCAAGCAAAGTGACCATACACAAAAGACTGCTTCCCAGAAATCGTCAACTTATCTGGAGGTATCCACACCCCACCCGAGCTAATCAGTGCTAATGACACAATCCTTGGAACAATCATCGGTCTCCCGGAACAAGATCAAGATAAGTCATCAGGCAGGATGGGCGATACATCACACCCAGGAAAACTTTTGTCACACCCAGCGCCAGGGAGGGACTCGCAAGAAATTCTTTGTCCTACCCGGGCGCCGTGAAAAGGAGAACCCCATGAATAAGCCACATAGCCCAAGGGACGGGGCTCAGAGAAAAACTGTATAAAAATTGGACTGTACCGAAGCAGCTTCAGTGAACTGGGGGATTTGGTGCGATAGAGGCCAAATCTATAAAAGTTCACCCAGTGCCGACATCCCGGGCTCGGCACTAAGATTCATTTAGATTGTGGCGTTTGTTGTTTATGCCGATATTTCGGCTAATTAATAAAACTTAATTTCTTTTTAATATAAAAATTGGCTGCTCATTTATATCATGGTGAAAGTAGAAGTATGTATTTGTTCATTTGAAATTAGTTCTTGTTCATATGAGGTTAAACTGAAGAACTCTGAAAACAATTTTTCTTAGCATAAAAGCTTCAAGAAATCCCTGTAAGTCCTCAGTGGTGCACACTGCTCTGCCCGCCTCACAGACATCTTGTGAAATTGGTGAGAGGTTTCTGTTGTACTAGAGGCAGTTCTATTCCTGCCAGGGATTATAAACACTGCAAGGAATTTGACAGTTACAGAACTGTTTGTATTTGAATAGGTAGGAACACTGAACAGAAGAAAACTTTCTAGCCTGTGGATCATTTCTACTGCTGCTACTTAAGCATTAAACAGTTTTGATAGGTTTATTTAGGTATAGGTTTAATTCTGGCTGCTTAATTTTCCTTTCTTCATATCACTTGTTCTATGAGTATGCTGCCTTCAGATTGACTAGGTCTTGCCTCTTGAATGTTCCCTCAACCTCAGCCATGTTTGTACAATTGCCTTCTTTTCCTTTCCTCTCTTCTTGCTTTGCAAAGCAAACTATTTCCTTGTGATGTTCTTATCTTAAATTCAATCCTCCTTGAACAGAACTCATTAGAATTAAGCACAATTTTGAATCTTTATCATGCTCCAGTTTGAAATCACCTTGTGACATTTGTTTATTCCGCGATTGTACTACATTAATGGGTCAGAGGAACTCTGTGCAGCATTTCTTCTCTTCCAGCCATGGAGATGCTAATATTTCTAGTCTTGACGTTTGTAGTCTTTAACATAGTACCAAATCTTAACTATTTTATTGAGCAAGTGCAAGTCTTGGTCTTCATATTTTAAATTTTTTTTTTTGGTACTGATGCTGTCTCCTATCAGTCTGCCATTATCAATTTTCCTTGATAAAACCTTATAATAAATTAGAAATGCAGTCTTAGGTGCATTTGGACAGAAGAGTATCCTTTGGGGAATTCTCCAAGCACTCCCATACCTTTTCCCTTGAGTAGACTGGGTCATTGTTTTCTAAGACTTGTTTCTTGCTTTCTATTTTCTTATTTTACTGACATTTGGGAAGGTTAGCTGTATCTAACTTCCCATCTATAAGGACAGGGTAGGTACCAAGTTAAGTTGTATAAGGCAATTGTCGTTATAATGATATAAATGTCGTTATAATGTGTTTTATCATGTTTTGTATTTACACTGTCCTTTAATTACTGCTTATATAAATTGTACTGTCTCCTTGTATGATCATTAAAGTCAGAGTAGGAGATCATCCTTGCCAGGTATCTTCCTCCAGAAGGTAATGCAGGTGCTTTACATACACAGTAGTCTCTCCAAATCTTTATAAATGAAATAAGTAATTGCTCGCAACAACTAAGCTGTCTTTGTACAAGTACAACATGCTTTATAAACATTTATATATGGGATAGCATAATTTGTCTTGCTTGTAATTATTTTATTATTTTAGTTTTTATAACTGAAACATCCCATAGCAATGCAAGCTTGCATGTCAGAAGAGCTTTTATTTATCAGTTATACAGCCTTGCAAAACTGCAGGTGGAGTATTGGTGGTTTAATAGATTTGGATACTCATTTCAAATTTCTTAGCATGGAGTACCAGTATCGTTATTACAGTAAACTGACTGTGTAAATATACTAGAAAAATCTTCGGCCTTCTGCTATGTTAACATGCTATTTATAAATATATAAATATAT